>OY730183.1:85000-685000 GCA_963422495.1 Polyommatus iphigenia
GTTTTTAATTGACAGACGGACTGAAATAGAAAATATTATTAGTAGAAAACCGGAGTCCCTGTGAAAAAGAAAAAGCAACAAAAATCTGCGTGATCGCGTTCTGCTTTTGAAATACAAAAGTTTACGTTAGTCATCAAATTTACATATTAAACATTTTTAAAACTTTATAAAAACCTTAAACCTAGTCAAATCTATTTATTAATTTTATTTTTTCTTTTACAATTTTACAAATATATACAATTTTAAAACTTGACGCGTTCCCCCTTACTAAATTAAAATGGCAACGGTGCGTACACCGGGTGGCCAAGCAGTGCCCCAAGCCCAAAAACCAGCAAATAGACCTTCGCTTAACAGCCCGCAACACAGCCCGGCTTCAAAAACCTTCAGTATTGATAGTAACGATGACTCGGATGATATTAGTTCTATATTAATGGACACGATAAGACTGACGAAGCACTCTACAAGCCTGCTAAACCAGACTAGGAACATGAAGGGGGAGTTAAAGTCTGGTTTAGCAGAAAACTTGAAGAGTATACAGAATAGGATAGGAAAAGCCCTCGAATCTAATAAAAAGAGAGGAAAAGTGACGAAAGAAGAAGAAAAAATGACGAAGGACTTAGGAGTTCAGTGTGATAGGGAAGTCAAGAGTAGAAGCTGTGACTGTGAATGCAGGGCGCTTATCCAAGAAATGTACGATAAGCTTAAAGGTAACCTACAGTGCTTGGGAACCAAGCTGAGGGATGAAATAAGATCTCAGCTTGACTCCCAAACAGTTAGGGTAGAGGAAGTAGGAATGGCTAGGGCTAACTTAATAATTGAGAAAACGAAAAACAACTTAAAAGGTGCTATGGAGGAGTGGGAGGCCAGGGCCCCGGCCGAGCCGCGAACCGCTACGTATGCGGAGGTGGCGCGCTGCGGGAGTCAATCCCCGCAGCCCGCCGCCCCCGCACCGGCAGCCGGTAAGCGACAGCCAAAGCCCAAGACCCTCCACTCCCTTGTAGTTACCGACAAGGAGAATTTCATGTCGACGACCGACATTGTTTCGGAAGTAGGGAAGATAATAGAGCCCACCAAGGAAGGTATTAAAATAGATAGGATAAGAAGAGCGAAGGGTCGTAAAGTTATAATAGGTTTTAGCGATAAAAAAGAAAGAGACAGAATAAAGGAGAAGATAGAGAGTAGTGAGAGCAATTTCAACGTAGAGACTATAGCTAATAAAAACCCGCAGGTGGTGCTGTATGGGGTGCTTAAGTCGACAACGGATGATGAGATATTTTATGCCATCAGAAACCAAAATAAGCACCTCCAACCACTGCCACCTCCGGGAGTTATGTATAACCTAGAAGTAAAGTATAGGCGAAGGGGAAGAGACCAAGCGACTGACCATGTAGTGTGTACGTTGTCCCCTCAGCTGTGGCAAACATTTACAGCAGCCGGATATGTTTATATAGGTATGCAGCGAGTGCGTGTCGCCGACCAGTCCCCCCTCATACAGTGCTCGCGCTGTTTAGGGTACGGACATGGGAGGCGACATTGCAATAGCGAATCCGAATCCGAGAAGTGTAGCCACTGCGGAGGGGACCATCGTAAGTTTGAGTGCGATAAATTGGAGGAAAAACCGCACTGTATTAACTGTGAAAAGGATGGCTGTAAAGACACCAAGCACGATGCGTTCAGCGCGGAGTGTCCGGTGCGAATGAGGTGGGATGCAATAGCACGGGCAACAGTTGCGTACGATCCAGATGACCAATAGCATTGACAATCCATAATTCATCAAATAATAATAATATAATATAAATAATTTAAAATAAGTATGTATCATAAATAAGTATAGAATATATATATTATGTCAGGAATGCAACTTGGAAACCCCTTAAACTGAGTTTAAGGGATCCAAAAACGCAGTGTATAATTTATTATATTGTAATAATGATATATATAACTATGTATGAAAAAAAAAAAAAAAAAAAAAAACTTGTCATATATATGGTTATACTAAAAAATAACAGAGCATATATGGACTAAGTATAAAAATATAATTAAAAATAGAAATCATTATAATGTATATAAACAGCGAGACACTAAATATGTATTGTAGTATTTTATTATAAAATAGAGAAACAGGAAAACGAAATTTTAATATACCACTATAGAATATAAGATATTATGTATAACATGTTATAAATGTAAATGGATTGTCACTGCTGTTGGCCAAATGCAGCAACTTGATGCATCCCACTCACTTGCAAGGAACTATTTATTGAATAAATATTTTAAGCAAAATAATTCGCAACGAATACCCCGCGCTGAGCGTAGTGTATTGGTAACATAAATGTACATAACATATTAGAAAGATAAATTGTAAAATGGAAGAAAAGTACAGTACTAAAAGGTAAAAATAATTGTAAAACAAAATAAAAATTGAAACAAAATGTGTAGAAATAGTAAATAAAATTAAGAATGCTAATAAAAATAAATAAGAAAAATGTGAAATATACTAAAAATAGAAATACGTAAAAGACATGTGATACTTACAAGAGAAGCAAAAATGTAAAAAAGTAAGCAGTCAGGAACAAGTACAACCGTATAATAATTATAAATTGTAAATACTATAGTATATACCCTTGTATAAAACATAAACAAGTACCCAGATACAACGAAACATGTAAAAAATTGGCTCTTCCCTTTGGAAGGGGGAACAAGTGGTCCCGTAGTAGGGGCCGTATATATTAAAAAAAAAAAAAAAAAACCTAACCTAACCTAACCTAACCTAACCTAACCTAACCTAACCTAACCTAACCTAACCTAACCTAACCTAACCTAACCTAACCTAACCTAACCTAACCTAACCTAACCTAACCTAACCTAACCTAACCTAACCTAACCTAACCTAACCTAACCTAACCTAACCTAACCTAACCTAACCTAACCTAACCTAACCTAACCTAACCTAACCTAACCTAACCTAACCTAACCTAACCTAACCTAACCTAACCTAACCTAACCTAACCTAACCTAACCTAACCTAACCTAACCTAACCTAACCTAACCTAACCTAACCTAACCTAACCTAACCTAACCTAACCTAACCTAACCTAACCTAACCTAACCTAACCTAACCTAACCTAACCTAACCTAACCTAACCTAACCTAACCTAACCTAACCTAACCTAACCTAACCTAACCTAACCTAACCTAACCTAACCTAACCTAACCTAACCTAACCTAACCTAACCTAACCTAACCTAACCTAACCTAACCTAACCTAACCTAACCTAACCTAACCTAACCTAACCTAACCTAACCTAACCTAACCTAACCTAACCTAACCTAACCTAACCTAACCTAACCTAACCTAACCTAACCTAACCTAACCTAACCTAACCTAACCTAACCTAACCTAACCTAACCTAACCTAACCTAACCTAACCTAACCTAACCTAACCTAACCTAACCTAACCTAACCTAACCTAACCTAACCTAACCTAACCTAACCTAACCTAACCTAACCTAACCTAACCTAACCTAACCTAACCTAACCTAACCTAACCTAACCTAACCTAACCTAACCTAACCTTACCTAACCCAGAACGAATAACAAACTAAATTGAGTAAATCGTCATAAAAATATAATATAATAGATAAAACAGTAAACTAACAAAAAGTAATAATTTATTAAAACAATAGTATTAATTAAATTAGAGTAATAGAATACCACAAAACAGCTAAAAATCTTTTTGACATAAAACGTAAATTATACAACTAAATACCTATATTGTAAAACCATATTAAAATATACTGTATTAGTACATAAATAACAATACTACTTTAACTACAACGCAATTGGAAGTTAAGAAATATCAAAATTCCCATCAGGCTATTCCGCTCATTGAAAGGTATAAATAATACACTTTTCCGCGTGGTAGCCCTGACACGCCCACGTTACGCCCTAATCACGTAACACTCCGTGTGCGGTCGAGGCGACTTAGTGGGTAAAGGAACGACGTAAAAACATTGCTATAAGATTCCAACAGGCGTTTTGATTTCCAAATTGAAGTAGCTTTTTCTTTTAAACAAAAAAGACTCGGGCTTAGAAAATAGTCAAAAAACCAAATAAACGTGAATAAACTTGCGACTGACATACTGTATTTTCGATTCGGCCGACGAGAAGCGTCCAAAAACTCGAAATAAAGATCGACGAAACGAGGTTTATAAAACCGAAATTAGAATAGGACCAGTTTGTCTCCTTTTGGAACAACTGCTAGTATATAGGACGTAAGGTATAACTGTGATAACGAAGGTCTTTAAGACTGAGTAACATACAATTAAGAACTGACCAAGTAATATAGACAATTAAATAAAACTTAAAAAATTAGCTTTAATTAGGGATCTTTATAACTCTATAGTATTGTTATAATTAAGTCTGGACGTATTAGACAGAATATCAACATATCTGGTATATCCGATAGTCTAGAGTAAGGATATTGACATTTCAAAACTTAAATATAATTATTTCGGCCCCTGCGAGAATTTATGAGCAACAAAATAAGACTGATTTGTGTTTTGCTCATAAAATCAATCGAATAACAAACCGAAAAATAATTATAGATCCTGACTAAACAACATCTATAATTAAATTAGTTCTATTATCATAGGTATAGTGACAAGTTAGTCCTTACTAGCTAATTATTATACACACTAACTATATTACAGACTGAAAATATACACATATTTACATAATATATTAGATTTAGGAGTTAGGACTATAGTATCATCACAGTTATAATTAGGATATAGACCGAGTGCATCATTTTTGGTGCATTCGTTAGGTTAAGGTTTTATCTTGACATATTTTATAATTTATAGACCGAGTGCACTATTTTTAGTGTACACGTTAAGATTAAGGTTTTTAATTGACAGACGGACTGAAATAGAAAATATTATTAGTAGAAAACCGGAGTCCCTGTGAAAAAGAAAAAGCAACAAAAATCTGCGTGATCGCGTTCTGCTTTTGAAATACAAAAGTTTACGTTAGTCATCAAATTTACATATTAAACATTTTTAAAACTTTATAAAAACCTTAAACCTAGTCAAATCTATTTATTAATTTTATTTTTTCTTTTACAATTTTACAAATATATACAATTTTAAAACTTGACGCGTTCCCCCTTACTAAATTAAAATGGCAACGGTGCGTACACCGGGTGGCCAAGCAGTGCCCCAAGCCCAAAAACCAGCAAATAGACCTTCGCTTAACAGCCCGCAACACAGCCCGGCTTCAAAAACCTTCAGTATTGATAGTAACGATGACTCGGATGATATTAGTTCTATATTAATGGACACGATAAGACTGACGAAGCACTCTACAAGCCTGCTAAACCAGACTAGGAACATGAAGGGGGAGTTAAAGTCTGGTTTAGCAGAAAACTTGAAGAGTATACAGAATAGGATAGGAAAAGCCCTCGAATCTAATAAAAAGAGAGGAAAAGTGACGAAAGAAGAAGAAAAAATGACGAAGGACTTAGGAGTTCAGTGTGATAGGGAAGTCAAGAGTAGAAGCTGTGACTGTGAATGCAGGGCGCTTATCCAAGAAATGTACGATAAGCTTAAAGGTAACCTACAGTGCTTGGGAACCAAGCTGAGGGATGAAATAAGATCTCAGCTTGACTCCCAAACAGTTAGGGTAGAGGAAGTAGGAATGGCTAGGGCTAACTTAATAATTGAGAAAACGAAAAACAACTTAAAAGGTGCTATGGAGGAGTGGGAGGCCAGGGCCCCGGCCGAGCCGCGAACCGCTACGTATGCGGAGGTGGCGCGCTGCGGGAGTCAATCCCCGCAGCCCGCCGCCCCCGCACCGGCAGCCGGTAAGCGACAGCCAAAGCCCAAGACCCTCCACTCCCTTGTAGTTACCGACAAGGAGAATTTCATGTCGACGACCGACATTGTTTCGGAAGTAGGGAAGATAATAGAGCCCACCAAGGAAGGTATTAAAATAGATAGGATAAGAAGAGCGAAGGGTCGTAAAGTTATAATAGGTTTTAGCGATAAAAAAGAAAGAGACAGAATAAAGGAGAAGATAGAGAGTAGTGAGAGCAATTTCAACGTAGAGACTATAGCTAATAAAAACCCGCAGGTGGTGCTGTATGGGGTGCTTAAGTCGACAACGGATGATGAGATATTTTATGCCATCAGAAACCAAAATAAGCACCTCCAACCACTGCCACCTCCGGGAGTTATGTATAACCTAGAAGTAAAGTATAGGCGAAGGGGAAGAGACCAAGCGACTGACCATGTAGTGTGTACGTTGTCCCCTCAGCTGTGGCAAACATTTACAGCAGCCGGATATGTTTATATAGGTATGCAGCGAGTGCGTGTCGCCGACCAGTCCCCCCTCATACAGTGCTCGCGCTGTTTAGGGTACGGACATGGGAGGCGACATTGCAATAGCGAATCCGAATCCGAGAAGTGTAGCCACTGCGGAGGGGACCATCGTAAGTTTGAGTGCGATAAATTGGAGGAAAAACCGCACTGTATTAACTGTGAAAAGGATGGCTGTAAAGACACCAAGCACGATGCGTTCAGCGCGGAGTGTCCGGTGCGAATGAGGTGGGATGCAATAGCACGGGCAACAGTTGCGTACGATCCAGATGACCAATAGCATTGACAATCCATAATTCATCACATAATAATAATATAATATAAATAATTTAAAATAAGTATGTATCATAAATAAGTATAGAATATATATATTATGTCAGGAATGCAACTTGGAAACCCCTTAAACTGAGTTTAAGGGATCCAAAAACGCAGTGTATAATTTATTATATTGTAATAATGATATATATAACTATGTATGAAAAAAAAAAAAAAAAAAAAAAAAACTTGTCATATATATGGTTATACTAAAAAATAACAGAGCATATATGGACTAAGTATAAAAATATAATTAAAAATAGAAATCATTATAATGTATATAAACAGCGAGACACTAAATATGTATTGTAGTATTTTATTATAAAATAGAGAAACAGGAAAACGAAATTTTAATATACCACTATAGAATATAAGATATTATGTATAACATGTTATAAATGTAAATGGATTGTCACTGCTGTTGGCCAAATGCAGCAACTTGATGCATCCCACTCACTTGCAAGGAACTATTTATTGAATAAATATTTTAAGCAAAATAATTCGCAACGAATACCCCGCGCTGAGCGTAGTGTATTGGTAACATAAATGTACATAACATATTAGAAAGATAAATTGTAAAATGGAAGAAAAGTACAGTACTAAAAGGTAAAAATAATTGTAAAACAAAATAAAAATTGAAACAAAATGTGTAGAAATAGTAAATAAAATTAAGAATGCTAATAAAAATAAATAAGAAAAATGTGAAATATACTAAAAATAGAAATACGTAAAAGACATGTGATACTTACAAGAGAAGCAAAAATGTAAAAAAGTAAGCAGTCAGGAACAAGTACAACCGTATAATAATTATAAATTGTAAATACTATAGTATATACCCTTGTATAAAACATAAACAAGTACCCAGATACAACGAAACATGTAAAAAATTGGCTCTTCCCTTTGGAAGGGGGAACAAGTGGTCCCGTAGTAGGGGCCGTATATATTAAAAAAAAAAAAAAAAAACCTAACCTAACCTAACCTAACCTAACCTAACCTAACCTAACCTAACCTAACCTAACCTAACCTAACCTAACCTAACCTAACCTAACCTAACCTAACCTAACCTAACCTAACCTAACCTAACCTAACCTAACCTAACCTAACCTAACCTAACCTAACCTAACCTAACCTAACCTAACCTAACCTAACCTAACCTAACCTAACCTAACCTAACCTAACCTAACCTAACCTAACCTAACCTAACCTAACCTAACCTAACCTAACCTAACCGACATAAACAAACACTCAAGAAGACGACATCAGCCACCAGCAGGTGGCCAACGAGTATGCTCTCACCACCATTAGAGAGCAGATGACATCAGCCACAACCAGGTGGGTAATAAAACAAAACACTAGACTGACGACACCAGCCACCAACAGGTGGCAAAGACAAAAGATTATAAGCCTCACCCAGCGAGCAGGACCGGCATGGACCAACACCTTTAACATCCCAAAACTCCACCCAGCTTTGGTGACCCCTCAACACCCGAGCCAATGCCAAAACACCTAAAGGCAAAGGGTGGAGGCAAATCGAGAGGGAAGTGGGAAATGCCGGACCTACCCACGGGGCTCCAACAGAGGCCCAAAAGCAAACCATCAAGAAGATGACATCACCCCGGAAGATCAAAACTTCGAAGACAGCCCAGTCAAGAAGACGACTTCCGGTGAGACGACAGCAGCCATCAACCAGATGGCCAACATAATTATTAAAAACCCTCAACATCTGAGGGTACAAAAACTATAACCCCTTCAGGGTAAATTACTGTAATTTGACGCGAAAAATGAATGTTACTAAAATTAGAATCAAAAGAAAATAAATAAAACATTAAATTTAACAAGAACACGGGCCACCTAGGCCTGTGGACAAAAAAAAAAAAAAAAAAAAAAAAAAAAAAAAAAAAAAAAAAAAAAAAAAAAACCTAACCTAACCTAACCTAACCTAACCTAACCTAACCTAACCTAACCTAACCTAACCTAACCTTACCTAACCCAGAACGAATAACAAACTAAATTGAGTAAATCGTCATAAAAATATAATATAATAGATAAAACAGTAAACTAACAAAAAGTAATAATTTATTAAAACAATAGTATTAATTAAATTAGAGTAATAGAATACCACAAAACAGCTAAAAATCTTTTTGACATAAAACGTAAATTATACAACTAAATACCTATATTGTAAAACCATATTAAAATATACTGTATTAGTACATAAATAACAATACTACTTTAACTACAACGCAATTGGAAGTTAAGAAATATCAAAATTCCCATCAGGCTATTCCGCTCATTGAAAGATATAAATAATACACTTTTCCGCGTGGTAGCCCTGACACGCCCACGTTACGCCCTAATCACGTAACACTCCGTGTGCGGTCGAGGCGACTTAGTGGGTAAAGGAACGACGTAAAAACATTGCTATAAGATTCCAACAGGCGTTTTGATTTCCAAATTGAAGTAGCTTTTTCTTTTAAACAAAAAAGACTCGGGCTTAGAAAATAGTCAAAAAACCAAATAAACGTGAATAAACTTGCGACTGACATACTGTATTTTCGATTCGGCCGACGAGAAGCGTCCAAAAACTCGAAATAAAGATCGACGAAACGAGGTTTATAAAACCGAAATTAGAATAGGACCAGTTTGTCTCCTTTTGGAACAACTGCTAGTATATAGGACGTAAGGTATAACTGTGATAACGAAGGTCTTTAAGACTGAGTAACATACAATTAAGAACTGACCAAGTAATATAGACAATTAAATAAAACTTAAAAAATTAGCTTTAATTAGGGATCTTTATAACTCTATAGTATTGTTATAATTAAGTCTGGACGTATTAGACAGAATATCAACATATCTGGTATATCCGATAGTCTAGAGTAAGGATATTGACATTTCAAAACTTAAATATAATTATTTCGGCCCCTGCGAGAATTTATGAGCAACAAAATAAGACTGATTTGTGTTTTGCTCATAAAATCAATCGAATAACAAACCGAAAAATAATTATAGATCCTGACTAAACAACATCTATAATTAAATTAGTTCTATTATCATAGGTATAGTGACAAGTTAGTCCTTACTAGCTAATTATTATACACACTAACTATATTACAGACTGAAAATATACACATATTTACATAATATATTAGATTTAGGAGTTAGGACTATAGTATCATCACAGTTATAATTAGGATATAGACCGAGTGCATCATTTTTGGTGCATTCGTTAGGTTAAGGTTTTATCTTGACATATTTTATAATTTATAGACCGAGTGCACTATTTTTAGTGTACACGTTAAGATTAAGGTTTTTAATTGACAGACGGACTGAAATAGAAAATATTATTAGTAGAAAACCGGAGTCCCTGTGAAAAAGAAAAAGCAACAAAAATCTGCGTGATCGCGTTCTGCTTTTGAAATACAAAAGTTTACGTTAGTCATCAAATTTACATATTAAACATTTTTAAAACTTTATAAAAACCTTAAACCTAGTCAAATCTATTTATTAATTTTATTTTTTCTTTTACAATTTTACAAATATATACAATTTTAAAACTTGACGCGTTCCCCCTTACTAAATTAAAATGGCAACGGTGCGTACACCGGGTGGCCAAGCAGTGCCCCAAGCCCAAAAACCAGCAAATAGACCTTCGCTTAACAGCCCGCAACACAGCCCGGCTTCAAAAACCTTCAGTATTGATAGTAACGATGACTCGGATGATATTAGTTCTATATTAATGGACACGATAAGACTGACGAAGCACTCTACAAGCCTGCTAAACCAGACTAGGAACATGAAGGGGGAGTTAAAGTCTGGTTTAGCAGAAAACTTGAAGAGTATACAGAATAGGATAGGAAAAGCCCTCGAATCTAATAAAAAGAGAGGAAAAGTGACGAAAGAAGAAGAAAAAATGACGAAGGACTTAGGAGTTCAGTGTGATAGGGAAGTCAAGAGTAGAAGCTGTGACTGTGAATGCAGGGCGCTTATCCAAGAAATGTACGATAAGCTTAAAGGTAACCTACAGTGCTTGGGAACCAAGCTGAGGGATGAAATAAGATCTCAGCTTGACTCCCAAACAGTTAGGGTAGAGGAAGTAGGAATGGCTAGGGCTAACTTAATAATTGAGAAAACGAAAAACAACTTAAAAGGTGCTATGGAGGAGTGGGAGGCCAGGGCCCCGGCCGAGCCGCGAACCGCTACGTATGCGGAGGTGGCGCGCTGCGGGAGTCAATCCCCGCAGCCCGCCGCCCCCGCACCGGCAGCCGGTAAGCGACAGCCAAAGCCCAAGACCCTCCACTCCCTTGTAGTTACCGACAAGGAGAATTTCATGTCGACGACCGACATTGTTTCGGAAGTAGGGAAGATAATAGAGCCCACCAAGGAAGGTATTAAAATAGATAGGATAAGAAGAGCGAAGGGTCGTAAAGTTATAATAGGTTTTAGCGATAAAAAAGAAAGAGACAGAATAAAGGAGAAGATAGAGAGTAGTGAGAGCAATTTCAACGTAGAGACTATAGCTAATAAAAACCCGCAGGTGGTGCTGTATGGGGTGCTTAAGTCGACAACGGATGATGAGATATTTTATGCCATCAGAAACCAAAATAAGCACCTCCAACCACTGCCACCTCCGGGAGTTATGTATAACCTAGAAGTAAAGTATAGGCGAAGGGGAAGAGACCAAGCGACTGACCATGTAGTGTGTACGTTGTCCCCTCAGCTGTGGCAAACATTTACAGCAGCCGGATATGTTTATATAGGTATGCAGCGAGTGCGTGTCGCCGACCAGTCCCCCCTCATACAGTGCTCGCGCTGTTTAGGGTACGGACATGGGAGGCGACATTGCAATAGCGAATCCGAATCCGAGAAGTGTAGCCACTGCGGAGGGGACCATCGTAAGTTTGAGTGCGATAAATTGGAGGAAAAACCGCACTGTATTAACTGTGAAAAGGATGGCTGTAAAGACACCAAGCACGATGCGTTCAGCGCGGAGTGTCCGGTGCGAATGAGGTGGGATGCAATAGCACGGGCAACAGTTGCGTACGATCCAGATGACCAATAGCATTGACAATCCATAATTCATCACATAATAATAATATAATATAAATAATTTAAAATAAGTATGTATCATAAATAAGTATAGAATATATATATTATGTCAGGAATGCAACTTGGAAACCCCTTAAACTGAGTTTAAGGGATCCAAAAACGCAGTGTATAATTTATTATATTGTAATAATGATATATATAACTATGTATGAAAAAAAAAAAAAAAAAAAAAAAACTTGTCATATATATGGTTATACTAAAAAATAACAGAGCATATATGGACTAAGTATAAAAATATAATTAAAAATAGAAATCATTATAATGTATATAAACAGCGAGACACTAAATATGTATTGTAGTATTTTATTATAAAATAGAGAAACAGGAAAACGAAATTTTAATATACCACTATAGAATATAAGATATTATGTATAACATGTTATAAATGTAAATGGATTGTCACTGCTGTTGGCCAAATGCAGCAACTTGATGCATCCCACTCACTTGCAAGGAACTATTTATTGAATAAATATTTTAAGCAAAATAATTCGCAACGAATACCCCGCGCTGAGCGTAGTGTATTGGTAACATAAATGTACATAACATATTAGAAAGATAAATTGTAAAATGGAAGAAAAGTACAGTACTAAAAGGTAAAAATAATTGTAAAACAAAATAAAAATTGAAACAAAATGTGTAGAAATAGTAAATAAAATTAAGAATGCTAATAAAAATAAATAAGAAAAATGTGAAATATACTAAAAATAGAAATTGATAATATTTTCTAGGTTGGTGAAAATATATATTAAACAACTTGAAAAATGCATACAGTTTATTCTGCACATCAAGTTACAGAGAGCGAACAAAGACAAAGAGAATTTCTATTGACAAGTGACAACTGACATTTCACACGGAGCACAGACCAAAGACATGAGTTGCCAACATAAGTATTAAACTGTACATTAAAATGTTACAATAATAAACTAATTATTGGGTTGCGTTCATATTACACTAACACTCCCTGCTGAACGCAAACCCATTCGATTTATACAAAACAAATGCTTTTCATATGTTGTACCTTTAGTTAAATTATCTGCCACCATATAACAACCATTTACAAATAAAAATTTAACTTTACAATCAACAATATTATCTCTAAGAAAATGTAAACGAATATCTATATGTTTAGTTTTTGGTTTATAACAGTCAGTCGATGCCAGTCTTATAGCACTTTGGTTATCAGAATAAATAACAAGAGCACTCTCACTAGGACGTCCGAGTTCAGTCTGCAGCTGCTGGATCCACAGAGCCTCCTGCGTGGCTGAAGCCATTGCCATGTATTCTGCCTCGGCTGTAGACAGAGCCACAGTCTGCTGTTTACATGAGCTCCATGAAATAGAACCCTTCTGAAACAGAAAAACAAATCCTGTGCATGACCTTCTATCTAGTGGGTCACTAGCCCAGTCTGCATCGCAATATCCTGTTATCTCCTGAGACTCTTCTTTGACATAGCACAGTTTTAGGTTCTTGGTACCTTGCAGGTATCGCATGACCCTCTTTACTCCGAGCCAATGTTGATATCCTGAATTGTTACAGAACTGACTCAATTTACTAACTGCATATGCAATATCAGGTCGTGTGACATGTGCCAAGTATATAAGACATCCAACTGCTTCCCTGAGTATTTACTTCAAAAAATGTAGGCTGCAACATGTAAATCTCCGTGTCAATATCACCTTGCAGAAATGCGCTTATTGCATCCATCTGAACCATCTCTAAATCATACTTAGCAGCTAGTGCAATCAAGTAACGGACTGAGTTATATCGAACTACTGGAGCATATACTTCATCGTAGTCACTTCCGTATCTCTGTGCATAGCCTTTGATGACTAACCTTGCCTTGAAGCGTTCAATCTCTCCTTTGCCATTAGTTTTAGTTTTAAATACCCATTTGCAGGGCAGGGCTCTCTTACTTGGTGGTAAATCAACCAATGACCAAGTTTTATTCTTTATCATGGAGTCATACTCTTCCTGCATTGCTGTCTTCCACTGGCCTGCATGAGGAGATGAAAGGGCATCCTCTACTGTTTGAGGTTCATTCAGATCAAAAACTGGACAAAAGTAACTTACATCATGCTCCTTTTCTGTATTGCACTGGACACGTCTGCGTGGACGTAAATTTATATTACGAATCGGTGTCTCGACTTCAATTGATTCCTCCGGTATGTATGTTGGATCATCACCAGAATGGTACTCATCACTTAAGGAATCGATCAAGTCTTTCTCTGGTACTTCATCGCAGGATTCTTCATTTTGCTGCTCGTCTGAAATGCTGTTGGACACACAAGGTACGTATGTATTTTTATTATATTTATCAACATTCTCCAAGAATATGACATCTCTAGTTTTTATAACTTTATTATTTTTAGGATCTAGGACTCTGTATCCTTTCGAAGACTCACAATATCCAACAAATATTAATTTTCTAGACTTAGAGTCCCACTTTTGGCGTTTTTCTTTAGGTACTTGTGACATAACCTCTGAGCCAAATATTTTTACATTTGATAAATCGGGTTTCTTACCTGAGCACATTTCCATAGGTGTTTTACCTTGTATTGACTTTGTCGGTGACCTATTAATGATATAGGCTGCTGTTGCTAAGGCCTCTGCCCATAATTTCTTTGATAATCCTGCATCAAACAACATACACTTTGCTCTCTCTACCAGGGTCCTGTTCATCCGTTCTGCAAGACCATTCTGCTGGGGTGAGTACGGAGTGCTCGTCTGATGTGCTATACCATACCTTCTTAAGAAGTTTTCGAAGTCTCTGTTACAATATTCTTTTCCGTTATCTGAACGAACAACTTTTATTTTATATTCCAGTTCATTTTCCACTCTACTCTTATAATCTTTAAAAACTTCCAAGATATTTAATTTATTTTTCAAGAAATAAACATGGACTCTCCTTGTATAATCGTCTATGAAGGTAATAAAATATTTCATACCTCCCAGTGACTCCTGTTCCATTGGTCCACATAAATCGGAGTGGACAAGCTGCAGTGGCTGTGTAGCTCTCGAACCAATATTATTAAAAGGCAGTCTGGTCTGTTTTCCCATGAGGCAGGTGGTGCATGTAATAGACCCTTTATGCTTGTCAAAAGGTTCTACTCCATCAGCACACTCTGGTAGCTTGTTAACATCTGAAAAATTCAAGTGTCCCATGCGCCTATGCCACAGGACAAAATTGCTTAAATTATCTGTATACGATAAGTTTGTAAATACCTCTCTGTGTGTATTCAACTGATATAAGTTATTTACTAAGGTGGCTGAGCATAAAAGATTTCCTTTTTCGCTATAAATATCACAACCTTTGTCTCTAAAGTTTACCTTACATCCATTTTTGACCATGGCACTTACAGATAAGAGGTTCGCAGCAAGTTTAGGTACGTATAAAACTTGTTTTACCTGAATTTTGCAATTTTCATCTCCATTCATTAATAAATTAACCTTTCCCATACTTTCCACAGGAAGTGGTGTCTTACTGGCAACAGTTATGGCAGGTGTCGGAGGACTTGTCACATCATACATCCAATCGCTTCTGTTGGTCATATGCATGGAGGCGCCCGAGTCCACATACCAAAGGTCCGGATTCATTTTCTGTGAAAGAGCTGAAAATGCTGCAATAAAACTATTAGATATTTTAGTATCTTCAGAATTTTGCGGCTTCTTTTTCTTTTGAGTGCGACATTCCTTCGCAAAATGTCCTCGCTTATTACAGTTGAAACATCTGGGTCCCATATTAGATTTATTTTTGTTTGGATTTCCATAAATTCCCCTTTTCTTAACATAAAATGCCGTGTTATCTGAGCATTGTATTTCCTGTAGGAGCTTTGTCTTTATAGAATCGGCATTTATTTTGATTCCTGAGCTCTCTATTCCCATTATCATAGGCTTATATGTCTCCGGTAAGCCAGCCAACATCAGGGTCCCGAGCCATTCTTCGTTGATATCAAAATGAATATTTCTAAGCTTGTGGGCCGTTGACATGATTTTATTTATGTATGCGTCTACACTCTGAGACGATTCTAACGTTGTCGTGATGAGATCTCGTAATAAGGCAACTCTTCTATATAGTCCGCTGTCATCGAACGCTTTTTCTAGGCACTGCCAAACTTGTTTGCACGTGGTCGCGTTCTGCACGTGCACGTAGATGATCGGATCTAACAGTAGAATAAGCTTAGATTTTGCCTTAATCTCTTTCGCGCTATCGGTGTTGGTTCCGGCGACGCAATCCCACAAGTTCTCCAGCTCGAAATAGGCTTGGACGGCGAACTTCCAACTTGTGTAATTGTCTCGTCCAACAAGTCTGTCAATGTGAAAAGGAATACCTATATTCGACATCTTCGTGTATTTTTCTTTCGGGATAACTCACGCCAAGCCGGTAATTGCGCCCTGTCTTCTATGAACACGCCGCGCCGGTACCGGTACACAAAAATGGCTACCTGTGGTTATGGTCGGCTCGATCTTACTTGCGTGCAGCAGACAAATCCGTCCGGTTTTCCAAGTTTCCGTATTTTCACTTTCTTCTTCAGCAACCACGCTCTGCTACCATGATAATATTTTCTAGGTTGGTGAAAATATATATTAAACAACTTGAAAAATGCATACAGTTTATTCTGCACATCAAGTTACAGAGAGCGAACAAAGACAAAGAGAATTTCTATTGACAAGTGACAACTGACATTTCACACGGAGCACAGACCAAAGACATGAGTTGCCAACATAAGTATTAAACTGTACATTAAAATGTTACAATAATAAACTAATTATTGGGTTGCGTTCATATTACACTAACAGAAATACGTAAAAGACATGTGATACTTACAAGAGAAGCAAAAATGTAAAAAAGTAAGCAGTCAGGAACAAGTACAACCGTATAATAATTATAAATTGTAAATACTATAGTATATACCCTTGTATAAAACATAAACAAGTACCCAGATACAACGAAACATGTAAAAAATTGGCTCTTCCCTTTGGAAGGGGGAACAAGTGGTCCCGTAGTAGGGGCCGTATATATTAAAAAAAAAAAAAAAAAACCTAACCTAACCTAACCTAACCTAACCTAACCTAACCTAACCTAACCTAACCTAACCTAACCTAACCTAACCTAACCTAACCTAACCTAACCTAACCTAACCTAACCTAACCTTACCTAACCCAGAACGAATAACAAACTAAATTGAGTAAATCGTCATAAAAATATAATATAATAGATAAAACAGTAAACTAACAAAAAGTAATAATTTATTAAAACAATAGTATTAATTAAATTAGAGTAATAGAATACCACAAAACAGCTAAAAATCTTTTTGACATAAAACGTAAATTATACAACTAAATACCTATATTGTAAAACCATATTAAAATATACTGTATTAGTACATAAATAACAATACTACTTTAACTACAACGCAATTGGAAGTTAAGAAATATCAAAATTCCCATCAGGCTATTCCGCTCATTGAAAGATATAAATAATACACTTTTCCGCGTGGTAGCCCTGACACGCCCACGTTACGCCCTAATCACGTAACACTCCGTGTGCGGTCGAGGCGACTTAGTGGGTAAAGGAACGACGTAAAAACATTGCTATAAGATTCCAACAGGCGTTTTGATTTCCAAATTGAAGTAGCTTTTTCTTTTAAACAAAAAAGACTCGGGCTTAGAAAATAGTCAAAAAACCAAATAAACGTGAATAAACTTGCGACTGACATACTGTATTTTCGATTCGGCCGACGAGAAGCGTCCAAAAACTCGAAATAAAGATCGACGAAACGAGGTTTATAAAACCGAAATTAGAATAGGACCAGTTTGTCTCCTTTTGGAACAACTGCTAGTATATAGGACGTAAGGTATAACTGTGATAACGAAGGTCTTTAAGACTGAGTAACATACAATTAAGAACTGACCAAGTAATATAGACAATTAAATAAAACTTAAAAAATTAGCTTTAATTAGGGATCTTTATAACTCTATAGTATTGTTATAATTAAGTCTGGACGTATTAGACAGAATATCAACATATCTGGTATATCCGATAGTCTAGAGTAAGGATATTGACATTTCAAAACTTAAATATAATTATTTCGGCCCCTGCGAGAATTTATGAGCAACAAAATAAGACTGATTTGTGTTTTGCTCATAAAATCAATCGAATAACAAACCGAAAAATAATTATAGATCCTGACTAAACAACATCTATAATTAAATTAGTTCTATTATCATAGGTATAGTGACAAGTTAGTCCTTACTAGCTAATTATTATACACACTAACTATATTACAGACTGAAAATATACACATATTTACATAATATATTAGATTTAGGAGTTAGGACTATAGTATCATCACAGTTATAATTAGGATATAGACCGAGTGCATCATTTTTGGTGCATTCGTTAGGTTAAGGTTTTATCTTGACATATTTTATAATTTATAGACCGAGTGCACTATTTTTAGTGTACACGTTAAGATTAAGGTTTTTAATTGACAGACGGACTGAAATAGAAAATATTATTAGTAGAAAACCGGAGTCCCTGTGAAAAAGAAAAAGCAACAAAAATCTGCGTGATCGCGTTCTGCTTTTGAAATACAAAAGTTTACGTTAGTCATCAAATTTACATATTAAACATTTTTAAAACTTTATAAAAACCTTAAACCTAGTCAAATCTATTTATTAATTTTATTTTTTCTTTTACAATTTTACAAATATATACAATTTTAAAACTTGACGCGTTCCCCCTTACTAAATTAAAATGGCAACGGTGCGTACACCGGGTGGCCAAGCAGTGCCCCAAGCCCAAAAACCAGCAAATAGACCTTCGCTTAACAGCCCGCAACACAGCCCGGCTTCAAAAACCTTCAGTATTGATAGTAACGATGACTCGGATGATATTAGTTCTATATTAATGGACACGATAAGACTGACGAAGCACTCTACAAGCCTGCTAAACCAGACTAGGAACATGAAGGGGGAGTTAAAGTCTGGTTTAGCAGAAAACTTGAAGAGTATACAGAATAGGATAGGAAAAGCCCTCGAATCTAATAAAAAGAGAGGAAAAGTGACGAAAGAAGAAGAAAAAATGACGAAGGACTTAGGAGTTCAGTGTGATAGGGAAGTCAAGAGTAGAAGCTGTGACTGTGAATGCAGGGCGCTTATCCAAGAAATGTACGATAAGCTTAAAGGTAACCTACAGTGCTTGGGAACCAAGCTGAGGGATGAAATAAGATCTCAGCTTGACTCCCAAACAGTTAGGGTAGAGGAAGTAGGAATGGCTAGGGCTAACTTAATAATTGAGAAAACGAAAAACAACTTAAAAGGTGCTATGGAGGAGTGGGAGGCCAGGGCCCCGGCCGAGCCGCGAACCGCTACGTATGCGGAGGTGGCGCGCTGCGGGAGTCAATCCCCGCAGCCCGCCGCCCCCGCACCGGCAGCCGGTAAGCGACAGCCAAAGCCCAAGACCCTCCACTCCCTTGTAGTTACCGACAAGGAGAATTTCATGTCGACGACCGACATTGTTTCGGAAGTAGGGAAGATAATAGAGCCCACCAAGGAAGGTATTAAAATAGATAGGATAAGAAGAGCGAAGGGTCGTAAAGTTATAATAGGTTTTAGCGATAAAAAAGAAAGAGACAGAATAAAGGAGAAGATAGAGAGTAGTGAGAGCAATTTCAACGTAGAGACTATAGCTAATAAAAACCCGCAGGTGGTGCTGTATGGGGTGCTTAAGTCGACAACGGATGATGAGATATTTTATGCCATCAGAAACCAAAATAAGCACCTCCAACCACTGCCACCTCCGGGAGTTATGTATAACCTAGAAGTAAAGTATAGGCGAAGGGGAAGAGACCAAGCGACTGACCATGTAGTGTGTACGTTGTCCCCTCAGCTGTGGCAAACATTTACAGCAGCCGGATATGTTTATATAGGTATGCAGCGAGTGCGTGTCGCCGACCAGTCCCCCCTCATACAGTGCTCGCGCTGTTTAGGGTACGGACATGGGAGGCGACATTGCAATAGCGAATCCGAATCCGAGAAGTGTAGCCACTGCGGAGGGGACCATCGTAAGTTTGAGTGCGATAAATTGGAGGAAAAACCGCACTGTATTAACTGTGAAAAGGATGGCTGTAAAGACACCAAGCACGATGCGTTCAGCGCGGAGTGTCCGGTGCGAATGAGGTGGGATGCAATAGCACGGGCAACAGTTGCGTACGATCCAGATGACCAATAGCATTGACAATCCATAATTCATCACATAATAATAATATAATATAAATAATTTAAAATAAGTATGTATCATAAATAAGTATAGAATATATATATTATGTCAGGAATGCAACTTGGAAACCCCTTAAACTGAGTTTAAGGGATCCAAAAACGCAGTGTATAATTTATTATATTGTAATAATGATATATATAACTATGTATGAAAAAAAAAAAAAAAAAAAAAAAACTTGTCATATATATGGTTATACTAAAAAATAACAGAGCATATATGGACTAAGTATAAAAATATAATTAAAAATAGAAATCATTATAATGTATATAAACAGCGAGACACTAAATATGTATTGTAGTATTTTATTATAAAATAGAGAAACAGGAAAACGAAATTTTAATATACCACTATAGAATATAAGATATTATGTATAACATGTTATAAATGTAAATGGATTGTCACTGCTGTTGGCCAAATGCAGCAACTTGATGCATCCCACTCACTTGCAAGGAACTATTTATTGAATAAATATTTTAAGCAAAATAATTCGCAACGAATACCCCGCGCTGAGCGTAGTGTATTGGTAACATAAATGTACATAACATATTAGAAAGATAAATTGTAAAATGGAAGAAAAGTACAGTACTAAAAGGTAAAAATAATTGTAAAACAAAATAAAAATTGAAACAAAATGTGTAGAAATAGTAAATAAAATTAAGAATGCTAATAAAAATAAATAAGAAAAATGTGAAATATACTAAAAATAGAAATTGATAATATTTTCTAGGTTGGTGAAAATATATATTAAACAACTTGAAAAATGCATACAGTTTATTCTGCACATCAAGTTACAGAGAGCGAACAAAGACAAAGAGAATTTCTATTGACAAGTGACAACTGACATTTCACACGGAGCACAGACCAAAGACATGAGTTGCCAACATAAGTATTAAACTGTACATTAAAATGTTACAATAATAAACTAATTATTGGGTTGCGTTCATATTACACTAACACTCCCTGCTGAACGCAAACCCATTCGATTTATACAAAACAAATGCTTTTCATATGTTGTACCTTTAGTTAAATTATCTGCCACCATATAACAACCATTTACAAATAAAAATTTAACTTTACAATCAACAATATTATCTCTAAGAAAATGTAAACGAATATCTATATGTTTAGTTTTTGGTTTATAACAGTCAGTCGATGCCAGTCTTATAGCACTTTGGTTATCAGAATAAATAACAAGAGCACTCTCACTAGGACGTCCGAGTTCAGTCTGCAGCTGCTGGATCCACAGAGCCTCCTGCGTGGCTGAAGCCATTGCCATGTATTCTGCCTCGGCTGTAGACAGAGCCACAGTCTGCTGTTTACATGAGCTCCATGAAATAGAACCCTTCTGAAACAGAAAAACAAATCCTGTGCATGACCTTCTATCTAGTGGGTCACTAGCCCAGTCTGCATCGCAATATCCTGTTATCTCCTGAGACTCTTCTTTGACATAGCACAGTTTTAGGTTCTTGGTACCTTGCAGGTATCGCATGACCCTCTTTACTCCGAGCCAATGTTGATATCCTGAATTGTTACAGAACTGACTCAATTTACTAACTGCATATGCAATATCAGGTCGTGTGACATGTGCCAAGTATATAAGACATCCAACTGCTTCCCTGAGTATTTACTTCAAAAAATGTAGGCTGCAACATGTAAATCTCCGTGTCAATATCACCTTGCAGAAATGCGCTTATTGCATCCATCTGAACCATCTCTAAATCATACTTAGCAGCTAGTGCAATCAAGTAACGGACTGAGTTATATCGAACTACTGGAGCATATACTTCATCGTAGTCACTTCCGTATCTCTGTGCATAGCCTTTGATGACTAACCTTGCCTTGAAGCGTTCAATCTCTCCTTTGCCATTAGTTTTAGTTTTAAATACCCATTTGCAGGGCAGGGCTCTCTTACTTGGTGGTAAATCAACCAATGACCAAGTTTTATTCTTTATCATGGAGTCATACTCTTCCTGCATTGCTGTCTTCCACTGGCCTGCATGAGGAGATGAAAGGGCATCCTCTACTGTTTGAGGTTCATTCAGATCAAAAACTGGACAAAAGTAACTTACATCATGCTCCTTTTCTGTATTGCACTGGACACGTCTGCGTGGACGTAAATTTATATTACGAATCGGTGTCTCGACTTCAATTGATTCCTCCGGTATGTATGTTGGATCATCACCAGAATGGTACTCATCACTTAAGGAATCGATCAAGTCTTTCTCTGGTACTTCATCGCAGGATTCTTCATTTTGCTGCTCGTCTGAAATGCTGTTGGACACACAAGGTACGTATGTATTTTTATTATATTTATCAACATTCTCCAAGAATATGACATCTCTAGTTTTTATAACTTTATTATTTTTAGGATCTAGGACTCTGTATCCTTTCGAAGACTCACAATATCCAACAAATATTAATTTTCTAGACTTAGAGTCCCACTTTTGGCGTTTTTCTTTAGGTACTTGTGACATAACCTCTGAGCCAAATATTTTTACATTTGATAAATCGGGTTTCTTACCTGAGCACATTTCCATAGGTGTTTTACCTTGTATTGACTTTGTCGGTGACCTATTAATGATATAGGCTGCTGTTGCTAAGGCCTCTGCCCATAATTTCTTTGATAATCCTGCATCAAACAACATACACTTTGCTCTCTCTACCAGGGTCCTGTTCATCCGTTCTGCAAGACCATTCTGCTGGGGTGAGTACGGAGTGCTCGTCTGATGTGCTATACCATACCTTCTTAAGAAGTTTTCGAAGTCTCTGTTACAATATTCTTTTCCGTTATCTGAACGAACAACTTTTATTTTATATTCCAGTTCATTTTCCACTCTACTCTTATAATCTTTAAAAACTTCCAAGATATTTAATTTATTTTTCAAGAAATAAACATGGACTCTCCTTGTATAATCGTCTATGAAGGTAATAAAATATTTCATACCTCCCAGTGACTCCTGTTCCATTGGTCCACATAAATCGGAGTGGACAAGCTGCAGTGGCTGTGTAGCTCTCGAACCAATATTATTAAAAGGCAGTCTGGTCTGTTTTCCCATGAGGCAGGTGGTGCATGTAATAGACCCTTTATGCTTGTCAAAAGGTTCTACTCCATCAGCACACTCTGGTAGCTTGTTAACATCTGAAAAATTCAAGTGTCCCATGCGCCTATGCCACAGGACAAAATTGCTTAAATTATCTGTATATGATAAGTTTGTAAATACCTCTCTGTGTGTATTCAACTGATATAAGTTATTTACTAAGGTGGCTGAGCATAAAAGATTTCCTTTTTCGCTATAAATATCACAACCTTTGTCTCTAAAGTTTACCTTACATCCATTTTTGACCATGGCACTTACAGATAAGAGGTTCGCAGCAAGTTTAGGTACGTATAAAACTTGTTTTACCTGAATTTTGCAATTTTCATCTCCATTCATTAATAAATTAACCTTTCCCATACTTTCCACAGGAAGTGGTGTCTTACTGGCAACAGTTATGGCAGGTGTCGGAGGACTTGTCACATCATACATCCAATCGCTTCTGTTGGTCATATGCATGGAGGCGCCCGAGTCCACATACCAAAGGTCCGGATTCATTTTCTGTGAAAGAGCTGAAAATGCTGCAATAAAACTATTAGATATTTTAGTATCTTCAGAATTTTGCGGCTTCTTTTTCTTTTGAGTGCGACATTCCTTCGCAAAATGTCCTCGCTTATTACAGTTGAAACATCTGGGTCCCATATTAGATTTATTTTTGTTTGGATTTCCATAAATTCCCCTTTTCTTAACATAAAATGCCGTGTTATCTGAGCATTGTATTTCCTGTAGGAGCTTTGTCTTTATAGAATCGGCATTTATTTTGATTCCTGAGCTCTCTATTCCCATTATCATAGGCTTATATGTCTCCGGTAAGCCAGCCAACATCAGGGTCCCGAGCCATTCTTCGTTGATATCAAAATGAATATTTCTAAGCTTGTGGGCCGTTGACATGATTTTATTTATGTATGCGTCTACACTCTGAGACGAATCTAACGTTGTCGTGATGAGATCTCGTAATAAGGCAACTCTTCTATATAGTCCGCTGTCATCGAACGCTTTTTCTAGGCACTGCCAAACTTGTTTGCACGTGGTCGCGTTCTGCACGTGCACGTAGATGATCGGATCTAACAGTAGAATAAGCTTAGATTTTGCCTTAATCTCTTTCGCGCTATCGGTGTTGGTTCCGGCGACGCAATCCCACAAGTTCTCCAGCTCGAAATAGGCTTGGACGGCGAACTTCCAACTTGTGTAATTGTCTCGTCCAACAAGTCTGTCAATGTGAAAAGGAATACCTATATTCGACATCTTCGTGTATTTTTCTTTCGGGATAACTCACGCCAAGCCGGTAATTGCGCCCTGTCTTCTATGAACACGCCGCGCCGGTACCGGTACACAAAAATGGCTACCTGTGGTTATGGTCGGCTCGATCTTACTTGCGTGCAGCAGACAAATCCGTCCGGTTTTCCAAGTTTCCGTATTTTCACTTTCTTCTTCAGCAACCACGCTCTGCTACCATGATAATATTTTCTAGGTTGGTGAAAATATATATTAAACAACTTGAAAAATGCATACAGTTTATTCTGCACATCAAGTTACAGAGAGCGAACAAAGACAAAGAGAATTTCTATTGACAAGTGACAACTGACATTTCACACGGAGCACAGACCAAAGACATGAGTTGCCAACATAAGTATTAAACTGTACATTAAAATGTTACAATAATAAACTAATTATTGGGTTGCGTTCATATTACACTAACAGAAATACGTAAAAGACATGTGATACTTACAAGAGAAGCAAAAATGTAAAAAAGTAAGCAGTCAGGAACAAGTACAACCGTATAATAATTATAAATTGTAAATACTATAGTATATACCCTTGTATAAAACATAAACAAGTACCCAGATACAACGAAACATGTAAAAAATTGGCTCTTCCCTTTGGAAGGGGGAACAAGTGGTCCCGTAGTAGGGGCCGTATATATTAAAAAAAAAAAAAAAAAAACCTAACCTAACCTAACCTAACCTAACCTAACCTAACCTAACCTAACCTAACCTAACCTAACCTAACCTAACCTAACCTAACCTAACCTAACCTAACCTAACCTAACCTAACCTAACCTAACCTAACCTAACCTAACCTAACCTAACCTAACCATGTAGGATACGCCCACATAGGGCTAGGCAGAGTGAGAGTGGAGGACCATAGTCCGTTGGTACAGTGCTTCCGCTGCCTTGGCTACGGGCACACGAAGAGGGTGTGTAGTGAGGAGACGGAACGATGCAGTCACTGCGCCGGTCCTCATTTGAGGACCGCTTGCGACAAGTGGCTGCGGAGAGAAGAGCCTCAGTGCATCAATTGCACGAAGGCCAAGAGAGGTAGCGTGGAGCACGGTGCCCTTGATAGAGAGTGCGCAGAGAGGAAGAGGTGGGACGCTCTAGCTAGATCGGCGGTATCGTATTGTTAAGGTTGTTCCTGGTGAGTACTTCCAGTACCGAATATTGCAGGCCAACCTTCAGCGGAGCCAAATCGCCACAAGGGAGTTATTACTCGAGGCCACCAAGCGTAAGGCTGGTGTAGCGCTGCTGCAGGAGCCCTACATAGGTGGGGCGCGGAGTATGAGGACATACAACGGAGTGAGGGTCTACCAGAGCGATGGGGAAGGGGGCGGTGTGGTCAAGGCGTGTGTTGTGGTATTCGACGACACACTGGATGTCGAACTACACACACGCCTCAGTAACAACAACATAGTTGTGGCCACCCTCCGAACCAAAGCCTGGGAGATGGTTGTTGTGTCCTTCTACTTCGAGCCCGATAAGCCTGTGGGGCCCTACCTGGACCATCTTTTGCGGATAGAAAGGGAGCTGGGATCCGATAAGATGGTCTTGGGAGGAGACGCGAACGCTAAAAGCCCGTGGTGGGGTGGCGATACGGAAGACCCGCGAGGAAGGGAAGTGTCTGCTGTACTGGAAGCAATGAGTCTACATATACTCAACGCCGGAGACACCCCAACTTTCGATACCGTCAGAGGGGGTAAAAGGTACTCCAGCTACGTGGATGTGACAGCGTGCTCCGACGATCTGCTGGACCGAGTGGGCGACTGGAGGGTGGAGGAAAGTCTGACGAGCTCGGACCACAACGGCATTTCATTCGGCATCAGACAACACAAATCCACAGGCACAAACATAATACGTACCACACGCATCTTTAACACACAGAAGGCAAACTGGAATCAGTTTCGTGAGAAACTGACCCAGCTGATGTCAGACAGACAATTTACTCTACAAGCGATGGACTCAATACACAGCACACAACAAATAGACGAAGCAATAGACAGATACACGGAAGTCATAACACAGACATGCAGAGACACCATGCCGACCAAAAAACACACACAGAAATACACCTTGTCGTGGTGGAATGATGAGCTCGCGCAGATGAAGAAGGAGGTCGCCACGAGGAAACGCAGGATCCGAACCGCAGCGCCTGATCGCAGAAACCGCGTGGTTGGGTTGTACCTGGAAGCGAAAGAGAGGTATGAGAATGCAGTGAAAGAGGCTCAAGTAGCGAGCTGGAAGGAGTTTTGCCGAAAACAGGATAGGGAGGGGGTCTGGGAGGGCATCTACAGAGTGCTGAACAGAGTTGGAGGGAGGGAGGAGGATCTGCCCCTAACAAGGGGCAGTGAGACCCTCGACGCCCGAAGCTCCGCAGAATTGTTGGCGGAGACCTTCTACCCCGCGGACCTGGAAAGTGATGAAAGCGAGGAACATCGACGGACTCGCCGGCGTGCGGAGTCCTTGGACTCCGAACCGCCGACGGGCCCGGACGACCCTCCTTTCATCATGGAGGAGTTGAAGAGAGCCGTAAGGTCCTTCAACCCCAAAAAGGCCCCCGGGGCGGATGGTCTCACGTCCGACATCTGCCAGCACGCTGTAGATTGTAACCCGGAATGGTTCCTTGCCCTGCTGAATAAGTGCCTCACTGTCGGCTACTTTCCCGAAAAGTGGAAGCAGGCGACAGTGGTGGTGCTGAGAAAGCCGGGCAAGGAATCATACCGGGTACCGAAAGCCTATCGACCGATCGGCCTCCTTCCTGTTCTCGGCAAAATCTTCGAAAAGATGCTGGTCGCCCGACTTAGATTCTACCTGTTGCCCAAAATAAGCCCCAACCAGTATGGCTTCATGCCCCAAAAGAGCACCGAAGACGCCCTCTATAGGTTGGTGAACCACATCAGAAAGTTGAGGGAGGAGAAGAAAATTTCTGTTGTGGTATCACTGGACATAGAGGGGGCCTTCGATAGTGCTTGGTGGCCAGCCATAAAGGTTCGGTTGGCTGAAGTTGGGTGTCCGGGGAACCTGAGGCGGGTGTTCAGTAGCTACTTGAGCGGCAGAAGAGTGAATGTTAGATATGCTGGAGTGGAAGTTGGCAGGGGGACCGACAAGGGGTGCGTGCAGGGGTCCATCGGTGGACCGATCCTGTGGGACCTCTTGTTGGACCCCTTGCTAGCTTTGCTGGAAGAGATGGAGGTTTTTAACCAGGCTTTCGCAGACGACATTGTGCTGGTATTTGAGGGGGAAACGGCCTTAGAGATCGCTACGAAGGCAAATAAGGTGCTAGACGAGATAAGAAAGTGGGGAGTAGCAAACAAGCTGAAATTTGCCCCCCACAAGACATGTGCACTACTATCCACTCGGAGATTGAAGTATGACGTGCCGCGACTAATCATGGGGGGTGTCGACCTTAAGTTTTATGACGAAATAAAAATACTAGGCCTAACCATAGACAGCAGCCTAACGTTCAACTCACACGTGAGTAACGTCTGCCAAAAGGCAATTACGCGTTATAAGCAGCTGGCTAAAGCTGCTAGAGTAGGATGGGGGCTTAACCCCCAGATAGTTAAAATTATATATACCGCGGTAGTGGAACCGACTGTCTTGTATGCATCAGCAGCGTGGGCACCCACCGTGGAAAAGATGGGGGTCCAAAAAAGGCTTAACTCCGTCCAACGGGGTTTTGCCCAGAAGATCTGCAGAGCATATCGAACCGTCTCCCTGAACTCTGTAATGCTGTTGGCTGGGATACTCCCTCTTGACCTCAGAATACTCGAAGCATCGAGACTTTATGAGGCCAAGAAGGGAGTACCACACCCGGTGCTAAGAGACAGGGAGGTGGAGCGAATGGCTCCTGCGATTGAGGACCCACATCCGGCAGAGCAGGTAGAGCTGAGGTTCGGGTTGGTAGACGAGGACTCATATGCTGACGTGGTTAACAGCCACGTCCATAGGATCTATACGGACGGCAGTAAGATTGAGGGTCGAGTCGGAGCCGCACTCTCCGTATGGAAGGGTGAGGCCGAGACGAAGGCCGTCAAGCTTGCGTTGCCGCCGTATTGCACCGTCTACCAAGCCGAACTTCTAGCGCTCCAAAGAGCTGTAACTGAAGCCTGCAAGAGTGGAATGGCAAAGGTCGGTATCCTTAGCGATTCTAGATCGGCACTCCAGGCAGTCACTCTTAGTTCCCCTCATCCCCTGGCGGTGCAAACAAGGGCGGCCCTCCGAAAAGCTGCATTGCAGAGGCGGGAGGTCTCCTTGTTTTGGATTAAGGCGCACGCAGGGTTGAGAGGGAATGAGAGAGTCGACGAGTTAGCCAAGGAAGCCGCTCTGGGCTCGAAAAGGAAACCCGACTACGATCTGTGTCCTGTTTCATTCGTCAAGCGTATCTTAAGAGAGGATACGGTTGAGGAATGGGACAGGAGATACGAAGTGGGAGGGACGGCCGGAGTCACGAAGCTCTTTTTCCCAAGCGCTGCTGCTGCATATAAGATAGTTAAGAAAATAAACATAACACACCACACCACACAGATCCTGACTGGACACGGTGGGTTCGCCTTCTACTTGCATAGATTCAAGTTGAAGGAGGACCCGTCGTGCCTGTGTCAGCCAGGAGTTGAGGAGACGGTTCCTCACCTGTTATTCGAGTGCCCCATTTTTGCTAGCAATAGATACGATATTGAGCAAAAATTGGGCACATCGGTGACGGGTGAGAATCTGCCTACCATCCTGGGGGGCAAGAAGAGGGATATTTTCCTCTCTTTCTGTAAGAGGATTGTGGATGTAGTTAATAAGAGACACTGTGATAAACTAAACTGTGATAATTAGTGTTAGGTTCCTTAGCTGTAGGTTTTATTGTGATACTAGGTTAGTTGAACGTTGTGCCGTACTATTTTAAACTTGACATATTTTTATTGTATTTTTATATATTTTTGACATTTTAACTTGGAATTTTAATCTGGAAATTATGATATTGAATACTGTCGAATGTTATTATTTTGGAATTTTAATTTTGAGAATATAAAAATGAAAAATATAAATTGTAAATCTAACTTGTTGCTGATATTATTATAAGAAAATAAAGACTAAGGAATTATTTGTACTGATAAAAATGTAAAATAATATTATGTAGTTCATGAATCTGACGAAATGATTGTATCATAGAAATTGTAAAACCAAAATAAACCTCGAAATGTACTTAGCAATAAGAAATGATGTAACATAAGAAAAAGAAAAAAGTAATGAAATAAAGGAGAAAAGAATTAATAAAGATCAAAAGAAATGAAAATGAAAACAAACATACCTAATCATGTTAGGGGGAGGAGAAAAAAAAAAAAAAAAAAAAAAAAAAAAAAAAAAAAAAAAAAAAAAAAAAAAAAAAAAAAAAAACCTAACCTAACCTAACCTAACCTAACCTAACCTAACCTAACCTAACCTAACCTAACCTAACCTAACCTAACCTAACCTAACCTAACCTAACCTAACCTAACCTAACCTAACCTAACCTAACCTAACCTAACCTAACCTAACCTAACCTAACCTAACCTAACCTAACCTAACCTAACCTAACCTAACCTAACCTAACCTAACCTAACCTAACCTAACCTAACCTAACCTAACCTAACCTAACCTAACCTAACCTAACCTAACCTAACCTAACCTAACCTAACCTAACCTAACCTAACCTAACCTAACCTAACCTAACCTAACCTAACCTAACCTAACCTAACCTAACCTAACCTAACCTAACCTAACCTAACCTAACCTAACCTAACCTAACCTAACCTAACCTAACCTAACCTAACCTAACCTAACCTAACCTAACCTAACCTAACCTAACCTAACCTAACCTAACCTAACCTAACCTAACCTAACCTAACCTAACCTAACCTAACCTAACCTAACCTAACCTAACCTAACCTAACCTAACCTAACCTAACCTAACCTAACCTAACCTAACCTAACCTAACCTAACCTAACCTAACCTAACCTAACCTAACCTAACCTAACCTAACCTAACCTAACCTAACCTAACCTAACCTAACCTAACCTAACCTAACCTAACCTTACCTAACCCAGAACGAATAACAAACTAAATTGAGTAAATCGTCATAAAAATATAATATAATAGATAAAACAGTAAACTAACAAAAAGTAATAATTTATTAAAACAATAGTATTAATTAAATTAGAGTAATAGAATACCACAAAACAGCTAAAAATCTTTTTGACATAAAACGTAAATTATACAACTAAATACCTATATTGTAAAACCATATTAAAATATACTGTATTAGTACATAAATAACAATACTACTTTAACTACAACGCAATTGGAAGTTAAGAAATATCAAAATTCCCATCAGGCTATTCCGCTCATTGAAAGATATAAATAATACACTTTTCCGCGTGGTAGCCCTGACACGCCCACGTTACGCCCTAATCACGTAACACTCCGTGTGCGGTCGAGGCGACTTAGTGGGTAAAGGAACGACGTAAAAACATTGCTATAAGATTCCAACAGGCGTTTTGATTTCCAAATTGAAGTAGCTTTTTCTTTTAAACAAAAAAGACTCGGGCTTAGAAAATAGTCAAAAAACCAAATAAACGTGAATAAACTTGCGACTGACATACTGTATTTTCGATTCGGCCGACGAGAAGCGTCCAAAAACTCGAAATAAAGATCGACGAAACGAGGTTTATAAAACCGAAATTAGAATAGGACCAGTTTGTCTCCTTTTGGAACAACTGCTAGTATATAGGACGTAAGGTATAACTGTGATAACGAAGGTCTTTAAGACTGAGTAACATACAATTAAGAACTGACCAAGTAATATAGACAATTAAATAAAACTTAAAAAATTAGCTTTAATTAGGGATCTTTATAACTCTATAGTATTGTTATAATTAAGTCTGGACGTATTAGACAGAATATCAACATATCTGGTATATCCGATAGTCTAGAGTAAGGATATTGACATTTCAAAACTTAAATATAATTATTTCGGCCCCTGCGAGAATTTATGAGCAACAAAATAAGACTGATTTGTGTTTTGCTCATAAAATCAATCGAATAACAAACCGAAAAATAATTATAGATCCTGACTAAACAACATCTATAATTAAATTAGTTCTATTATCATAGGTATAGTGACAAGTTAGTCCTTACTAGCTAATTATTATACACACTAACTATATTACAGACTGAAAATATACACATATTTACATAATATATTAGATTTAGGAGTTAGGACTATAGTATCATCACAGTTATAATTAGGATATAGACCGAGTGCATCATTTTTGGTGCATTCGTTAGGTTAAGGTTTTATCTTGACATATTTTATAATTTATAGACCGAGTGCACTATTTTTAGTGTACACGTTAAGATTAAGGTTTTTAATTGACAGACGGACTGAAATAGAAAATATTATTAGTAGAAAACCGGAGTCCCTGTGAAAAAGAAAAAGCAACAAAAATCTGCGTGATCGCGTTCTGCTTTTGAAATACAAAAGTTTACGTTAGTCATCAAATTTACATATTAAACATTTTTAAAACTTTATAAAAACCTTAAACCTAGTCAAATCTATTTATTAATTTTATTTTTTCTTTTACAATTTTACAAATATATACAATTTTAAAACTTGACGCGTTCCCCCTTACTAAATTAAAATGGCAACGGTGCGTACACCGGGTGGCCAAGCAGTGCCCCAAGCCCAAAAACCAGCAAATAGACCTTCGCTTAACAGCCCGCAACACAGCCCGGCTTCAAAAACCTTCAGTATTGATAGTAACGATGACTCGGATGATATTAGTTCTATATTAATGGACACGATAAGACTGACGAAGCACTCTACAAGCCTGCTAAACCAGACTAGGAACATGAAGGGGGAGTTAAAGTCTGGTTTAGCAGAAAACTTGAAGAGTATACAGAATAGGATAGGAAAAGCCCTCGAATCTAATAAAAAGAGAGGAAAAGTGACGAAAGAAGAAGAAAAAATGACGAAGGACTTAGGAGTTCAGTGTGATAGGGAAGTCAAGAGTAGAAGCTGTGACTGTGAATGCAGGGCGCTTATCCAAGAAATGTACGATAAGCTTAAAGGTAACCTACAGTGCTTGGGAACCAAGCTGAGGGATGAAATAAGATCTCAGCTTGACTCCCAAACAGTTAGGGTAGAGGAAGTAGGAATGGCTAGGGCTAACTTAATAATTGAGAAAACGAAAAACAACTTAAAAGGTGCTATGGAGGAGTGGGAGGCCAGGGCCCCGGCCGAGCCGCGAACCGCTACGTATGCGGAGGTGGCGCGCTGCGGGAGTCAATCCCCGCAGCCCGCCGCCCCCGCACCGGCAGCCGGTAAGCGACAGCCAAAGCCCAAGACCCTCCACTCCCTTGTAGTTACCGACAAGGAGAATTTCATGTCGACGACCGACATTGTTTCGGAAGTAGGGAAGATAATAGAGCCCACCAAGGAAGGTATTAAAATAGATAGGATAAGAAGAGCGAAGGGTCGTAAAGTTATAATAGGTTTTAGCGATAAAAAAGAAAGAGACAGAATAAAGGAGAAGATAGAGAGTAGTGAGAGCAATTTCAACGTAGAGACTATAGCTAATAAAAACCCGCAGGTGGTGCTGTATGGGGTGCTTAAGTCGACAACGGATGATGAGATATTTTATGCCATCAGAAACCAAAATAAGCACCTCCAACCACTGCCACCTCCGGGAGTTATGTATAACCTAGAAGTAAAGTATAGGCGAAGGGGAAGAGACCAAGCGACTGACCATGTAGTGTGTACGTTGTCCCCTCAGCTGTGGCAAACATTTACAGCAGCCGGATATGTTTATATAGGTATGCAGCGAGTGCGTGTCGCCGACCAGTCCCCCCTCATACAGTGCTCGCACTGTTTAGGGTACGGACATGGGAGGCGACATTGCAATAGCGAATCCGAATCCGAGAAGTGTAGCCACTGCGGAGGGGACCATCGTAAGTTTGAGTGCGATAAATTGGAGGAAAAACCGCACTGTATTAACTGTGAAAAGGATGGCTGTAAAGACACCAAGCACGATGCGTTCAGCGCGGAGTGTCCGGTGCGAATGAGGTGGGATGCAATAGCACGGGCAACAGTTGCGTACGATCCAGATGACCAATAGCATTGACAATCCATAATTCATCACATAATAATAATATAATATAAATAATTTAAAATAAGTATGTATCATAAATAAGTATAGAATATATATATTATGTCAGGAATGCAACTTGGAAACCCCTTAAACTGAGTTTAAGGGATCCAAAAACGCAGTGTATAATTTATTATATTGTAATAATGATATATATAACTATGTATGAAAAAAAAAAAAAAAAAAAAAAACTTGTCATATATATGGTTATACTAAAAAATAACAGAGCATATATGGACTAAGTATAAAAATATAATTAAAAATAGAAATCATTATAATGTATATAAACAGCGAGACACTAAATATGTATTGTAGTATTTTATTATAAAATAGAGAAACAGGAAAACGAAATTTTAATATACCACTATAGAATATAAGATATTATGTATAACATGTTATAAATGTAAATGGATTGTCACTGCTGTTGGCCAAATGCAGCAACTTGATGCATCCCACTCACTTGCAAGGAACTATTTATTGAATAAATATTTTAAGCAAAATAATTCGCAACGAATACCCCGCGCTGAGCGTAGTGTATTGGTAACATAAATGTACATAACATATTAGAAAGATAAATTGTAAAATGGAAGAAAAGTACAGTACTAAAAGGTAAAAATAATTGTAAAACAAAATAAAAATTGAAACAAAATGTGTAGAAATAGTAAATAAAATTAAGAATGCTAATAAAAATAAATAAGAAAAATGTGAAATATACTAAAAATAGAAATACGTAAAAGACATGTGATACTTACAAGAGAAGCAAAAATGTAAAAAAGTAAGCAGTCAGGAACAAGTACAACCGTATAATAATTATAAATTGTAAATACTATAGTATATACCCTTGTATAAAACATAAACAAGTACCCAGATACAACGAAACATGTAAAAAATTGGCTCTTCCCTTTGGAAGGGGGAACAAGTGGTCCCGTAGTAGGGGCCGTATATATTAAAAAAAAAAAAAAAAAAACCTAACCTAACCTAACCTAACCTAACCTAACCTAACCTAACCTAACCTAACCTAACCTAACCTAACCTAACCTAACCTAACCTAACCTAACCTAACCTAACCTAACCTAACCTAACCTAACCTAACCTAACCTAACCTAACCTAACCTAACCTAACCTAACCTAACCTAACCTAACCTAACCTAACCTAACCTAACCTAACCTAACCTAACCTAACCTAACCTAACCTAACCTAACCTAACCTAACCTAACCTAACCTAACCTAACCTAACCTAACCTAACCTAACCTAACCTAACCTAACCTAACCTAACCTAACCTAACCTAACCTAACCTAACCTAACCTAACCTAACCTAACCTAACCTAACCTAACCTAACCTAACCTAACCTAACCTAACCTAACCTAACCTAACCTAACCTAACCTAACCTAACCTAACCTAACCTAACCTAACCTAACCTAACCTAACCTAACCTAACCTAACCTAACCTAACCTAACCTAACCTAACCTAACCTAACCTAACCTAACCTAACCTAACCTAACCTAACCTAACCTAACCTAACCTAACCTAACCTAACCTAACCTTACCTAACCTAACCTAACCTAACCTAACCTAACCTAACCTAACCTTACCTAACCCAGAACGAATAACAAACTAAATTGAGTAAATCGTCATAAAAATATAATATAATAGATAAAACAGTAAACTAACAAAAAGTAATAATTTATTAAAACAATAGTATTAATTAAATTAGAGTAATAGAATACCACAAAACAGCTAAAAATCTTTTTGACATAAAACGTAAATTATACAACTAAATACCTATATTGTAAAACCATATTAAAATATACTGTATTAGTACATAAATAACAATACTACTTTAACTACAACGCAATTGGAAGTTAAGAAATATCAAAATTCCCATCAGGCTATTCCGCTCATTGAAAGATATAAATAATACACTTTTCCGCGTGGTAGCCCTGACACGCCCACGTTACGCCCTAATCACGTAACACTCCGTGTGCGGTCGAGGCGACTTAGTGGGTAAAGGAACGACGTAAAAACATTGCTATAAGATTCCAACAGGCGTTTTGATTTCCAAATTGAAGTAGCTTTTTCTTTTAAACAAAAAAGACTCGGGCTTAGAAAATAGTCAAAAAACCAAATAAACGTGAATAAACTTGCGACTGACATACTGTATTTTCGATTCGGCCGACGAGAAGCGTCCAAAAACTCGAAATAAAGATCGACGAAACGAGGTTTATAAAACCGAAATTAGAATAGGACCAGTTTGTCTCCTTTTGGAACAACTGCTAGTATATAGGACGTAAGGTATAACTGTGATAACGAAGGTCTTTAAGACTGAGTAACATACAATTAAGAACTGACCAAGTAATATAGACAATTAAATAAAACTTAAAAAATTAGCTTTAATTAGGGATCTTTATAACTCTATAGTATTGTTATAATTAAGTCTGGACGTATTAGACAGAATATCAACATATCTGGTATATCCGATAGTCTAGAGTAAGGATATTGACATTTCAAAACTTAAATATAATTATTTCGGCCCCTGCGAGAATTTATGAGCAACAAAATAAGACTGATTTGTGTTTTGCTCATAAAATCAATCGAATAACAAACCGAAAAATAATTATAGATCCTGACTAAACAACATCTATAATTAAATTAGTTCTATTATCATAGGTTATCATAGGTATAGTGACAAGTTAGTCCTTACTAGCTAATTATTATACACACTAACTATATTACAGACTGAAAATATACACATATTTACATAATATATTAGATTTAGGAGTTAGGACTATAGTATCATCACAGTTATAATTAGGATATAGACCGAGTGCATCATTTTTGGTGCATTCGTTAGGTTAAGGTTTTATCTTGACATATTTTATAATTTATAGACCGAGTGCACTATTTTTAGTGTACACGTTAAGATTAAGGTTTTTAATTGACAGACGGACTGAAATAGAAAATATTATTAGTAGAAAACCGGAGTCCCTGTGAAAAAGAAAAAGCAACAAAAATCTGCGTGATCGCGTTCTGCTTTTGAAATACAAAAGTTTACGTTAGTCATCAAATTTACATATTAAACATTTTTAAAACTTTATAAAAACCTTAAACCTAGTCAAATCTATTTATTAATTTTATTTTTTCTTTTACAATTTTACAAATATATACAATTTTAAAACTTGACGCGTTCCCCCTTACTAAATTAAAATGGCAACGGTGCGTACACCGGGTGGCCAAGCAGTGCCCCAAGCCCAAAAACCAGCAAATAGACCTTCGCTTAACAGCCCGCAACACAGCCCGGCTTCAAAAACCTTCAGTATTGATAGTAACGATGACTCGGATGATATTAGTTCTATATTAATGGACACGATAAGACTGACGAAGCACTCTACAAGCCTGCTAAACCAGACTAGGAACATGAAGGGGGAGTTAAAGTCTGGTTTAGCAGAAAACTTGAAGAGTATACAGAATAGGATAGGAAAAGCCCTCGAATCTAATAAAAAGAGAGGAAAAGTGACGAAAGAAGAAGAAAAAATGACGAAGGACTTAGGAGTTCAGTGTGATAGGGAAGTCAAGAGTAGAAGCTGTGACTGTGAATGCAGGGCGCTTATCCAAGAAATGTACGATAAGCTTAAAGGTAACCTACAGTGCTTGGGAACCAAGCTGAGGGATGAAATAAGATCTCAGCTTGACTCCCAAACAGTTAGGGTAGAGGAAGTAGGAATGGCTAGGGCTAACTTAATAATTGAGAAAACGAAAAACAACTTAAAAGGTGCTATGGAGGAGTGGGAGGCCAGGGCCCCGGCCGAGCCGCGAACCGCTACGTATGCGGAGGTGGCGCGCTGCGGGAGTCAATCCCCGCAGCCCGCCGCCCCCGCACCGGCAGCCGGTAAGCGACAGCCAAAGCCCAAGACCCTCCACTCCCTTGTAGTTACCGACAAGGAGAATTTCATGTCGACGACCGACATTGTTTCGGAAGTAGGGAAGATAATAGAGCCCACCAAGGAAGGTATTAAAATAGATAGGATAAGAAGAGCGAAGGGTCGTAAAGTTATAATAGGTTTTAGCGATAAAAAAGAAAGAGACAGAATAAAGGAGAAGATAGAGAGTAGTGAGAGCAATTTCAACGTAGAGACTATAGCTAATAAAAACCCGCAGGTGGTGCTGTATGGGGTGCTTAAGTCGACAACGGATGATGAGATATTTTATGCCATCAGAAACCAAAATAAGCACCTCCAACCACTGCCACCTCCGGGAGTTATGTATAACCTAGAAGTAAAGTATAGGCGAAGGGGAAGAGACCAAGCGACTGACCATGTAGTGTGTACGTTGTCCCCTCAGCTGTGGCAAACATTTACAGCAGCCGGATATGTTTATATAGGTATGCAGCGAGTGCGTGTCGCCGACCAGTCCCCCCTCATACAGTGCTCGCGCTGTTTAGGGTACGGACATGGGAGGCGACATTGCAATAGCGAATCCGAATCCGAGAAGTGTAGCCACTGCGGAGGGGACCATCGTAAGTTTGAGTGCGATAAATTGGAGGAAAAACCGCACTGTATTAACTGTGAAAAGGATGGCTGTAAAGACACCAAGCACGATGCGTTCAGCGCGGAGTGTCCGGTGCGAATGAGGTGGGATGCAATAGCACGGGCAACAGTTGCGTACGATCCAGATGACCAATAGCATTGACAATCCATAATTCATCACATAATAATAATATAATATAAATAATTTAAAATAAGTATGTATCATAAATAAGTATAGAATATATATATTATGTCAGGAATGCAACTTGGAAACCCCTTAAACTGAGTTTAAGGGATCCAAAAACGCAGTGTATAATTTATTATATTGTAATAATGATATATATAACTATGTATGAAAAAAAAAAAAAAAAAAAAAAAACTTGTCATATATATGGTTATACTAAAAAATAACAGAGCATATATGGACTAAGTATAAAAATATAATTAAAAATAGAAATCATTATAATGTATATAAACAGCGAGACACTAAATATGTATTGTAGTATTTTATTATAAAATAGAGAAACAGGAAAACGAAATTTTAATATACCACTATAGAATATAAGATATTATGTATAACATGTTATAAATGTAAATGGATTGTCACTGCTGTTGGCCAAATGCAGCAACTTGATGCATCCCACTCACTTGCAAGGAACTATTTATTGAATAAATATTTTAAGCAAAATAATTCGCAACGAATACCCCGCGCTGAGCGTAGTGTATTGGTAACATAAATGTACATAACATATTAGAAAGATAAATTGTAAAATGGAAGAAAAGTACAGTACTAAAAGGTAAAAATAATTGTAAAACAAAATAAAAATTGAAACAAAATGTGTAGAAATAGTAAATAAAATTAAGAATGCTAATAAAAATAAATAAGAAAAATGTGAAATATACTAAAAATAGAAATACGTAAAAGACATGTGATACTTACAAGAGAAGCAAAAATGTAAAAAAGTAAGCAGTCAGGAACAAGTACAACCGTATAATAATTATAAATTGTAAATACTATAGTATATACCCTTGTATAAAACATAAACAAGTACCCAGATACAACGAAACATGTAAAAAATTGGCTCTTCCCTTTGGAAGGGGGAACAAGTGGTCCCGTAGTAGGGGCCGTATATATTAAAAAAAAAAAAAAAAAACCTAACCTAACCTAACCTAACCTAACCTAACCTAACCTAACCTAACCTAACCTAACCTAACCTAACCTAACCTAACCTAACCTAACCTAACCTAACCTAACCTAACCTAACCTAACCTAACCTAACCTAACCTAACCTAACCTAACCTAACCTAACCTAACCTAACCTAACCTAACCTAACCTAACCTAACCTAACCTAACCTAACCTAACCTAACCTAACCTAACCTAACCTAACCTAACCTAACCTAACCTAACCTAACCTAACCTAACCTAACCTAACCTAACCTAACCTAACCTAACCTAACCTAACCTAACCTAACCTAACCTAACCTTACCTAACCCAGAACGAATAACAAACTAAATTGAGTAAATCGTCATAAAAATATAATATAATAGATAAAACAGTAAACTAACAAAAAGTAATAATTTATTAAAACAATAGTATTAATTAAATTAGAGTAATAGAATACCACAAAACAGCTAAAAATCTTTTTGACATAAAACGTAAATTATACAACTAAATACCTATATTGTAAAACCATATTAAAATATACTGTATTAGTACATAAATAACAATACTACTTTAACTACAACGCAATTGGAAGTTAAGAAATATCAAAATTCCCATCAGGCTATTCCGCTCATTGAAAGATATAAATAATACACTTTTCCGCGTGGTAGCCCTGACACGCCCACGTTACGCCCTAATCACGTAACACTCCGTGTGCGGTCGAGGCGACTTAGTGGGTAAAGGAACGACGTAAAAACATTGCTATAAGATTCCAACAGGCGTTTTGATTTCCAAATTGAAGTAGCTTTTTCTTTTAAACAAAAAAGACTCGGGCTTAGAAAATAGTCAAAAAACCAAATAAACGTGAATAAACTTGCGACTGACATACTGTATTTTCGATTCGGCCGACGAGAAGCGTCCAAAAACTCGAAATAAAGATCGACGAAACGAGGTTTATAAAACCGAAATTAGAATAGGACCAGTTTGTCTCCTTTTGGAACAACTGCTAGTATATAGGACGTAAGGTATAACTGTGATAACGAAGGTCTTTAAGACTGAGTAACATACAATTAAGAACTGACCAAGTAATATAGACAATTAAATAAAACTTAAAAAATTAGCTTTAATTAGGGATCTTTATAACTCTATAGTATTGTTATAATTAAGTCTGGACGTATTAGACAGAATATCAACATATCTGGTATATCCGATAGTCTAGAGTAAGGATATTGACATTTCAAAACTTAAATATAATTATTTCGGCCCCTGCGAGAATTTATGAGCAACAAAATAAGACTGATTTGTGTTTTGCTCATAAAATCAATCGAATAACAAACCGAAAAATAATTATAGATCCTGACTAAACAACATCTATAATTAAATTAGTTCTATTATCATAGGTATAGTGACAAGTTAGTCCTTACTAGCTAATTATTATACACACTAACTATATTACAGACTGAAAATATACACATATTTACATAATATATTAGATTTAGGAGTTAGGACTATAGTATCATCACAGTTATAATTAGGATATAGACCGAGTGCATCATTTTTGGTGCATTCGTTAGGTTAAGGTTTTATCTTGACATATTTTATAATTTATAGACCGAGTGCACTATTTTTAGTGTACACGTTAAGATTAAGGTTTTTAATTGACAGACGGACTGAAATAGAAAATATTATTAGTAGAAAACCGGAGTCCCTGTGAAAAAGAAAAAGCAACAAAAATCTGCGTGATCGCGTTCTGCTTTTGAAATACAAAAGTTTACGTTAGTCATCAAATTTACATATTAAACATTTTTAAAACTTTATAAAAACCTTAAACCTAGTCAAATCTATTTATTAATTTTATTTTTTCTTTTACAATTTTACAAATATATACAATTTTAAAACTTGACGCGTTCCCCCTTACTAAATTAAAATGGCAACGGTGCGTACACCGGGTGGCCAAGCAGTGCCCCAAGCCCAAAAACCAGCAAATAGACCTTCGCTTAACAGCCCGCAACACAGCCCGGCTTCAAAAACCTTCAGTATTGATAGTAACGATGACTCGGATGATATTAGTTCTATATTAATGGACACGATAAGACTGACGAAGCACTCTACCAGCCTGCTAAACCAGACTAGGAACATGAAGGGGGAGTTAAAGTCTGGTTTAGCAGAAAACTTGAAGAGTATACAGAATAGGATAGGAAAAGCCCTCGAATCTAATAAAAAGAGAGGAAAAGTGACGAAAGAAGAAGAAAAAATGACGAAGGACTTAGGAGTTCAGTGTGATAGGGAAGTCAAGAGTAGAAGCTGTGACTGTGAATGCAGGGCGCTTATCCAAGAAATGTACGATAAGCTTAAAGGTAACCTACAGTGCTTGGGAACCAAGCTGAGGGATGAAATAAGATCTCAGCTTGACTCCCAAACAGTTAGGGTAGAGGAAGTAGGAATGGCTAGGGCTAACTTAATAATTGAGAAAACGAAAAACAACTTAAAAGGTGCTATGGAGGAGTGGGAGGCCAGGGCCCCGGCCGAGCCGCGAACCGCTACGTATGCGGAGGTGGCGCGCTGCGGGAGTCAATCCCCGCAGCCCGCCGCCCCCGCACCGGCAGCCGGTAAGCGACAGCCAAAGCCCAAGACCCTCCACTCCCTTGTAGTTACCGACAAGGAGAATTTCATGTCGACGACCGACATTGTTTCGGAAGTAGGGAAGATAATAGAGCCCACCAAGGAAGGTATTAAAATAGATAGGATAAGAAGAGCGAAGGGTCGTAAAGTTATAATAGGTTTTAGCGATAAAAAAGAAAGAGACAGAATAAAGGAGAAGATAGAGAGTAGTGAGAGCAATTTCAACGTAGAGACTATAGCTAATAAAAACCCGCAGGTGGTGCTGTATGGGGTGCTTAAGTCGACAACGGATGATGAGATATTTTATGCCATCAGAAACCAAAATAAGCACCTCCAACCACTGCCACCTCCGGGAGTTATGTATAACCTAGAAGTAAAGTATAGGCGAAGGGGAAGAGACCAAGCGACTGACCATGTAGTGTGTACGTTGTCCCCTCAGCTGTGGCAAACATTTACAGCAGCCGGATATGTTTATATAGGTATGCAGCGAGTGCGTGTCGCCGACCAGTCCCCCCTCATACAGTGCTCGCGCTGTTTAGGGTACGGACATGGGAGGCGACATTGCAATAGCGAATCCGAATCCGAGAAGTGTAGCCACTGCGGAGGGGACCATCGTAAGTTTGAGTGCGATAAATTGGAGGAAAAACCGCACTGTATTAACTGTGAAAAGGATGGCTGTAAAGACACCAAGCACGATGCGTTCAGCGCGGAGTGTCCGGTGCGAATGAGGTGGGATGCAATAGCACGGGCAACAGTTGCGTACGATCCAGATGACCAATAGCATTGACAATCCATAATTCATCACATAATAATAATATAATATAAATAATTTAAAATAAGTATGTATCATAAATAAGTATAGAATATATATATTATGTCAGGAATGCAACTTGGAAACCCCTTAAACTGAGTTTAAGGGATCCAAAAACGCAGTGTATAATTTATTATATTGTAATAATGATATATATAACTATGTATGAAAAAAAAAAAAAAAAAAAAAAAACTTGTCATATATATGGTTATACTAAAAAATAACAGAGCATATATGGACTAAGTATAAAAATATAATTAAAAATAGAAATCATTATAATGTATATAAACAGCGAGACACTAAATATGTATTGTAGTATTTTATTATAAAATAGAGAAACAGGAAAACGAAATTTTAATATACCACTATAGAATATAAGATATTATGTATAACATGTTATAAATGTAAATGGATTGTCACTGCTGTTGGCCAAATGCAGCAACTTGATGCATCCCACTCACTTGCAAGGAACTATTTATTGAATAAATATTTTAAGCAAAATAATTCGCAACGAATACCCCGCGCTGAGCGTAGTGTATTGGTAACATAAATGTACATAACATATTAGAAAGATAAATTGTAAAATGGAAGAAAAGTACAGTACTAAAAGGTAAAAATAATTGTAAAACAAAATAAAAATTGAAACAAAATGTGTAGAAATAGTAAATAAAATTAAGAATGCTAATAAAAATAAATAAGAAAAATGTGAAATATACTAAAAATAGAAATACGTAAAAGACATGTGATACTTACAAGAGAAGCAAAAATGTAAAAAAGTAAGCAGTCAGGAACAAGTACAACCGTATAATAATTATAAATTGTAAATACTATAGTATATACCCTTGTATAAAACATAAACAAGTACCCAGATACAACGAAACATGTAAAAAATTGGCTCTTCCCTTTGGAAGGGGGAACAAGTGGTCCCGTAGTAGGGGCCGTATATATTAAAAAAAAAAAAAAAAAAACCTAACCTAACCTAACCTAACCTAACCTAACCTAACCTAACCTAACCTAACCTAACCTAACCTAACCTAACCTAACCTAACCTAACCTAACCTTAACCTAACCTAACCTAACCTAACCTAACCTAACCTAACCTAACCTAACCTAACCTAACCTAACCTAACCTAACCTAACCTAACCTAACCTAACCTAACCTAACCTAACCTAACCTAACCTAACCTAACCTAACCTAACCTAACCTAACCTAACCTAACCTAACCTAACCTAACCTAACCTAACCTAACCTAACCTAACCTAACCTAACCTAACCTAACCTAACCTAACCTAACCTAACCTAACCTAACCTAACCTAACCTAACCTAACCTAACCTAACCTAACCTTACCTAACCCAGAACGAATAACAAACTAAATTGAGTAAATCGTCATAAAAATATAATATAATAGATAAAACAGTAAACTAACAAAAAGTAATAATTTATTAAAACAATAGTATTAATTAAATTAGAGTAATAGAATACCACAAAACAGCTAAAAATCTTTTTGACATAAAACGTAAATTATACAACTAAATACCTATATTGTAAAACCATATTAAAATATACTGTATTAGTACATAAATAACAATACTACTTTAACTACAACGCAATTGGAAGTTAAGAAATATCAAAATTCCCATCAGGCTATTCCGCTCATTGAAAGATATAAATAATACACTTTTCCGCGTGGTAGCCCTGACACGCCCACGTTACGCCCTAATCACGTAACACTCCGTGTGCGGTCGAGGCGACTTAGTGGGTAAAGGAACGACGTAAAAACATTGCTATAAGATTCCAACAGGCGTTTTGATTTCCAAATTGAAGTAGCTTTTTCTTTTAAACAAAAAAGACTCGGGCTTAGAAAATAGTCACCAAATAAACGTGAATAAACTTGCGACTGACATACTGTATTTTCGATTCGGCCGACGAGAAGCGTCCAAAAACTCGAAATAAAGATCGACGAAACGAGGTTTATAAAACCGAAATTAGAATAGGACCAGTTTGTCTCCTTTTGGAACAACTGCTAGTATATAGGACGTAAGGTATAACTGTGATAACGAAGGTCTTTAAGACTGAGTAACATACAATTAAGAACTGACCAAGTAATATAGACAATTAAATAAAACTTAAAAAATTAGCTTTAATTAGGGATCTTTATAACTCTATAGTATTGTTATAATTAAGTCTGGACGTATTAGACAGAATATCAACATATCTGGTATATCCGATAGTCTAGAGTAAGGATATTGACATTTCAAAACTTAAATATAATTATTTCGGCCCCTGCGAGAATTTATGAGCAACAAAATAAGACTGATTTGTGTTTTGCTCATAAAATCAATCGAATAACAAACCGAAAAATAATTATAGATCCTGACTAAACAACATCTATAATTAAATTAGTTCTATTATCATAGGTATAGTGACAAGTTAGTCCTTACTAGCTAATTATTATACACACTAACTATATTACAGACTGAAAATATACACATATTTACATAATATATTAGATTTAGGAGTTAGGACTATAGTATCATCACAGTTATAATTAGGATATAGACCGAGTGCATCATTTTTGGTGCATTCGTTAGGTTAAGGTTTTATCTTGACATATTTTATAATTTATAGACCGAGTGCACTATTTTTAGTGTACACGTTAAGATTAAGGTTTTTAATTGACAGACGGACTGAAATAGAAAATATTATTAGTAGAAAACCGGAGTCCCTGTGAAAAAGAAAAAGCAACAAAAATCTGCGTGATCGCGTTCTGCTTTTGAAATACAAAAGTTTACGTTAGTCATCAAATTTACATATTAAACATTTTTAAAACTTTATAAAAACCTTAAACCTAGTCAAATCTATTTATTAATTTTATTTTTTCTTTTACTATTTTACAAATATATACAATTTTAAAACTTGACGCGTTCCCCCTTACTAAATTAAAATGGCAACGGTGCGTACACCGGGTGGCCAAGCAGTGCCCCAAGCCCAAAAACCAGCAAATAGACCTTCGCTTAACAGCCCGCAACACAGCCCGGCTTCAAAAACCTTCAGTATTGATAGTAACGATGACTCGGATGATATTAGTTCTATATTAATGGACACGATAAGACTGACGAAGCACTCTACAAGCCTGCTAAACCAGACTAGGAACATGAAGGGGGAGTTAAAGTCTGGTTTAGCAGAAAACTTGAAGAGTATACAGAATAGGATAGGAAAAGCCCTCGAATCTAATAAAAAGAGAGGAAAAGTGACGAAAGAAGAAGAAAAAATGACGAAGGACTTAGGAGTTCAGTGTGATAGGGAAGTCAAGAGTAGAAGCTGTGACTGTGAATGCAGGGCGCTTATCCAAGAAATGTACGATAAGCTTAAAGGTAACCTACAGTGCTTGGGAACCAAGCTGAGGGATGAAATAAGATCTCAGCTTGACTCCCAAACAGTTAGGGTAGAGGAAGTAGGAATGGCTAGGGCTAACTTAATAATTGAGAAAACGAAAAACAACTTAAAAGGTGCTATGGAGGAGTGGGAGGCCAGGGCCCCGGCCGAGCCGCGAACCGCTACGTATGCGGAGGTGGCGCGCTGCGGGAGTCAATCCCCGCAGCCCGCCGCCCCCGCACCGGCAGCCGGTAAGCGACAGCCAAAGCCCAAGACCCTCCACTCCCTTGTAGTTACCGACAAGGAGAATTTCATGTCGACGACCGACATTGTTTCGGAAGTAGGGAAGATAATAGAGCCCACCAAGGAAGGTATTAAAATAGATAGGATAAGAAGAGCGAAGGGTCGTAAAGTTATAATAGGTTTTAGCGATAAAAAAGAAAGAGACAGAATAAAGGAGAAGATAGAGAGTAGTGAGAGCAATTTCAACGTAGAGACTATAGCTAATAAAAACCCGCAGGTGGTGCTGTATGGGGTGCTTAAGTCGACAACGGATGATGAGATATTTTATGCCATCAGAAACCAAAATAAGCACCTCCAACCACTGCCACCTCCGGGAGTTATGTATAACCTAGAAGTAAAGTATAGGCGAAGGGGAAGAGACCAAGCGACTGACCATGTAGTGTGTACGTTGTCCCCTCAGCTGTGGCAAACATTTACAGCAGCCGGATATGTTTATATAGGTATGCAGCGAGTGCGTGTCGCCGACCAGTCCCCCCTCATACAGTGCTCGCGCTGTTTAGGGTACGGACATGGGAGGCGACATTGCAATAGCGAATCCGAATCCGAGAAGTGTAGCCACTGCGGAGGGGACCATCGTAAGTTTGAGTGCGATAAATTGGAGGAAAAACCGCACTGTATTAACTGTGAAAAGGATGGCTGTAAAGACACCAAGCACGATGCGTTCAGCGCGGAGTGTCCGGTGCGAATGAGGTGGGATGCAATAGCACGGGCAACAGTTGCGTACGATCCAGATGACCAATAGCATTGACAATCCATAATTCATCACATAATAATAATATAATATAAATAATTTAAAATAAGTATGTATCATAAATAAGTATAGAATATATATATTATGTCAGGAATGCAACTTGGAAACCCCTTAAACTGAGTTTAAGGGATCCAAAAACGCAGTGTATAATTTATTATATTGTAATAATGATATATATAACTATGTATGAAAAAAAAAAAAAAAAAAAAAAAACTTGTCATATATATGGTTATACTAAAAAATAACAGAGCATATATGGACTAAGTATAAAAATATAATTAAAAATAGAAATCATTATAATGTATATAAACAGCGAGACACTAAATATGTATTGTAGTATTTTATTATAAAATAGAGAAACAGGAAAACGAAATTTTAATATACCACTATAGAATATAAGATATTATGTATAACATGTTATAAATGTAAATGGATTGTCACTGCTGTTGGCCAAATGCAGCAACTTGATGCATCCCACTCACTTGCAAGGAACTATTTATTGAATAAATATTTTAAGCAAAATAATTCGCAACGAATACCCCGCGCTGAGCGTAGTGTATTGGTAACATAAATGTACATAACATATTAGAAAGATAAATTGTAAAATGGAAGAAAAGTACAGTACTAAAAGGTAAAAATAATTGTAAAACAAAATAAAAATTGAAACAAAATGTGTAGAAATAGTAAATAAAATTAAGAATGCTAATAAAAATAAATAAGAAAAATGTGAAATATACTAAAAATAGAAATACGTAAAAGACATGTGATACTTACAAGAGAAGCAAAAATGTAAAAAAGTAAGCAGTCAGGAACAAGTACAACCGTATAATAATTATAAATTGTAAATACTATAGTATATACCCTTGTATAAAACATAAACAAGTACCCAGATACAACGAAACATGTAAAAAATTGGCTCTTCCCTTTGGAAGGGGGAACAAGTGGTCCCGTAGTAGGGGCCGTATATATTAAAAAAAAAAAAAAAAAAACCTAACCTAACCTAACCTAACCTAACCTAACCTAACCTAACCTAACCTAACCTAACCTAACCTAACCTAACCTAACCTAACCTAACCTAACCTAACCTAACCTAACCTAACCTAACCTAACCTAACCTAACCTAACCTAACCTAACCTAACCTAACCTAACCTAACCTAACCTTACCTAACCCAGAACGAATAACAAACTAAATTGAGTAAATCGTCATAAAAATATAATATAATAGATAAAACAGTAAACTAACAAAAAGTAATAATTTATTAAAACAATAGTATTAATTAAATTAGAGTAATAGAATACCACAAAACAGCTAAAAATCTTTTTGACATAAAACGTAAATTATACAACTAAATACCTATATTGTAAAACCATATTAAAATATACTGTATTAGTACATAAATAACAATAACAATATAAATAATACACTTTTCCGCGTGGTAGCCCTGACACGCCCACGTTACGCCCTAATCACGTAACACTCCGTGTGCGGTCGAGGCGACTTAGTGGGTAAAGGAACGACGTAAAAACATTGCTATAAGATTCCAACAGGCGTTTTGATTTCCAAATTGAAGTAGCTTTTTCTTTTAAACAAAAAAGACTCGGGCTTAGAAAATAGTCAAAAAACCAAATAAACGTGAATAAACTTGCGACTGACATACTGTATTTTCGATTCGGCCGACGAGAAGCGTCCAAAAACTCGAAATAAAGATCGACGAAACGAGGTTTATAAAACCGAAATTAGAATAGGACCAGTTTGTCTCCTTTTGGAACAACTGCTAGTATATAGGACGTAAGGTATAACTGTGATAACGAAGGTCTTTAAGACTGAGTAACATACAATTAAGAACTGACCAAGTAATATAGACAATTAAATAAAACTTAAAAAATTAGCTTTAATTAGGGATCTTTATAACTCTATAGTATTGTTATAATTAAGTCTGGACGTATTAGACAGAATATCAACATATCTGGTATATCCGATAGTCTAGAGTAAGGATATTGACATTTCAAAACTTAAATATAATTATTTCGGCCCCTGCGAGAATTTATGAGCAACAAAATAAGACTGATTTGTGTTTTGCTCATAAAATCAATCGAATAACAAACCGAAAAATAATTATAGATCCTGACTAAACAACATCTATAATTAAATTAGTTCTATTATCATAGGTATAGTGACAAGTTAGTCCTTACTAGCTAATTATTATACACACTAACTATATTACAGACTGAAAATATACACATATTTACATAATATATTAGATTTAGGAGTTAGGACTATAGTATCATCACAGTTATAATTAGGATATAGACCGAGTGCATCATTTTTGGTGCATTCGTTAGGTTAAGGTTTTATCTTGACATATTTTATAATTTATAGACCGAGTGCACTATTTTTAGTGTACACGTTAAGATTAAGGTTTTTAATTGACAGACGGACTGAAATAGAAAATATTATTAGTAGAAAACCGGAGTCCCTGTGAAAAAGAAAAAGCAACAAAAATCTGCGTGATCGCGTTCTGCTTTTGAAATACAAAAGTTTACGTTAGTCATCAAATTTACATATTAAACATTTTTAAAACTTTATAAAAACCTTAAACCTAGTCAAATCTATTTATTAATTTTATTTTTTCTTTTACAATTTTACAAATATATACAATTTTAAAACTTGACGCGTTCCCCCTTACTAAATTAAAATGGCAACGGTGCGTACACCGGGTGGCCAAGCAGTGCCCCAAGCCCAAAAACCAGCAAATAGACCTTCGCTTAACAGCCCGCAACACAGCCCGGCTTCAAAAACCTTCAGTATTGATAGTAACGATGACTCGGATGATATTAGTTCTATATTAATGGACACGATAAGACTGACGAAGCACTCTACAAGCCTGCTAAACCAGACTAGGAACATGAAGGGGGAGTTAAAGTCTGGTTTAGCAGAAAACTTGAAGAGTATACAGAATAGGATAGGAAAAGCCCTCGAATCTAATAAAAAGAGAGGAAAAGTGACGAAAGAAGAAGAAAAAATGACGAAGGACTTAGGAGTTCAGTGTGATAGGGAAGTCAAGAGTAGAAGCTGTGACTGTGAATGCAGGGCGCTTATCCAAGAAATGTACGATAAGCTTAAAGGTAACCTACAGTGCTTGGGAACCAAGCTGAGGGATGAAATAAGATCTCAGCTTGACTCCCAAACAGTTAGGGTAGAGGAAGTAGGAATGGCTAGGGCTAACTTAATAATTGAGAAAACGAAAAACAACTTAAAAGGTGCTATGGAGGAGTGGGAGGCCAGGGCCCCGGCCGAGCCGCGAACCGCTACGTATGCGGAGGTGGCGCGCTGCGGGAGTCAATCCCCGCAGCCCGCCGCCCCCGCACCGGCAGCCGGTAAGCGACAGCCAAAGCCCAAGACCCTCCACTCCCTTGTAGTTACCGACAAGGAGAATTTCATGTCGACGACCGACATTGTTTCGGAAGTAGGGAAGATAATAGAGCCCACCAAGGAAGGTATTAAAATAGATAGGATAAGAAGAGCGAAGGGTCGTAAAGTTATAATAGGTTTTAGCGATAAAAAAGAAAGAGACAGAATAAAGGAGAAGATAGAGAGTAGTGAGAGCAATTTCAACGTAGAGACTATAGCTAATAAAAACCCGCAGGTGGTGCTGTATGGGGTGCTTAAGTCGACAACGGATGATGAGATATTTTATGCCATCAGAAACCAAAATAAGCACCTCCAACCACTGCCACCTCCGGGAGTTATGTATAACCTAGAAGTAAAGTATAGGCGAAGGGGAAGAGACCAAGCGACTGACCATGTAGTGTGTACGTTGTCCCCTCAGCTGTGGCAAACATTTACAGCAGCCGGATATGTTTATATAGGTATGCAGCGAGTGCGTGTCGCCGACCAGTCCCCCCTCATACAGTGCTCGCGCTGTTTAGGGTACGGACATGGGAGGCGACATTGCAATAGCGAATCCGAATCCGAGAAGTGTAGCCACTGCGGAGGGGACCATCGTAAGTTTGAGTGCGATAAATTGGAGGAAAAACCGCACTGTATTAACTGTGAAAAGGATGGCTGTAAAGACACCAAGCACGATGCGTTCAGCGCGGAGTGTCCGGTGCGAATGAGGTGGGATGCAATAGCACGGGCAACAGTTGCGTACGATCCAGATGACCAATAGCATTGACAATCCATAATTCATCACATAATAATAATATAATATAAATAATTTAAAATAAGTATGTATCATAAATAAGTATAGAATATATATATTATGTCAGGAATGCAACTTGGAAACCCCTTAAACTGAGTTTAAGGGATCCAAAAACGCAGTGTATAATTTATTATATTGTAATAATGATATATATAACTATGTATGAAAAAAAAAAAAAAAAAAAAAAAACTTGTCATATATATGGTTATACTAAAAAATAACAGAGCATATATGGACTAAGTATAAAAATATAATTAAAAATAGAAATCATTATAATGTATATAAACAGCGAGACACTAAATATGTATTGTAGTATTTTATTATAAAATAGAGAAACAGGAAAACGAAATTTTAATATACCACTATAGAATATAAGATATTATGTATAACATGTTATAAATGTAAATGGATTGTCACTGCTGTTGGCCAAATGCAGCAACTTGATGCATCCCACTCACTTGCAAGGAACTATTTATTGAATAAATATTTTAAGCAAAATAATTCGCAACGAATACCCCGCGCTGAGCGTAGTGTATTGGTAACATAAATGTACATAACATATTAGAAAGATAAATTGTAAAATGGAAGAAAAGTACAGTACTAAAAGGTAAAAATAATTGTAAAACAAAATAAAAATTGAAACAAAATGTGTAGAAATAGTAAATAAAATTAAGAATGCTAATAAAAATAAATAAGAAAAATGTGAAATATACTAAAAATAGAAATACGTAAAAGACATGTGATACTTACAAGAGAAGCAAAAATGTAAAAAAGTAAGCAGTCAGGAACAAGTACAACCGTATAATAATTATAAATTGTAAATACTATAGTATATACCCTTGTATAAAACATAAACAAGTACCCAGATACAACGAAACATGTAAAAAATTGGCTCTTCCCTTTGGAAGGGGGAACAAGTGGTCCCGTAGTAGGGGCCGTATATATTAAAAAAAAAAAAAAAAAAACCTAACCTAACCTAACCTAACCTAACCTAACCTAACCTAACCTAACCTAACCTAACCTAACCTAACCTAACCTAACCTAACCTAACCTAACCTAACCTAACCTAACCTAACCTAACCTAACCTAACCTAACCTAACCTAACCTAACCTAACCTAACCTTACCTAACCCAGAACGAATAACAAACTAAATTGAGTAAATCGTCATAAAAATATAATATAATAGATAAAACAGTAAACTAACAAAAAGTAATAATTTATTAAAACAATAGTATTAATTAAATTAGAGTAATAGAATACCACAAAACAGCTAAAAATCTTTTTGACATAAAACGTAAATTATACAACTAAATACCTATATTGTAAAACCATATTAAAATATACTGTATTAGTACATAAATAACAATACTACTTTAACTACAACGCAATTGGAAGTTAAGAAATATCAAAATTCCCATCAGGCTATTCCGCTCATTGAAAGATATAAATAATACACTTTTCCGCGTGGTAGCCCTGACACGCCCACGTTACGCCCTAATCACGTAACACTCCGTGTGCGGTCGAGGCGACTTAGTGGGTAAAGGAACGACGTAAAAACATTGCTATAAGATTCCAACAGGCGTTTTGATTTCCAAATTGAAGTAGCTTTTTCTTTTAAACAAAAAAGACTCGGGCTTAGAAAATAGTCAAAAAACCAAATAAACGTGAATAAACTTGCGACTGACATACTGTATTTTCGATTCGGCCGACGAGAAGCGTCCAAAAACTCGAAATAAAGATCGACGAAACGAGGTTTATAAAACCGAAATTAGAATAGGACCAGTTTGTCTCCTTTTGGAACAACTGCTAGTATATAGGACGTAAGGTATAACTGTGATAACGAAGGTCTTTAAGACTGAGTAACATACAATTAAGAACTGACCAAGTAATATAGACAATTAAATAAAACTTAAAAAATTAGCTTTAATTAGGGATCTTTATAACTCTATAGTATTGTTATAATTAAGTCTGGACGTATTAGACAGAATATCAACATATCTGGTATATCCGATAGTCTAGAGTAAGGATATTGACATTTCAAAACTTAAATATAATTATTTCGGCCCCTGCGAGAATTTATGAGCAACAAAATAAGACTGATTTGTGTTTTGCTCATAAAATCAATCGAATAACAAACCGAAAAATAATTATAGATCCTGACTAAACAACATCTATAATTAAATTAGTTCTATTATCATAGGTATAGTGACAAGTTAGTCCTTACTAGCTAATTATTATACACACTAACTATATTACAGACTGAAAATATACACATATTTACATAATATATTAGATTTAGGAGTTAGGACTATAGTATCATCACAGTTATAATTAGGATATAGACCGAGTGCATCATTTTTGGTGCATTCGTTAGGTTAAGGTTTTATCTTGACATATTTTATAATTTATAGACCGAGTGCACTATTTTTAGTGTACACGTTAAGATTAAGGTTTTTAATTGACAGACGGACTGAAATAGAAAATATTATTAGTAGAAAACCGGAGTCCCTGTGAAAAAGAAAAAGCAACAAAAATCTGCGTGATCGCGTTCTGCTTTTGAAATACAAAAGTTTACGTTAGTCATCAAATTTACATATTAAACATTTTTAAAACTTTATAAAAACCTTAAACCTAGTCAAATCTATTTATTAATTTTATTTTTTCTTTTACTATTTTACAAATATATACAATTTTAAAACTTGACGCGTTCCCCCTTACTAAATTAAAATGGCAACGGTGCGTACACCGGGTGGCCAAGCAGTGCCCCAAGCCCAAAAACCAGCAAATAGACCTTCGCTTAACAGCCCGCAACACAGCCCGGCTTCAAAAACCTTCAGTATTGATAGTAACGATGACTCGGATGATATTAGTTCTATATTAATGGACACGATAAGACTGACGAAGCACTCTACAAGCCTGCTAAACCAGACTAGGAACATGAAGGGGGAGTTAAAGTCTGGTTTAGCAGAAAACTTGAAGAGTATACAGAATAGGATAGGAAAAGCCCTCGAATCTAATAAAAAGAGAGGAAAAGTGACGAAAGAAGAAGAAAAAATGACGAAGGACTTAGGAGTTCAGTGTGATAGGGAAGTCAAGAGTAGAAGCTGTGACTGTGAATGCAGGGCGCTTATCCAAGAAATGTACGATAAGCTTAAAGGTAACCTACAGTGCTTGGGAACCAAGCTGAGGGATGAAATAAGATCTCAGCTTGACTCCCAAACAGTTAGGGTAGAGGAAGTAGGAATGGCTAGGGCTAACTTAATAATTGAGAAAACGAAAAACAACTTAAAAGGTGCTATGGAGGAGTGGGAGGCCAGGGCCCCGGCCGAGCCGCGAACCGCTACGTATGCGGAGGTGGCGCGCTGCGGGAGTCAATCCCCGCAGCCCGCCGCCCCCGCACCGGCAGCCGGTAAGCGACAGCCAAAGCCCAAGACCCTCCACTCCCTTGTAGTTACCGACAAGGAGAATTTCATGTCGACGACCGACATTGTTTCGGAAGTAGGGAAGATAATAGAGCCCACCAAGGAAGGTATTAAAATAGATAGGATAAGAAGAGCGAAGGGTCGTAAAGTTATAATAGGTTTTAGCGATAAAAAAGAAAGAGACAGAATAAAGGAGAAGATAGAGAGTAGTGAGAGCAATTTCAACGTAGAGACTATAGCTAATAAAAACCCGCAGGTGGTGCTGTATGGGGTGCTTAAGTCGACAACGGATGATGAGATATTTTATGCCATCAGAAACCAAAATAAGCACCTCCAACCACTGCCACCTCCGGGAGTTATGTATAACCTAGAAGTAAAGTATAGGCGAAGGGGAAGAGACCAAGCGACTGACCATGTAGTGTGTACGTTGTCCCCTCAGCTGTGGCAAACATTTACAGCAGCCGGATATGTTTATATAGGTATGCAGCGAGTGCGTGTCGCCGACCAGTCCCCCCTCATACAGTGCTCGCGCTGTTTAGGGTACGGACATGGGAGGCGACATTGCAATAGCGAATCCGAATCCGAGAAGTGTAGCCACTGCGGAGGGGACCATCGTAAGTTTGAGTGCGATAAATTGGAGGAAAAACCGCACTGTATTAACTGTGAAAAGGATGGCTGTAAAGACACCAAGCACGATGCGTTCAGCGCGGAGTGTCCGGTGCGAATGAGGTGGGATGCAATAGCACGGGCAACAGTTGCGTACGATCCAGATGACCAATAGCATTGACAATCCATAATTCATCACATAATAATAATATAATATAAATAATTTAAAATAAGTATGTATCATAAATAAGTATAGAATATATATATTATGTCAGGAATGCAACTTGGAAACCCCTTAAACTGAGTTTAAGGGATCCAAAAACGCAGTGTATAATTTATTATATTGTAATAATGATATATATAACTATGTATGAAAAAAAAAAAAAAAAAAAAAAACTTGTCATATATATGGTTATACTAAAAAATAACAGAGCATATATGGACTAAGTATAAAAATATAATTAAAAATAGAAATCATTATAATGTATATAAACAGCGAGACACTAAATATGTATTGTAGTATTTTATTATAAAATAGAGAAACAGGAAAACGAAATTTTAATATACCACTATAGAATATAAGATATTATGTATAACATGTTATAAATGTAAATGGATTGTCACTGCTGTTGGCCAAATGCAGCAACTTGATGCATCCCACTCACTTGCAAGGAACTATTTATTGAATAAATATTTTAAGCAAAATAATTCGCAACGAATACCCCGCGCTGAGCGTAGTGTATTGGTAACATAAATGTACATAACATATTAGAAAGATAAATTGTAAAATGGAAGAAAAGTACAGTACTAAAAGGTAAAAATAATTGTAAAACAAAATAAAAATTGAAACAAAATGTGTAGAAATAGTAAATAAAATTAAGAATGCTAATAAAAATAAATAAGAAAAATGTGAAATATACTAAAAATAGAAATACGTAAAAGACATGTGATACTTACAAGAGAAGCAAAAATGTAAAAAAGTAAGCAGTCAGGAACAAGTACAACCGTATAATAATTATAAATTGTAAATACTATAGTATATACCCTTGTATAAAACATAAACAAGTACCCAGATACAACGAAACATGTAAAAAATTGGCTCTTCCCTTTGGAAGGGGGAACAAGTGGTCCCGTAGTAGGGGCCGTATATATTAAAAAAAAAAAAAAAAAACCTAACCTAACCTAACCTAACCTAACCTAACCTAACCTAACCTAACCTAACCTAACCTAACCTAACCTAACCTAACCTAACCTAACCTAACCTAACCTAACCTAACCTAACCAGTACGCCCCGCGCAGTCGACACGTTAACATATCGCTCCGCGTCGGAAAATCGTGAAAAATAGTAAAAGTCGTGCTACAACTGTGAAAAGAGAAAAAAGTGAAAGATAAGTGTACTGCCTAATAGCACAATTGGAGACCACGCGATCGGAGGCCTGGTTCCGGAGCTATTAAAGCTCAACTTTGAAGAGGAATAACTTCCGGACCAAGTAAGTCCCCCAACAGACACAATAACACCCGTCTTCGCGCCGCTGAGACCTGTCCAGGGACATATCATCCGTCCCGCTCCGTGAAGGGGTTTGGCCGCTATTAAGCACCAAAAATCCCGTTTTTCCACGAGGTTTTGGCACGTGTAAGCAAAGTTCATCGATTTGACCTAGCACACGCGCCGAGCTGAAGACAGCCGGCTATCCGAGGGTTGCCTTCGAAAATCTGAAGACACCTTAGGCGACCACCAGCCCAGCTCAGCGGACTCCAAAGGCAGCTCACCAGCATCGACAGCGTACTCAAAGGGTGCACGGGAGATACCAAGTGTGAGGTATCCCCAACATCAGCGTAAGGTGAGCATTCCAGAGACCCCACCCCCACCCCTAAATTCCAACCCCTATATAAAACCACCCCCTACCCCAAAAGTGTAACTAACCACCCCTAGAGGCAAACAGTGAACACTTTCCAAAGACCCCACCAAACGTCTCCCCACGAAACCCCCCCCCCCCAACCCCTCCTCCCCCAGCGGAATTACCCCTCAGCCCATAACTTGGCTATCTGGACCCCGGGACTTTCGAGCAAGGGCTTATTTGAATCGGGATAAGGAGTACTACAAATTGGCCCCAACAGAATCCCGAAATAATCCGGGAACAGGAGATATCCTCACCAAGCCCCTCCCAAAAAAAAAAAAATTTTTCAAAGACCCCGCCAAAGTCATTCCCACGAAACCTTCTCCCCCCCCCACCCCCACACCAAATTACCCCTCAAGCCATAACTCGGCCGCACGAGCACCTACAACATCGAGAGAGGGCTCAGTAGAACCGGGAGAAAATTCTCCACAAATTGGCCCCAATAGATTTCCCAAACTCCATCCAGGGACCCAGGAAAAGGCTTAAAACCACCCCCACCCCAAATTTTTTTTTTTTTTTTTTTTTTTTTCCACCAAAATTTTAATAGCCTAAACTCACTCCCGTGAAACCCGACCCCCCCCCCTTTTCTTGTGGAAAATCCCCTCCGGCCATAACTCAGTAACCCTTCATCCTACACCCTCGAGTGAGGGCTCGTTAGAATCGGGAGAAAGAGCCCTACAACTTGGCCCCTGTCGTTTTTCCGGAAAATCATCATCAAAGGAAAACAGGGCCAAGACCGCTGGGAACCCCCATCATCCAACCAACCAACCCTAGCTCGTCTTACGCACCCGTCACCCCACCCAACAAGACAAGATGTCATCAAAATCAAACAATTCGTACAAAACGGCTACATCAGCTGCGAGTGGCTCAGACGCCAAGACCGGGAAGACGTACAGCCGTTCACTAAGGGAGAAGACCTTGGCCAAGATGCTACTGCAGAAGCCACCCCAACCCTCAACACCAACAGAGGAATCCACACAAAACCCAATAGACCAGGGTAGCCCTTCACAAACAACTGCAGAGGAGGTGCAGACTAAGATTCAAGAATGGGAGCAAGCCGAGCTACCACCCCGCCCTATCAACTCGGCAGAAGAGGACGACGAGCTATCGGAACTCTCAGAGTCGTCGGTCTGCTCAGACTTCTCAAGGAAAAGCCGCACTTCCAGAAAGAGCATTCTCTTTACCAGCTCACGGGGAATCGCAGTTGAGATGGACGTGGCCACGAAGGTAGCCAACACCACGCTACAAAAAGGGAAGGAGGCACTAGAGAAGGCAGGAAACATGAAGCGTGAGTGCAAGTTAGACGCAATTGAATCCCTGCAAAGCCTTTACGAAATCGTCCTCTCCCTCTCCGACTCCAGGTCGCGGCATAAATACAACCTGGAGAAAGAGCGCAGCCGCCACGCCATCGAGCTAGTAAACATTGAAAGGGCACACAACAAGCAAATAGCCCAACTTACGGCCGAGATCAACTCCCTGAAAGAAAGTATGGCGGCCACCCTAAAAGAGACCCAGGATGTCCGGAAGTGGCTGGAGTTCGAGACAGCAGAGCCACACCGGCAAATCAAGGAAACCCACAAGGTGGCCCCAATGATCAATAACAATATTCAGGTGTTAACATCAAAAATAACCGAAGAACTGACCAAAAAGGAGAACACAAGACCAACTCCCCCCCAAGAAAATATAAAACCAGAGCTAGCTGAGATGAAGAATACCATCGAAGATCTCAGAAAGACAATCAGAAAAATAGAAGACCAGAATGTGGCGTTACACAAAGAAAGTAAACAAGAGCTCAAACAACATTTGCAAGAGATAGCAACCAAAACAGCTACACCGCAAGACAGCGATAGGCTACAGCAGCAGATGAGCTCCATAGCCTCCAAGCTGGAGGAGGTAACAACGACCCTGCGGCAGCCGTTGCCGACTGCTCCCAATGCCATCGACTTAACAGCCCAACTCGAGCCCATAAGCGAGAGGCTGAAAAGTGTCCTCAGAAATTAAATCTATAAGGAAAGAAAAATCCGAGGCACAACCGCAATCGACTCTCAGCATAGGCACAGAGATGGCATTGGTGGAGATGCTGAAGAACCAAGCAAAACCAGCGTCATACGCGGCAGCCGCAAAGAAGACTCCCCCGCCGCCACAACGCAAGGAGCAGCACAGCATAATAGTGTCTTCTAAGGACGCTAAAGACACGAGTGAAAAAACCCTAAAAATTATCAGAACAGTCCTGGACCCCAAGAAGACCGGGGCCAGAGTAGATAATCTAAAAAGAGTTAAAAACCAGAAGATTATACTTAGCTGCACCAAGAAGGAGGACTTGGAGTTCATCGCAGCGCGACTTAAAGAAAGTGACCAACTCAAACAGGAGAGGGCAAGACAGAGCAACCCTCTCCTCATTGTAAAAAACGTGTTGTCGTTCCATACGGACACCGAAATCGTGGAACACCTTAAAGCCCAAAGGCGTCCCGGAAAAAGAATCAAGCATTAGGGTGAAGTATAGGAAGAGGGCACGGAACCAGCAAGAGTGCCACGTGGTACTGGAGGTGTCACCGTTGCTCCACAAGAACTTCCTGGAAGTGGGGAAGGTCTACATCGACCTACAAAGGAGACCCATCGAAGATCAATCTCCCCTCCTCCAATGTGCTCGATGCCTTGGCTTTGGGCACACAACAAAGATCTGTGAGGAGGAGCATCGCCGATGCAGCTACTGCGGCGACAATACCCACGACTGGGACAAGTGTGAGGCACGGAAGAGTGCCATGCCACCGACCTGCTATAACTGCAAAATAGTCTCTAAACCATCAGCGCCTCTAGACACTGCACACAACGCTTTTAGCAGCGAATGCGCAGAGAGACATAAATGGGACAGTATAGCAAGGTCCAGAATCTCTTACCTGTGCTAAGGGCGACAACACGAATAAAACGACAGAGTCTTCCGAGAAGCCACCTCAGTACATCAAAGTAATCCAAGCGAACCTGCAAAGATCCAAAACGGCCACCCTAGAGCTCTTAAGAGTGGCCGCGGAACAGAATATCTCGATAGCCCTACTTCAAGAACCTTACGTAGGAAGTGCAGGTTTCCTCAAACAACATCCAGGGACACAAGTCATCCAGTGTACCCTGAACCGACAAGGGCCCAACAAAGCCGCTGTTGTGATATTCGGTGACACCACCGAGGTGTCGCACGATCCACAATTGGTCACAGAGACCGAAGCAGCGGTAACCATCAAAGCGGCCAATCTCGAGCTTGGGTTAATATCGGTGTACTTCGAGGGAGACAAAGACATACAAGAGAATATTAGAAGAGTCAGGAACACTATTGGGAAACTTTCCACCCAAAATGTCTTAGTGGCAGGTGATGTGAACGCGTGGAGTCATTGGTGGGGAAGCGCCACAGAAGATCAGAGGGGCCACGCCTACTCCACGTTCCTCGATGAAATAGACTTCCACATCCTCAACACCGGAGACACACCCACCTTCGAAACGGAGAGGAACGGCAGGATGTACACGAGTATAGTCGACGTGACAGCATGCAGCCTACCGATGCTAGCGAAGGTGGAGAACTGGAGAGTCACCCGGGACGCTACAACATCAGACCACAACGCAATCACCTTCCGGATCAGGGTCGAGGGAAAACTTCAACCACTCCCGCGACCAACAACCCGGAGATACAACACCAAAAAAGCGAAGTGGTCAGCGTTCAGGGATAAATTCAACAAGTCTCTGGTGGATACCAACTTGAACAAGGATGCCTTAAAGGAGTCAATAAAGACAGCAAATGACTTGGAAGCTGCCGTAAGTACCTATATAAATAATATCCAGGAAGCATGTGTAGAAACGATTCCGAAGATGGGTACTTACAAAGGCAAACCAGTGCCGCCGTGGTGGAACAAGTCCTTAGAAGACCTAAAAAAGGACGTCCTGAGGAAGAAAAGACGGATAAAAAACGCGGCACCATCGAGGAAAGAACACGTCATCGAAGAATACAGGACCACAAGACAAGAGTACAAACAGAAAATGGAGGAGGCACAAACAGCAAGCTGGAAGGAGTTCTGTGCGACTCAAGAGAAAGAAAGCATGTGGGACGGTATATACAGGATCATCGGGAAGACAGCAGCAAACAAGGAGAACGTGCTGCTGAGAGACACACAGGGCAAGACGCTAAGTCCGCAAATATCCGCGGACCTCCTAGCCGAAACGTTCTACCCCGATGATTCCGAAGAAACCGATTCACAATACCACCAACACTTAAGGGGAAACTACCCGGTAGAACAACTGGCAGAGGATGACCCACCATTCACCATGGCGGAACTGGAGTTAATCCTATCATCACTGAATCCAGGGAAAGCTCCAGGCCCCGATGGCCTCACATCGGACATCTATAGCGAGGCTATTATGTGTGCACCGGAGGTGTTTTTAGAATTGGCGAACAAATGCCTACAATTAGGACACTTTCCGAAACAATGGAAGAAAGCACACGTGGTCATCCTGAAAAAACCGGGTAAAGAAGATTACACTCACCCCAAGTCGTACAGACCCATTGGACTACTCCCCATCTTGGGAAAGATAGTCGAGAAACTCATGATCACCAGAGTCCAATGGCATATACTCCCCTCAATAAACAAGAATCAGTTCGGCTTCATCCCGCAAAGAAACACAGAGGATGCGCTATTCAGCCTAGTAGACCACATAAAGGAGGAGGTACAGAACAAGAAGATCGTCCTCCTAATCTCACTTGATATAGAAGGCGCATTCGACAATGCGTGGTGGCCGGCACTGAAGCACCAGCTGATAAGGAAAGGATGCCCCTCCAATATATACAAGATGATCTGCTCATACCTCGAAGACCGTGGTATCGAGGTCAACTACGCCGGCAAAAAGAGTGCAAAAGGGACAAGTAAAGGTTGTGTCCAAGGATCAACAGGTGGACCAACCTTCTGGAATATCTTATTGAACCCGCTACTCGATCAACTATCCAGATGTCAAGTAAACTTCAAAGCTTTTGCCGACGACATAACACTAATCTTCTCCGAAGAGACTGCTGACGCCATAGAGGAAAAAGCGAACCGCGTGCTCCGGATCGTCGAAAGGTGGGGAGCACATGACAAGTTGAGGTTTGCAGCTCATAAAACTAACGCAATGCTGCTCACCCGTAAGCTGAAACTCACAGCTCCCCAAATAAAGATGTCCGGAACCGACATCAAACTCGTGGACGAAATTAAACTTCTAGGCGTCACAATCAACCGATCCCTCACCTTCACCTCGCACGTGGCGGCAGTCTGCAAGAAAGCCGCGAACATATACAAGCAGATAGCACACTCCGCCAAGGTGACGTGGGGGTTAAACGGAGAGATTATTAGAACCATATATATCTCAGTTATTGAGCCGATCATCTTGTACGCTGCGAGCGTCTGGGCCCCAGCCGCAGACCTAAACAAGACCAAGGCGTTGCTGGACTCCATACAGAGAAGCTTTGCAATCAAGATCTGCAAAGCCTACAGGACAGCCTCATTAACATCTACACTGGCACTGTCAGGATTGCTGCCGCTAGACATCAGAATACACGAAGCGGCAGCCCTTTACAAAACCAAGAGAGGAATATCGAGTGACTACGTTCCGCCCGGAAAAACGCTACAGAAGACCTGCGACATTCTCACGCTACCCCACCCTTCCGACTTCACTATCACCACCTTCGAGAAGCTGGAAGACATGAAGCCCCCGACCATAGAAAAGCATAACATCAGAGGCCCCCAGATCTATACGGATGGTAGTAAGATCGAGGGGAAAACGGGGGCTGCAATATCATGGTGGGAGAACGGGCAAGAAGTCAACTACACCAGACTGTCGCTCGATCAAAACTGCACAGTGTTTCAGTCAGAGATGTTCGCCCTCTATAAGGCATAGAGATGGTAAAGGAAACCGAACATAAGGAAGTTAACATCTTAAGCGACTCAAGATCTTCGCTAGAGCTGATTCGGAATCCCAAACCCAAAACTCAACTAGTGGCGGACATCAAAAGATGGCTTAAGGACATCGAAGAAGAGGGTAGAAGAGTAAGATTCTTCTGGCTCCGCGCACACGTAGGGACGTCCGGGAATGAAAGAGCGGATGAGCTCGCAAAACAAGCGGCTCTGAACACCAAAGAAATCCCGGACTATGATCAAATCCCCCTGTCCTACATAAAGAGGAAGATCCGAAAGGAATCAATACAAAAATGGCAGGACAGGTATACGAACGCAGATACCGGAGGAACCACGAAAAGATTCTTGCCCGATATACAGAAGTCGTACCGATTCGTAAGAACAACACCTCTCACACCCACCCGCATCCAGGCCATGACCGGACACGGTGCATTTGCTCACTACCTGCACCGCTTCAAACTGATCGGAAGCCCAGGATGCGAGTGCGATCCAGACATTGAAGAAACGGTATGGCACATTATCTTCGAATGTCCCCGCTTCCTGCACCAAAGGTACGATGCAGAGCAACAGATGAACACCAACCTTCAGGAAGCGGACGTACATAAATATTTGGAGGACCAGCACGCCAAAGAAGTGTTCCTGGCTTACATCGACAAGATCTTCAACATCGCGAAAAAGAGGTTCCAAGACCAACAAAGTACAGACAGCACAAACAGTATCCTTCAAAGAACAGAACCCAAGGACCTGTTACTTGGCGGATTCGGAGAGACTTTTTAAAAAATAAACTTTTATTTAAACTGGAATTATTTTATTCAAAAAAACTTAATATTAAACTTAAAAGAAGACCTGCACCCGACGAAGGTCCAATTCGATCTAATGAAAAACACCGCAAAATGAAATAAAGAAATAGCAAAAGTTTCCAATTGCAATTCTATGAAATGCAAGTGAAAACTAAGCGTTTTTAATATACATATAATCCCATTCGACTTTCGATATAACAACCCCCCCGTTAAGATCGATCATCACATCTCAAAGTGATGAGAGATAAAACTGAAATTACTATAAACGCGAGAAATTGGACTTTCGTTTGGAGTATACAAGGAAGTAGCTAAATTATAAACTAAGTATTTAATTACTAACACATTTTATTCAAAAATAAGAACTTAACTAACACTGTTAACTAACTAACACATAGTAAAAACACAAAATTATGAAAAGACAAATATTAATATAGAAATTATTATCATTATTATTAGAATGAATGTTAATTATTATTTATTCATTAATCGAATAAAATTATACAGTATTAAAAATTTTAAAATTACATTTCATGATCCTTTACAACATTGGTTATGACAACATTTCTTTTTAAAGGAGTCGGCGTACTTACAAAATTTGTTTCTTCTAACATAGAATCATTTTTTACACTGTTATTATCTTTGAACACCACAAGAGATGTTGGGTGATCGGTACGAGTCTTTGAATTGTGACATTGATTGAAGATTTGAATACAGCAAGGATTTTTCTGAGAAGTAACATTTTTCCGGCATTTATATAAGAGATAAAATATGAATAATATACTACTAAATAAACTTAAAGACATGTAATAATTTCCATATGTATCAAAATGAGACGGATTTTCTAAATTATACAATTCATCTTCCATCGAGCGAAGATGGATGCTGGCATGAAGTAGAGAATCAAGATTACCAATGTTCTTTAAATTAGAATGTGGAAGTTTAGAAAGAGTTTTATTAATTTTATTTTGTTCGCAACAATCATCTAATAAAATATTAAAATTTGAGATAACGTTTGTAACATTACCGAGTGACGTTTCGTCGACTGCGGTGAACTGCAAGGTTTTATAAAATGATTTACAGTGTTTCGGTAAGGTCAAAATACCAGTACCGAATAAAATTACATCTAAATTAACGTCAGATTTTCCACAGGTAATATGACATTTTCCTGGCTCTGATTGTACAAATATCCAACGGTTAAAACTTAATTTATGAAATACATCTACAGAACCATGAACAATTTTAGCTACACAAAAGTCTGGAAGTTTAGTTACCACTTCAGTTAATAACACTGTTTCACACGTAGGGTTGGCAACGACTGAGAACAAGTCGGCGAGCACACACACATAACACTTTTCACTTATTAACTTGCACTTGTCAATGTCCCTTAATAGTGAATAGAACATGCGATCACCTGTTACTGCTACATATGAGCTAGTCGGCTCTATTAGAATGTATGTGTCTGGTTTCAATATATCGTATGGGACAGGTAATGGTATTATATTATAAAGATTATAGGTTTGAGGTAGGACTAAAGGAATGTGGAGGACAAATATTATTTTATTTTGATGATAATAGCAAACTAATTTCGAAATATCGGTTAATTCCTGTATATTTTGTAGCGTTAATGATATAGGCAAATCGTAATGGCTAGGGAGTTTATTTCTATGCTTATCTAATTCATTATATAACTGATAGGGACTGAGTACAGTCGGGTGTAAAATATTAAGTTTCGCAAATAAAATAGCATTATTTATGTCATCGATATCGAATGACGACGTTAAAATTATAGCTTCCAAAGAGTTAGATAAGGAATTAATTTGAGTTTTTAAAGTAAGCTTATCATTAGTATTTGAAACTGAATCTAGTATTTTATGTATTGTTTCCATATTTTCCAAAAGATGTTTTTCATTTAAATTTACTTTTGATATAGAATTATTAAACGATGAAATAGTGGATTGTATGACATGAATATTATCTTTCATAAGATGAGCGAGATGTTTCTCGTCTGTCTGGACACTATTTATAGCCTCTGAATATTTGACAGCATCTTCGGCATCCAATGTACCGAAGATAGTTTTCAAGATAGAACCTCCTAAGTCAATAAGACCTCTTTTAAAACGCTGTTTTGCGTTATTGTTTTGAAGCAAATATGAAACCGAAGAAAACTTATTAACATTAATAAGGTGCTGATTTTTCAGCGCCGTGAGTGAATTTATGCAATCCGACTGTATCTTTGACGACGTAAGAGAATTACAGAATACACTTAATTTTTCTAATAAAAATTCTATCTTATCTAGATTCGGTTGAACATGACTTATATCTAAATATGCTAAGACTTTCCAATCATTATTAGTAAACTTAACATCTAAGAGCTTATCGAAATAAAGGCCCGGACTACTAATGATGGGCGATACGTAATCTGATATAGCTAGCGGCGACAGCGCGCATCTGAAATAGAACGAAAGGACTTATGTAACAATTATGTTAATATACTTATTATATCATAGTTACAACTATCTTACTGACCTAGGACACTATGATGTGTCGTCACTTGCTGGCTTTATTTCATCGAAATGATGACGTACGTGCTTACGATTAATTAACAACGTAGCCGTATGATTGCCATTGAGCTTTATTATTTTATAAGGGCCTTTCCACACTGGGGATAAGGCTTTATTTTGTTTATGGTGGCAGCGAACATACACCATATCACCAGCATTATAAATAATAGGCTTTGTTCGTATATCATAATAATTTTTAGATTTTTCTTTAGACGCTTGAATATTTTGTAGGGCCTTTTGACGGCTATAATAAAGACGATGATTTAATGCTCGAATATAGTCTGTATATGTATTATTATCGAGGATATCTATGCTAGATGGTATGTAGGGCTTAAAACCGAATAAAAGTTCTAGAGGGGAATAACCCGTTGTACTATGCACATTTGAATTATAAGCTATCATGGCGCTCGGGATGTAAAGGTCCCAAGTATTTTGATTTTCGCCTATGTAAGATCTTAAATATTCTTTGAGGGTGGAGTGGCTCCTTTCGAGAGCTCCACAAGTTTGAGGGTGGTATGGTGAAGCAAAAATATGTTTAATACTGAATAATTTAGCTAACTGTTTAAATAGATCTGAACAAAAATTTGTGCCTTGGTCTGAAATTATCATTTTAGGTATTCCCATGTGAGCAATATAATTAACGAGAGTTCTAGCTGTTTCTTCGGCTGAACATGACTGCATAGGATAAGCCTGTGAAAATTTTGTGAGGTCATCCTGTACGGTAAGTAAAAATTTATATTTGTATTCATAGGTTTCAGGTAATGGACCGACAAGATCCAAATATATTTTTTCATTAGGCCGCGATGCTGTGGAAGTAATTATCATTGGAGCCCGATTGGTTTGACGTAAGGGCTTATTAATTTGACAGGAGCGACAATTTTTAACATAATCTTCGATGTCTTGTCTCATGTTTTTCCACCAAAATTGAGATTTTATTCTTTCTAGCATACGCGATATACCGGGGTGTCCGGCTACAGGTAAGTCATGATTATCTTTTAATATTTGCTTAATTTCACTAGGTGTAGGATATTTTATACAATTATGATAGATATGAATTTTAATACTACAGTTATGAAAAAGAAACGAAATAATATTATATATTTTTGTAAATGAAAGTTTAGAGAAGGGATCTGTGAAATCTGATATTGCTATTTCCTTTTCTTCGGAATACCAGTATTTTATCATGTCTCGGTATTCACGAAGGACATTAAATATATCTTTGTAAGTCATTTCATCAAAATGATTTAATTTAATAAACAAATGAGTAAATACATGATTATCGTTAGATGTTGAATAATATGAATGAAGCTCGCGTTCAATATTTCGGATATTAGGCTCACTAGTAGATGCGTCTATAATTTCGCTGCAATAAGGAATAGAATCATCTAAATCGACTGATGTAGGATACGCGATTAATTTTATTTTAGTTTTTAATAGGCTTTCATTATGTTCCTGAATTACGGTGTCAAATGTAACACCGATTTGTTTTGAGATTTGAAGAAATTGTTCGTAAGTTTCAGATATTGACGGAAGGTTATGAGAGTCGATGTCACTTCCGGGTGACAGTGTAGGATTACATAATAATGAATTATCAGTTGCATTTTCATCTAAGGCGAGTACTGGATAGCGAGATAATGCGTCAGCGTTAGCGTTTAATTTTCCTTTTTTTATATACAATTTCATAGTCATACTCTTCTAATTTAAGGCGCCATCTAATAAGTCTGGATCCGGGATCTTTGACACTAAACAGCCACACTAAAGGTTTGTGGTCTGTTATTATTTTAAACTTACGGCCATATAGATAGGGACGGAATGTTTTTACACCGAATAAAATCGCTAAGAGTTCTTTCTCTATGGTAGAGTAATTGCCTTCGGCATTATTTAGGGTTCGTGACGCATATGAGATAGGTTTATCTTTGCCTATGTCTCCTTGTGATAATACAGCACCTACCGCGTAATTAGAAGCGTCGGTAGTTAATAAGAAAGGTTGATTGAAATCTGGGTATTGAAGTAAAGGTGCTGAGGTTAATTTATCTTTAAGGTTATTAAAAGCTAGTTCTTGTTGATGAGACCAATTGAATATTGCATCGTTTTTTAATAGAGATGTCAAAGGTTTTGTGAGTTGTGAAAAGTTATTTATAAAACGTCGATAGTATCCGACTAAGCCTAGGAAGGATTTTATATCCTTTGGATTTTTAGGAGTTGGAAATTGAGTTACGGCCTTGATTTTATCCGGATTTGGACCTTTGTCTGTGATTATGTGACCTAAATAAGCAACTTCGCGCCTGAGAAACTCACACTTGTCTGGTTGTAATTTTAAGTTAAATTTTCTTAAACGATCAAAGACTAATTTAAGTTTTGAAATATGACTCTGAAGGTCGTGACTATAAATAATAGTGTCATCTAAATATATATATGCATGCAACCCCTGAAGACCAGAGAGAACCGTATTCATCAGTCTCTGAAATGTGGCCGGGGCGTTTTTCAGTCCAAAAGGCATTCTAGTGAATTCGTAATGTCCGGAGACACTCGAATTTGTATTTATAGTGAATCCCGTCTTCGGGGCGTCTTTCGAGCTCATCCTAACCTGGTGAAACCCACTAGACAAGTCGAGGGTGCTGAAATATTTACAATGTCCTAACTGATCTAAAATATCTGTGATGAGAGGTAGCGGATAACTTTCTGATACAGTGACGTCATTTAACTTACGATAATCTATTACTATTCGCCACTTCTTTTTACCTGAAGCGTCCATCTTCTTAGGGACGACCCATACAGGAGCACTCCAAGGTGAAACAGAGGGACGTATGATATTTTGGTCAAGCATTTTACGAATCTGTGAATCTACCTCTTCTTTATGACATTCTGGGAAACGATATGATTTTACGTGAATAGGAGGCGCGTCTCCTGAATCTATATTATGTTCGATCGCGCTTGTAAATGTAAGAGGTTCACCTTCCATATGAAAAATATCTGTGTAATGTGAGCAACATTCCAAAAGACTTTCTTTTTCTTCTTGATTTAAATGTGAGCAGCGAATAAGATCGAGGACTTTTTGGACTCTATCGGAACTAGAATAAGAAATAGAATTTACGGATTGAGACGGAATATTACACGAAGAATTATCTTGTTCAAAAGGGCTTAACTCTACGGAATAATCTTTAATTTCGATAGCTGAGTCGGTAGTATTTAAAATTGAAACATTAAATCTTTTATTTGATTTTATTGTAACAATACTATTAGCAAAATAAATACCATCTTTTAAAGTGTGATCTAATAATAAACCTTGATTGTTCGGATAACGCTCAGGTGTGTAATTAGATACCGCGCACTCGATGACGGCTTCGGAACGAGCTGGAATTATATAAGTTGGCTGGACATAGTTCATATCCATGGTTTGCCCGCAGATATTAATCGTTTTAGAATCATAATTAATGTTGGCTTTAAAATGACCGAGAAAATCACTACCGATTATACCGTCATATTCTAAACTTACATCATCATTAAATATATGAAATTTATAATTATAAATATTATTAGATAAGTAGAAATTAATTTGAGATGTACCTAGAGACTCAGAGCATTGCTCGATATTATTTATTCCTTTTATTTTAATGATTTCGCGAGACAAAATGTATTTATTATTTAAACTAGATTTTTTAATTAGACTTATACTTGCGCCCGTATCAATAAGAAAACGTAAATGACGGACAGAAAATTCGGTTTTTAGTTCTATATGAGGCAATGATATTTTTGTTATAAAAGATTTTATTTCATAAATTGGAGTTTGAGATTGAACTTGATTTTCATTATGAGATTGGACACTTATTTGGGACTGGTTACCCGCGTCTCTGCCCATTGATTTTAGATTTTGGACACGTATTTGGGACTGGTTACCCGCGTCTCTGCCCATTGATTTTCGATTTTGGACACGTATTTGGGACTGGTTACCCGCGTCTCTGCCCATTGACTTTTGATTTTGGACACATATTTGGGACTGGTTACCCGTGGCTCTGTCCATCGATTTTTTATTTTGGACACATATTTGGGACTGGTTACCCGTGGCTCTGTCCATTAAAATATTATTTTGGACACTACTTTGGGGCTGGTTACCCGTGTCTTGGTCCATTGATTTTGTATTAAAACGAGTAAATTTATTATTATATTTAGAGGGAATTTGCAATGTGCCTGAATTAGTCGGAAAACGGCGGCACTTTTTCGTAATCCGATCATTTAGTTTAAAGCATTGTCGCCGACATTTTCACAAGAAATTTCATAAGGTGTTGGTAACGGTGGCGACGGCGGCTCGTATGTAATATGATGCGCGTTTGCGGACTTATTGTAATTATTAGAATGATTATTATACGAATTACGATTTTCATTATTATATTTCCGTCTATAACAATCTTTAATGTCATGACCGTCTTTTTTACAATATCTACAAAAAGCTGGAGAACTGGATTGATTATTGTTATTCATATTAAATGACCTTTGAACTTGAAATTTTGAAAAATCACGAGACAGATTAAAACGCCTATCTTTATAATTACATTCAGATTCCATATGCCCTGTCCTTCCGCAGGTTTTACACCTAGATTTTGTAATATTAGTTTTATATAAAAGATTTTGAATTTTTTCTTCTTCTAGGGCAATATTAATAGCGTCATTTAGATTTTTAGGACTTCTACATCTAACATTATTACTTAAACGCGAATGTAACCCTAAGGAAAATGAAAATAATGCTAAATCCTCTGTCATAGCAATGCGACCAGAGATATCTTTTTTAAGAGATTCGGAATTATAGATTTCGGATTGTAAATCAGTAAGGCAACTTTCAATACGCAGGGCAAATTGTGCGACAGGTTCATTTAATTGCTGCTTACATGACTGTAGATCTAGTAATAAATGATTATAATGTTTTCTTTCGCCGAAATTTTGTTTAAGGAAAGTTTTTAATTGATTAAAATCCTCAATAACTTTATTCGAACAGGCAATTTGGGCCTTGCCTTCTAGACGCGATAAGATATATTTATTTAATAAATTCTTTTGAGATGGCGATGCTAAATCTAAGGCGTTTTGACAATTAGTTATAAATGCAGTTAGAGTTTCACGATCTCCTTTATAGGGACTAATAAAATTACATAATACATTAATAGGGAATTGTTCGCTTGCTGGGACTTCTGCCTTTTTATCGACCGACATTTTAAAATTAGCTTAAAGAATTACTAAATTATTTTAATCCTCAATTAGTATATATTATGTAGGTAATTTAAGAATAATATTGTTACTTTAAGGATAAGAGATTGGTAAGGAATTTGGTAAGTATATTGAATGACACTATAATAATTATAAAATATAGCTGAAATGTAGCGATAACAAATAATAATATGTTTGACTCACAGGGACAGGAACACTAGGAACTTGAGCGGCATAGCAGCACGGCGAGCGACAGCAGGCAGCGGCGGCGCGTTTCCAAACGCAACCAACGTCAGGGACAACGAGAGCGACAGCGGAACGGCAGCACGACGACCGGGACGGCGGCGAAACAGCAGCAGGAACAATATCAGGAACGACGGCAGGAACGGCGGCGGTACGGATTTATCGTGCGCGAGATGTCGGGGTGCAGGGGTACAGAACTGGTCTGCAGGCTTACGACGCAAGGCTTATTGTCGAGACACAGTGTACTTGAGTTTTTACGAAGTGGACAATGCACAATCACACTCCGGAGACGAATTGGTTCATAGTTTTTCTAATCACTCAGTTCTCTTTTCACTTTTCAGTTCAGTTTTCGCGAACCGTTAAGGAATACCAGCGGAACGACGGATTTAATAAATGCTGATATCCCACTTCTGACACCACTGTTACTTGGCGGATTCGGAGAGACTTTTTAAAAAATAAACTTTTATTTAAACTGGAATTATTTTATTCAAAAAAACTTAATATTAAACTTAAAAGAAGACCTGCACCCGACGAAGGTCCAATTCGATCTAATGAAAAACACCGCAAAATGAAATAAAGAAATAGCAAAAGTTTCCAATTGCAATTCTATGAAATGCAAGTGAAAACTAAGCGTTTTTAATATACATATAATCCCATTCGACTTTCGATATAACAGACCCCAGTGTTCCACTCCAACAAAGATCGGCAGCTCCCCATTTCAATATTCCGAGATGGTTAAGAGAGGGAGAGAGTGGAACACCTTCGATCAGAACAAGGAAAGTGGTTCTGTTTATGAACAATAGCTATGAAAGACTGGGAATAAGTTTCTGCTCCACCGTTGGCAACAAGAGAGTCGCCATTTCACCTGGGCTGGCTCTCATACTTAAAGGCAGCACAACAAGGACGACCATGAAGAGGAGGAGATATGAGGAACTGGGCGAGGAGATGATCGACGGGAAATCGTGTAGGATAGTACGCACCAAAAACAAATCCGTGCTACTATTCGACAAAACAACCGAAGAAACTCAATTTGCCAGAGCCTGCTCGTTCTTGTTGAAGTTAGCCGAAGCCAACGGCACTACCATCGGCCCAAGAACAATTAGTGTGGACACAATGAGCGTCGACTTCGATAGAGGAGAGGTGGCAGACTATCTCGGGTGCGTCAGAGGAGCCGACAAACACGAGATTGTGGTGTACGAAGGGAGATCCCAAGATCTGAGCTTCCTAGTACCCAACAAAGCACCCGAGAGAACATCAAAACTGACCACAGCGCAACTACAGCGAAGCCAAACAACAGGAGTCCAACCTACAACACCCTCAGAGGTGGAGCAGAATCTCGATCCCAACTCTAGACCAAATGTGCTGCAAAAAATCAGGAAAAAGATAAGCTCGCTGACAAATTGGAAAAAACCACCAACACCACAAAACACAGAACGTGCACCATCACTCCCAGGGCCATCTACTGAGACGCCGAAATCAAGCGCAGAAATCTGGGCTGAAAAGGAAAAGGAACTAAGGAAACTAAGGGCGGCTGAAAAACAAAAAGAGACTGTCATGTCGGCCAAACAACAAACATCCGCCGCCAAAGTCGACCAGCAAATCCATCGGCTGGTCACAAAGGAGAGCCAACACTTCAGGAGAGAGCCTCAAGAAGGTCTCGAGGAACAGCTGCCCCTACGACCGGACACATTCCGAAGCCCAGATATTCAAGCGAACGCGCTCAGCAGATTCACCAAAGCCCCAAAACCACCGCAGAGAACACCAATAAGCCAACAACCAACAAAGGCACAGATAGGTCTGGTCAAGAGTCCAACCCTAAGGAAAGTGGTACGACAGGAAGACCATATGATCAACGCATTCCTGGAATACGTAGCAGTACTAGAGGCCAACAAGACCATCAGGATCAAGGAATGCGAAGACATCATGAAGTCGTACAAAAAAGGCAAAGATGGCCTCCTACAAATCCAACTAGAGGAGGCCCAAGCCACGGTCTATAATAACAACACGGCGACCGTCCTTAGGGGACAGGACATGACTACCCATATGGCGGCGTATAGCGCCACCTCAGGATTAGTCCTCCTGGACGAAGACCGGACCAAAAGGAGAGGACAACCCGTCTATAACATCCCGTCTCGCGACCCCATCGTTGTCACCACCAGGGGGACAGAAATATGGCTGGAGGACAGGATCCTCCAAACATCCCAGATCCTGTCCGAGGTAGAGCCCCCCGACGAATGGACGATCCCAGCAATAACTTGGATAAATGGAGTCCCGGGTTGCGGGAAAACGACGTGGATAGTCCAAAACTTTAATCCTGACGAAGATGTAGTTGTAACGACAACGATAGAGGCAAAGAAAGACCTCGTGGAGAGAATCCGGGAAAAGGCAGGCCACGAAGCTACGAAGAGGGTGCGCACAATAGCATCTCTCCTAGTAAATGGACCGAAGGGACTCGAAGACCTGAAACGCAAGAGGCTGCTTGTAGATGAAGCAATCATGAGTCACTTCGGATCCATAATACTGATGGCACAAATCACCAAAGCCGAGAGCCTGCTATTAATTGGGGACGTAAACCAGCTCCCCTACATAGACCGAGATAATCTCTTCGAGCTGTACTACTATCGCCCGCATCACCTCGCAGACGTCACTGAAGATCTTCTCTGTACACATAGGTGCCCGCAAGATGTCGCCATGGCGCTCAAGCAAATACACAAGGGCATCTACTCCTCAAGCAACATCGTCAAGTCCCTGGCAATAGCACCCATGACCGGGACGGAGATCCCTAAAACCGATAACAGCACCTTGTACCTGACTTACACACAGCTGGAGAAATCAACGCTGAGAAAGTCAGGCTACGGAACCGGAGAGGCCTCAAAAGTACTAACCATTCACGAGGCCCAGGGATTGTGCTACAAGAGAGTATACGTCATCAAACACCAGAAGAGGAAGTTACAGCTACATCACAGTGCATCACACGCGGTGGTCGCCCTGACGCGTCACACGGAACATCTTGTCTACTACACCGACGACACAGATGACGCGCTGGGCAAACTTATAAAGGGAGTGATGGAAACACCTACAAAGGCCATCATGGACCACAACGCCAAGATGGCAATCAAGAACCGGGACCATACCACCATCAAAAAACTGGTCTCGGTGAAAGCCCCATGATGGCAATAAAACTGATAAAAGACTGATAACACTGATAACGACGACAAATACCGGATATGACAACCGCAGCCCTGGCCCAGACGGTCGACACAGTGCCTCTGCCAGCTCCCGTCCTCTCCCAGGGCTGCACTTACCAAACAGTCCATCGTGGAAATACACTAGGCTATCAAGAACCGGGCCCCTTACACCTGGCCGGAAACAGCCCCACGATGGACAGAAGCAGATGACACCACGAGGCAAGATCAAGCCATCGATGACAGCCCCGTCAAGCAGATGGCATCCGATTGATGACCTCAGCCACAATCAGTGGCCAACAGAAAAGACAATTGTGTGCCCAGACCGGCCGGTGGAATCGGAAAGCCCAGTTATAGCCAAGCGATTCCACCGACTGCCTGTCGGCGGACACGACATTGAACGGTACCTTTTGCCATCCCAGGAACTCCACCCAGCTTTGGTGACCCCTAAACACCCGAGCCAATGCCACAACATCAAAAGGCAAAGGGAGGAGCATCATAAACCTGAGGGTAGCGGGAAATGTCGGGTCCGCCGACAATGAAATGGAAATACAGTACCAACCCCTTCAGGGAATATTATTAGATAAAATTTGTAAAATTATATACCATTTTTATACAAATTCCCCTTCAGGGAAATTATACGACAAAAATATGTAAAATTATTAACATCTTTTGATACAAATTCAGATTGTAAACCGACGCAAAAAACGATATGATAAAAAATGAAAACAAACTAAATTGAAAAGAATAAGAAACAGAGCACGGGCCATCTAGGCCTGTGGACAGAAAGAAAAGAAAAAAAAAAAAAAAAAAAAAAAAAAAAAAAAAAAAAAAAAAACCTAACCTAACCTAACCTAACCTAACCTAACCCAACCCAACCCAACCCAACCCAACCCAACCGTCACACGGAACATCTTGTCTACTACACCGACGACACAGATGACGCGCTGGGCAAACTTATAAAGGGAGTGATGGAAACACCTGCAAAGGCCATCATGGATCACAACGCCAAGATGGCAATCAAGAACCGGGACCATACCACCATCAAAAAACTGGTCTCGGTGAAAGCCCCATGATGGCAAATGAATAGACAAAACACCGGACTGACATAAACAAACACTCAAGAAGACGACATCAGCCACCAGCAGGTGGCCAACGAGTATGCTCTCACCACCATTAGAGAGCAGATGACATCAGCCACAACCAGGTGGGTAATAAAACAAAACACAAGACTGACGACACCAGCCACCAACAGGTGGCAAAGACAAAAGATTATAAGCCTCACCCAGCGAGCAGGACCGGCATGGACCAACACCTTTAACATCCCAAAACTCCACCCAGCTTTGGTGACCCCTCAACACCCGAGCCAATGCCAAAACACCTAAAGGCAAAGGGTGGAGGCAAATCGAGAGGGAAGTGGGAAATGCCGGACCTACCCACGGGGCTCCAACAGAGGCCCAAAAGCAAACCATCAAGAAGATGACATCACCCCGGAAGATCAAAACTTCGAAGACAGCCCAGTCAAGAAGACGACTTCCGGTGAGACGACAGCAGCCATCAACCAGATGGCCAACATAATTATTAAAAACCCTCAACATCTGAGGGTACAAAAACTATAACCCCTTCAGGGTAAATTACTGTAATTTGACGCGAAAAATGAATGTTACTAAAATTAGAATCAAAAGAAAATAATTAAAACATTAAATTTAACAAGAACACGGGCCACCTAGGCCTGTGGACAAAAAAAAAAAAAAAAAAAAAAAAAAAAAAAAAAAAAAAAAAAAAAAAAAAAAAAAAACCCAACCTAACCTAACCTAAACCATCCGAACCTAACCGAACCTAACCTAACCTAACCTAACCTTACCTAACCTAACCTAACCTAACCCAGTTCCGCTCCGACCGTGGTCCGAGAAGCACGTTAAATCGCGCGCTCCGTCTTTAAAAATCTATTTACGCGGCTGAAAGTGTGTGAGTGAGTTGAGTGATACATCATTCGACGGGGCTTAACAAGAGGAAAGCCACAGTGAAAACGAGGTGAAAATCCGACGTATCCAGCCCGAAAAAACGACGAAAAACCGGATTTTTCACCGTTTTTACACCTTGTGACGCGTGCGGCGCGCGATTTATCGCGACGACCCCCCGCTTTCTGGACGCCAATAGACGCCCAAGACCTCTTTCCTACTGCTCCCAAGAAACCAGATTTTTCTGGCTTCTGGGTGAGGAGCAGTAGGCCAAAAACCGAGAGGAGACCCAGAGGTGCGTGCGCGGGGAAGTGCGGGGGAGGAGAACGACTGCCACCAATCGAAGCGGAACTATTGGGGCTACACAGAGCCGTTTTCCTTTTTTAAATCGGGTACATAGTTCCGGAGAAAAACGATTATCAAAAAGTGCCAAATTTTAGGTCGTCTAGATCTCGTGTCTTTGAGCGACGACCTAGACTTTTAATAATTTTGTTGTGTGTGGTAGTGTGTGTACCTACCGTGTGAAAATTTTCGCGGCGATCCTGTGTGCGGTTCGGCCGGAAAAACGGAAAAACCTTAAAGTCTGGATCGTGTCCTAGGCGGTCTGGACTCGCAGGAAACCCGAAGACCAGCACCAGGAGTCACCTCCAGCAGCCGGGGGCCCGAGAGACATAGCTAAGTGGAAGTTTTTGACAAAAACATATGTGAAAAAGACACTATAATTTTAGAGTTAAATTTAACCGACTTGCAAAAGTGCTATACCTAACCATAAGTTTTTGTAACAATATAAATAATTTAACGTAGAATAATAATCAGAAAGCCCCATTAGAATTAAGTTAATAGTTTAAGAGGAATTTAGATTTTTAAGAAAGGAGCTTAACTCCATACCTACAGAAAAAATACCTGGGCGGGCGCCACGCCCCCCGCTCAGGAATTCGAGAGATAGCAGCCAAAATATAATTTCTAGAAACGTGACACCAACTTTATAGGACTGGCCAAACCGTTTTACTTAGGGCTAAAAAATTTCATCTTATTCGGATTGGTGGAATTAGCTCAATCGGCAAAATCCCAAAGTAAATCGTGACGTCACAATCTAACGTAAAACAGGGCTGCAAATGACGTTTTTCGCCGGTCAAAGAATATTTTTGTGATTAATTTATATGGTTTGACACTCACACTAAATATTTAAATATATACAAAATATAGATACTAAAATTTAATCAAAAATAGTTAACATATTACTAGGCACAAATTCGCAAATCGACATAAAAACTAGAAACAGGTTAGAAAACACAAATAAAATTATTACTTAAATTATAAATCCAGTATAAATAGTTAGACAAAATATAAAACAATAGTCTTATTCTTTAAAACTAGCAAAAACACTACAACTAACAATATAAAATCAAAAAACTACACACACAGCCATAGACTAACACTATAACAATACAACACAAAAACTACAAATATAAAACAGTAAATTCTGAGAAAATAGACACATAAACAACTCAAAACATCAGGTGCTTCTCAGCTCGTTTGTACACCGCATTCCATAAAGACGCACGTGAATAAACCACCAATATTGTAATGATTATTAAATTACAATTGTTTTCACGATTTAATAAAATGTTAGAATTTATTAATTACCGTTTCTTAGGTTTATTACTCAAAAATACTCAGTTTTTACTTCCGGCCAAAAAGGAAAAGTAATTATAATTCACATCCGAATCAGGTTGTAAAAATACAATACACAGTTACTATGGAAAAAAATACTTGATAACATGTTCACTGACCTGTGATCAGCTGTCTGCTTTTATGAAATGCAGTTCGAGCTGTGCTCCATCTAACTCAATGTAGATTGCAGAGTTTTTCAACACGAAACAAAAGTAAACAGGAGACATTCCAATTCTTTTAAAAACACTTTTTACTGCACTGTTTTAACCGCACTATCGTCTATCGACGACGATGTTCACCCTCGTTCCATAAAGGTTTACGAGTATTAAAAATTATACAGAATATGGGTTATACAGAATATGGGTTTAAGAATAATAAGTGGTGCCATGCACACTACCCCTATTGTGTCTATGGAAATAGAAAATTGTATACCTCCATTGTCTCTGCGCCGTTTACAATTGGCTGAGAGATTTTGTCTTAAACAGTTATCCTGTGATAACAATTTTATAGTGAACCAATTGTTGCATCCTGTAGAAATTGTAGGGTCAGCTTCACCAATTATTACATGTAATGATCTCATTTCTGCTTCTTTACCTGAAATACCAACAATTATGTTTTTAACAAAAAAATGTGCTAAAAATATGTATGCGAGTAATAAGTGGCCAATTTATCAGTATCCTTATGAGATTACAATTAACTATTTTACTATTAAGTGTCATTTAAACTCCGTTACAAATAAATTTGACTTTGTACAATTTTTACAGGATAAAAGAGATTTTTACACAATATATACAGATGGTTCCAAAAGTGATGAAGTTAAAGGTGCATACTATGACCCACAAATTAAACTGAGCAAATGTTTTAAAATGCCACAAAGTTGCAGTATTTTCACAGCAGAGGCTTGGGCAATATTAGCTGCTTTGACATATGTTTATACTAATGTAAATAATGTAAATAATTTAATTATTAGTGATTCAAAAAGTGTACTAAATTCTATTTGTAACCAAAGTTTGTCTTATAAACAAAATTATATTATATTTAGAATAAGATATTTTTTTAGAAAATTGATTGAAAAGAATATAGAATTAGTGTGGGTCCCACAGTGGCATATTAGGCAATGAAATTGTTGACCAAGTGACTCGTAGGGAACATGATGTGGACATTTCAGGAACTTTTAAAGTCCCATTCACGGATTTCTATCCACAAATTAAAAGCTCAGTAAAAAGTTTATGGATAGAATATTGGAAGAAAATAACAGAAACTAAAGGAAAATGGTATTCGGAAATACAAAGAGACTTACCGATATCACCATGGTGTAGGCTTGGTTATGTGGATAGAAAGTTTGTGACTAGTATTAATCGTTTGCGTTTTGGACATTGCCTAATTCCCTCACATCTCAGCAGAATGAACATAGTAAATAATAGTAACTGTACACATTGCTCTGAAGAAAACGCAGACATCGATCACATGCTTTTTAAGTGTCCAGTCTTTGCCATACAGAGATCTATATTTGTTGACATGATCAAAGAAATAGCTGAACAGAACTCTTTAAGTGTCCCCCGCCTCAGTCAAGATCTATTAGGAAACACTATTTACTTTCACCCTATTTATAAGTATATTGTAAATACTATAGGAAAAATTTAGTACCTAATAAGAAATTTAGAGCTCTAATTTCTAGGTTATGTTTGTTAAATTTATGTACCTAATTGTTTTTTTTTAAGTTTATATTTGAAATGTCATGACTCATGTCTCATTCGTATTTATAAATGTCATAAGTTTGTTTAATTTAAGTATTTAAATATTTTGTTACTCACTAAATACCTATGAAATGTCTTGTAAGTTGTAACGTTATATGTATCTAATGTTATGTATTCTAATTAATTTTATAATTTATTTGTTTTTACGGCTAAAGGACTTGTATCCATGGTCACGAATAAATTAAAAAAAAAAAAAAAAAGTGGCGATACGCGAGTAAGAGTATAAACAAAAACAATATGGCGTTCCTGGTTTGCTCTGTGTTTCTAATTTAATATGTATAATTAAAACACTATTTATTAGAAGAAATATAGGTTTAATTCTTTAGCACAGAGTGGTGTACAAAAGCGAGGGAGACATGACAAGTATGATAGACAACTAACATGACATTGACATTACAATCGCGTTCATAAACTATGTTCGGGAACATCTCCCTTTCTTTACAAAAATAAGCTTAGCATACGTAATCATTTAAATAACTAGGTTTAGTTCTAGTACGAACACTTCTGCTTCTGTGAGGTGGCTCTTCCGAAAGCTGCTCGTGAACGTTTTCATTGATATAGGGCTCCGAAAGCTGACATGGTGTGTACAGATGAAATCCAGCAGCATCACTATGTACAGGAGGGTCAGGAGGTGGTTGCTCAGTAACTGGTACATTAGTTGTTTTATTTTCAGGACACTGATCCCCTGCGAAAGGTTTAATGTGGACCCTGTTTCTTCTATAATCTTTCCCATCAACTGTGACTATATAAGATCTATCATTAATAACTTTGGTAATAACACCAAAGCTCCACTTTTTATCAACTTCAGGATGTAGCTGAGTGATCACTCTCTGGCCAATAGTTAAAAGGGCTGGTTGTCTACAATGCTTATCTACATTTCTCTTTATCTTCTCTTTTCTTTTTTTAATATTCTCTGCAACCTGAGGGATAACTTGAGGCTTGAGGTGCTGTAGTGTGCAAGGTAGACCGGTACGTGTACGCCTAGAAAACAGTTTCTGTGCTGGGCTGGTGTTATCCATTTCAATTGGAACATTCCTTAAGTGAAGTAGACTATACCACAAATCTTTTTTAGTTTAAAGGCTCTGAACCACTAATTTCTTTGCTATTTTCACAGCTGCTTCAGCCTTGCCATTAGACTCTGGGTGATGAGGCGAAGATGTCACATGTTCTATTCCCCATGCCTGTGTGAAAGATCTAAATTGTTCATTAACAAAATTTGTAGCATTGTCCGTACAGATTCTTTGAGGAATACCATGTCTTGCGAAATTTTTCTTGCATATTTGTACAATTTCTCTGGCAGTAAGTGAAGTTAGGCTGTCTAATTCAAAAAAATCTGAGTAGTGGTCAACAGATACTAAATATCGCAGATCGCCAACTGAGAAAACATCCATAGAAATATATTGAAAAGGATATAGAGGAACATCATGACACACCAGAGTTAATTTCTGTAAACTTGGTGAATGAGCTGCACATATTAAACATTTCTGAATAAAATCCTTTGTCTGCCGACATGTTTGGCCAGTAAATGTTAGCTCTAGCCAGATGAAGTGTACTTGATACTCCATTGTGAGATACATGTAGTCTATGTATCATTTCACTTTGTAATGATTTCGGAATAACTACTTGATCATTTCGAAATATCAAGCCATCAGAAGTAGATAATTCGTGACTAATCCCATTAAATATTTTCAGAGACTCTGGTAGTGCAGAGATGTATTTAGGGAATCCATACTTTATATATTCTATTAACTTTAACAAAGTATCATCCTTCAATGTTTCTTCTTTAATTTTTTTCAATAACTGATCTGAAATTTTTAAATACTTAATCCTGGATATGTTAGCTATAATTTTGAATACTTTTCTTTCCCTCAACTTAGTTTCCAACTCATAATTCTTATCTATCTCTGATGTGACAGGAGCTCTTGATAAAGTATCTGCAACTTGATTGTCTTTACCTTGAATAAACACCAGATGGACATTGTATTTTTGGAGTGTTAATAACATCATTTGCAGACGTTTTGGAGCATCTACCAGTGGCTTGTTAACAATATTTATGAGCGGTCGGTGGTCAGTTTTAACAATAGTCCTTGAGCTTCCTGCAATATATTGATTAAATCTGGTACATGCAAAAACTACCGCCAACATCTCTTTTTCTATCTGCGCGTATCTTTTTTCTGTAGAAGTTAAACATCTGGATGCAAAAGAAATTATCTTGTTATTCTGATACATAGCCGCACCAAGTCCAAACTCACTGGCATCACATTCTATAGTTACTTCTTTGTTTACATCAAAATATTGCAAGGTAGGTAAGTTACTAATAAGATTCTTCAAAGCTTGAAACTCTTTTTCTTCTTCAGCTGTCCAAACAAATTCTGTATCTCTTTTAGTCAAATTTCTTAGTTTATGTGCATGGAAACTTAGATTATTAATGAACTTGCTGAGGTAGCCCACCATGCCGAGGAATCTAAGCACATTTTTTGCATTTTTTGGTGTAGGCATATTAACTATGGCATCTACTTTGGTTTCATCTACTTTTAGACCTTCATTGGTAAGTACATGGCCATAAAATTTAACAGACTTATGAAGCAACTTAACTTTTTCTCTATTTAATTTACAGTTAACTTTACGTAATCGTTGCAACAATTTCTCAAAATTTTTATTATGGTCTACCGTAGCCTCCTCAATGGTATCTCCCACTCCATATATTAGGATATCATCTGCTATGATTTCAATTCCTTTCAGGTCCTTCAGAAGACTTGTGAGTTGTTGTTGGAATATCTCGGGTGAAACACTGAGGCCAAAGGGTAATCTCTTCCACCTGAAACGGCCAAAAGGGGTCCAAAATGTAGTTAATTTGCTGCTACTTTCATTTAGTTTGCATTGCCAGAAACCTTTTTTTGCATCGACAGTACTGAATATCTTAGCATTTTTCAGGTCAGGTAACATTTCATCCAGGGTATTAAATTGAAAATGGGGTCGTTTCAGCGCCTTATTCAAAGGTATAGGGTCAAGACAAATTCTAAACTTCTCATTTCTATTAACAATCAAAATATTATTTACCCAATCCGTGTGCTGTTTTTCTTTCACAATGATGCCATCTTTTTCCAACTTCTCCAACTCCACTTTCAATTTCTCTCGAAGACAGATTGGAACATGACGAGCCGGTTGTATGCGGGGAGGAACACTTTCATCAATTTCCAAAGAAACTTCGCCAGGAAGACTGCCGTAACCTTCAAATACATCTGCATAACTTTCCAAAATCTTATTTATGTCAGTATTATGATGAGATGAAATAGTGTCGCAGTACTTAATGAAACCTAGGGCAACACAGGCCTTTTCTGAAAGTAGTGGCTCATGCTTAACATCAACAATATGGAATTTAATTTTAAAGTTTGTGTTCTTTCTTTTACAGGTAAATATGGCAACACCATAATTTGATATAGGAGAGCCATTAAAGCATTTCAACTGATATCAATTTCATTTTCAAACTCATTTCAATGAGTAGCTGGAACAAGAGAAGAAAGATTATTTTTGCCAGTTATTTTTTTATACTGCTCGGCTCCCATGACACAAACTTGTGCTCCGGTATCTAAAGTACAATAAATTTTATGCCATTCATTACCCTTTTTAAATAACAAAGGGGTTTCCATATGACCAGATACTTTATTTGCTCGGACCTCTGAAATGTACACACTGTCGTCCGATGAATCATCTTCTACTTCTATTTCCTTCACCGAAACACCTTTCTTCTTACATACAGATTTGAAATGGTTACGACCTCCACAGCCTTCACATCGGGTACCCCAAGCTGGACAAACTTTCTTCTTAAACACATGCATATTACCGCAGAACTTGCACTTTTTAGGTCCTTCTGTAGCTTCCTTCTTCACATGTTTTGATATCTTGTTAACCTCATTAACCTTCTGCAAGTCTGACACATGAGCTGATGCCCTTTCCGCTGAACGGCATATGTTAATAGCAACATCTAAGGTGAGGTTCTCATTCCGCAGCAGTTCTGACATGACTTTGCTGTCTTTAATACCTACTACGATCCGGTCCCGCAGCATTTCTTCCTTGACTGACTTGACTCCTAAACTGAGCAAAAAATCATCAAAATTTTCGTCCGTGCTCTGGCCTCTAATATTGAAAACATAACGGGAGTGAATAATATTAGTCTTCTTTATGATTTCTTCTTCTATTTTAATGAATATAGATTTTTCTTTCTTTTTGTCTCTCTCTGACAGGTTAAAATCCATGTACTTCTTCATAGCTGCGTTCCCAATGGCATTTAGTAGAATGCCCGCTTTTATTTCGTCTTTCTCGGGGCCCCAATTGTTCATACCAGTGGCTATACAGTAGTTTTCCCATCTGTTCCGAAAAAACTCCATATTCTCGTACGGGTCTCCAGTTTCCACTTCAAGAGGCTGGGGCCAGGGCACGCTTACGCTGGATTTTAAAGTGGATCCGACGGCGGCGTCGCTGGATGGCGCCGACATCCGAGTAATTTGCTGCTGCATCAATTCCATCGCGTTTCCATAGTACGCATCAATTGCGTCTGCTGCTCCAGCAGACGGATCAGATTTTCGTCAGCCATTTTTATGACACCATGTTTCTAATTTAATATGTATAATTAAAACACTATTTATTAGAAGAAATATAGGTTTAATTCTTTAGCACAGAGTGGTGTACAATACAGATTATTATTATATATTTGGTGTACAAAAGCGAGGGAGACATGACAAGTATGATAGACAACTAACATGACATTGACATTACAATCGCGTTCATAAACTATGTTCGGGAACACTCTGCATCACGCATTGTGTAATCAGAATTCCTTAATTCGTTGGTTTCTTTGTAATTAACTGCTAAAACGTTGAGTCGAGCTCTGCTCCTCCGTTCTAAGTGTTACAAAGTTCAGTGAATCGGGAGATAGTGACTGCCAAATATATAATAATAATCTGTGGTGAGATTTAAGACAATAGTACTACAAAAGACATGGCTGTATGGGCTTTGTTCCCTTTGCCTGTCCTGAATGGGACGAATCAAACCAAAAAAAAAAAATCTGTGGTGACTGCGAGGTAGTGACTCTAACCTTACCTTATTATTTTCGTGAGATATTGACTCTTTGAACCTATATTTTATTGTGTTTCTTTTGTGACCTGTGACTGTGAAGTGTGAACCTCAGTTCTACTATGGCAGACGCAGAAATCAGGAAGAAATGCTTTAAGTGCGGTTCTTCATTTGCACTAGACAATGTTAAATTGTTTCGGTTTCCTAAACCAGCGAAAAGGAACCTTCTTCGGTATGTATTTTTCAATTTGCATATTGCATTTTCATCGCATTATATTGTATAATGTAGGTACGCCGTACGACCATGGTACGACAATATTAAATCATTTACAAATAGTTATTACAATTAATCAACTCTATATAGATGTATGCTGGCAACTAAGTTCGTGTTTACCTCACAAGTAATCCGTACTATTCATTTGAATACTCACTTATACCTAGGTCATTACTTTTTTCAGATGTGAACTTTGGACTCAATATATATTTCCTGAAAAAGACTATAGTTCTACAGAATTACAAACAAAATTGCACAGAGAACACAGAATGTTGTGCCAGAAACATTTCAGGGATGAGGATTTTACTGATGACTCTAAAACAAAACTTGTTAGGACGGCTGTCCCATCAGATGTAAGTAAAGTTTAAGTTAAAAGAAATATCCAATTATAACAATAATTAGGAACTATCAGAGAAGTTGATTCATAGGCAGATAGCATTCTTAAGTAATTTGGTGGTGTTAAGTCAAACCTATCAGACCGATCTCAGCTAACATAGAATTGACATAAGCTGACCACATGACATAGGCCCGTCAACTGCCTACGAATCAATTTCCTCGATGGTGCATTTGTGAATAAATTTATTAATAGAGATTTGTTGACTAGTCGTTGACTAGTCGGCAAAAAGCTATCCAGCTTATTACTTTTTTTTAATTTTTGCTATAAGTAATAATAATTATTGAAATTACATTATAGAAAAACCTTGATTATTTATAATGTGTTCATATCACACTTCATAAGTCTTACACATTTTAAAATTAAAGAATTTTTTTTTAATTTAGTTTTAAACTACTTGATTATTTATAATGTGTTCATATCACACTTCATAAGTCTTACACATTTTAAAATTAAAGAATTTTTTTTTAAATTTAGTTTTAAACAACAAATTAGGCATGTATTATTAGATCAAGATTGCATAATGCATGTATTATGAAATATTTCCTCAAAACCATTAATTGTATCATAAATAAGTAACATAAGCGAAGTTTATACATAACACGATCTGACACCTTCACAGGCGGCGTGTGTGACTTAAACCCGTGAATCAGCAGTAAAAAAAGTGTTACAGAAACTTCTGAAACCATGATTGGCTTGGCCGATTAGTCGGCTTCTTAGCAGCCAACTAATCGGCTAGTCGGCCAAAGTCATGATCGGCACATCTCTAATATTTATTAAACAAATATTTTTTTTCAGACTATAGCAGAATTGCCTACAATGGAATATATAATTGAACCTCAACCTGGGCCTTCATATAGGGCTACATTATGTGACATCACAAATTTACAAGAGCCAAGCAGTACTACTGTTCAAAGTAAGCCAGTAACTGTGAAAAAAACTGAAGAAAAAGTGGATATTTTGCGTGCGAAGTGCACAAAATATGTGAAAAAAATTTGTCTGCTAAACAAACGCATCAGAACATTAAAATCAAAAAACATGTTGATTGCTATAGAAGAAGACAAAAATGTAGTAAAATTGTCTACACATATAGCCCCTGTGCTGTCAAATGCGAAATCAAAAAAGCAAAAAACAGGGCAGAAGGTGGTCCAAAGAAGAGAAAATTATAGCTTTAAGGATAAATAAAAGATCACCTACCTGTTACAGTTTGTTGCAAAGGTTGTTCCCCCTTCCATCACCCAGCACTTTAAAAACATTACTAAATAAAATTTCTTTCAATGTTGGTGCAAATCCACATGTATTTCAAGTTTTAAAAAAGTTTGTGCAAACACAAGAGCCATCTGAAAACTCATACACACTGATGTTTGACGAAATGTCTATAAAAAAACATATGTATTATAATTCTAAAGCAGACATCATAGAAGGTTTCCAGGACCATATTACACATGGAAGATCACCAACAGTTGCTGGATATGCATTAGTTTTTATGATTGCGGGTGTGAGAAGAAAACTGAAACAACCAATTGCCCACTACTTTTCTAGCGGTTTTTCTACTGCTGATAGACTTGCAGTGCTTATAAAAGAGGTTGGTACACTATTCCAAATTTGAAATTGTCTTATTACTAATGCATTAATTATAATAATAATAATAATGTTAATGCATTAATTGCAAACTATTAATGCAGCTGTTTAATTTGTTTTATTTCTTGTAGGTCCTCCATAAGTGTTTCCAAATAGGGCTAAATATTGTGGCAATTGTCTGTGATATGGATGGGGTGAACAGGTGAGCTCTTTCCATCTTAGGGGCATCTTCAGATCATCCCCAAATAACAGTGGAAGATAATGAAATTGTGACTATGTTTGACACACCACATTTGTTAAAATGCTTTCGCAACCTTTTTATGAAATATAACATAGAGTGCACAACTAATATTACTTCTGGAGATAAGATGGGAATTGGTAAGATTAATGTAATTATTATTAATTTTTTAGTACTTATTACTATTTTCCTGGAAAATTATTTATAAAATATTATTTTTATTTATATCTAATAATTTATATAACTATCTATACCTGTTATTATAGAAAGTGACAATGCAATAATTATAGGTGACATACTATAAATAATTCTCTTCCATTAGATCTCTAATAGATGTAACTGAATTATTGCTTATAATTAGGTGTTTCTTGGTTTTATTGACTTTGTTATTTTATTTTACAGGAGTTGCTAAATGGGAACACATTAAACAATTATATGAGCTAGATAATGGAAACCCAAATTTTGTGTTTGCACCGTGCTTAAAAAAGGAACGCTTAAATCGTAATTCAAAACAGAAGATGAAAGTTATTCTAGCTGCACAAGTATTAAGTCACTTGGTTGCAGCAGGATTGCTATGCAAGACTGCAAATGGTATGTACTGCCTGCTTTTGACATTATAATAATAATAATATCTATGAATGCTTTACACTATAATTGTTATCTGGCCTTGTGGTAAGTTCTTGAAGGACTTATACCATGGGTGATTATCATATTTAATACTTTTTATATTAACCCATCAAGCCCCATAAGCTCACCGGTGAGCGAGACACAATAGAATAACAATAGATTTCCAAGAATCCACAATCGAAGGATTAAACCTAATTATATTTAAGATTTTTATTATACAATACACAAACTTAATACATAACCATGACCCAGGAAAACCGGAAACTGTTTTGTTCCCTGGCAGCATTTGAATTAATGACTTCCCGGTTGAGGACCAAAGGCCTTTGGTCCTCAACTTTACCAAACCTACTACTTTACCAAATTGATATTAAGTAATTTTATTTTGTTCTAAGCATTAAACAATTATCATTTCACTAAACACTCAAATTTATGCTAAGTATTCACATACAGTTTTGCTTGATAGTTTTACTCCAAATCGAAGGAATTGACATATTTGACATATTTAATTCCATCGAGCTGGCTCGAAGCGAGCCTTCGAGCTGTCAGTTTTGGCGGTCCACACGGTGGTTATTGCTCGTGGAGTAAAACTATCGAGCAAAACCGTATGTCAGTACTTAGCATTAGACTATAATGCCCGTTTTCACCAACAGCACCTAAAGATGTCCCTTAAGCCAATATAAGGGGCACCTAACACAAATTTTGTTTTCACCAATGTTTAAGTGACACCTAAACCATTAGGGGACCCTTATAATTTAGTTACTATATTTTAAAAACCGTCTTCAAAATAATGAAGATTGTGTAGAGAAATAGTTGAGGTTTAGGAGAATTATGCATTAAAGGCACTAAGAGAGAGAATTATTTAATACTTTTTTGTTCATTATAAATTATTATCGTTTTTACCCTGGAAGTCGGTTTAAATTTTTTGTTAATTACCTTTATCAGAACTGATAATGGTAATTAATTGTTTTATGCTATATATTTAGGCAGTTATCAATAAACTCGAATAATCCATCGATTAACATTTGCATTGATCCCCACACTAAACATCACTAACTACTTAATTCATGAAGCCCCAAGCGGCCACATCCGGCCGCGATAACAATGAAAAAGCTATTGTGTCTCGTTTTGCCACGACTGATGGGTTAACTAGGGGATTCTTACTTAGGTAGCCCTTAGGTTGGTGAAACAGAATGCAAGATAGGGGATGATTTGAAGGGTCCCTTAAGTTAACTGTTAAGGGATCATTACTTAGGTAACCGTTGATGTGATGTTGGTGAAAACGGGCATAAGTCCTACATAATGTCAGGAAAATAAATATTTAGTATTCATACTACATTCTTCCTCATGCTTACCTTACTTATTAAATAACTAGTAATAAGAATTAAATGCTTTATTCCTTTGAATTTTCAGGAAGCCTTACACCAGATGCTGTTGTGACTGCAAATGTTGTATCCAAGATGGATCAGTTATTTGACTCACTAAATAGCGACTCATCAAATTTGAAAGGTGGAAAGCCAGAAGCCACAAATATGACAGCTACCAGCCCACATTTCAAAATTTTTAGAGAAATGAAGACTTTTTTCGAAAGAATGAAATATATTGGTAGCCCACGAAAACCACCATCCCAAGAAGGGTGGATTTGGACTATAAATGGGGTTGAACGGCTGTTCAGAAATTTAGTGCAGAAGCACAAAATTAAAAGCCTGGCTACAAGAAGGTTACAGCAGGATCCACTCGAAAATTTGTTTGGCTGCATAAGGGGCAATTGTGGCTCAAATACTAACCCTACATGTGGCCAATTTGTGGCTGGGCTTAAAACAGCCATACTTAGCAATTTTTCCCATTTAGGCAAAGGTGGTAATTGTGAAAATGACAGTAATACACTAATAAATAATTTTACCACCTTTTTGTCCAGTCCAAATGTCCCCCTTACGAGGGTAGATGCCCATGAAATAGGAAACACTACAATTAATGAATTGCTTCCAATAGAAATAGACGAGGCATTGAATGAAGCAACAGAAGAAAATCAAGCATGTGCATATGTGTGCGGTTTTTATAAAAAAATTTCAACTACAGTGTGAAAAATGCAGAACCACATTGCTTTCGGAAGCTGCTGAAAAGTGTCACATGTTTGTGGAATGCAAGGAATATAGATAATTTAAAAAAAGTTTGCATTATGCAAGCCGCGATTTTATTGCTTGTGTGGAGTACTGTGCACATATCATAAATATATTTTTAAAGGAAAAAGCACACATACCAGAATTAAGACAAGTGATTATTCAAAATATAAAGGAAAATGTTAATTTTGATTTCCTTCAATGTGACATACATAAGCAAGAAAATGTCGATAAAATAGCTTTAAGTGTTTTTATCATATGCGTCAAAAGATTTTATATACTAGAAAATAGAAAATTCAGCGAAGAATCCTCTGCAATTGCTCTTAAGCGAAAAATGAACATAATTTTACATAAATAAGACTCGTCAGAAGATTCTTTGCTGAATTAGTAATTCAATTACGGGTAGTTCTTGGTACAATTTCGATAGTTATTGTAACAATGACCGCCACCCTATCTAAAATTTAGATATATTGATTAAAAAGTACACCTGCCCCTGTAGCATGACCGTGATTGAACACAATAACTAACATTTTGTAACATACATACCTTATCATTTAAACAAACCTTTTCAATTATCTACTTAATACTTATCATTTGGCTAATATATCTAGCAACACATAAAATGATTTTTTTTTATTTCAAATCATTTTTCCGGCCCTATAGCATCCATTTATGCGAAAAACCGACATTTTTTTACGGTTACTTATCGTGTTCTTTCACTCAAGTCTTCAATTATATAACGCGATATGAGATGCATGGCATGTCATAGTGTCTTGCTAAACCTTAGTAGGGTATGCATATTGCATACCATACAAGTATGACATAACATAATATTATCATATCGCGGGATAAAACGAAGTTCATGACAGGGCTGCAGCTGTCTCCCAAGTCCAGGCATAAGGCTGCCTTTCCAACAGAGCTGAGTTGCGAGGAATGTGTTTTTAAAAACCAATATAATCATTGATATGACCTTGCTATGACATCGCTCAGCGCGGCGATGCTATTGGTTCTCTAAAATACATTCCTCGCAACACAGTTCCGCTCAGCTCTGATGGAACGCAGCCTAACACAGGAAATGTTTTCGAGCTGTCACACATGTTATTTAAAATTTAATAAATTATATGTTAAAAGCAAAGCGAAGAAAAAAATAACTATTATGAAATCCAATTTAGTGGAGTATTTCTTTTCACGTTTTTAAAAACATTTCTTTATTGGCTTCTCAGATTTTCACATGTATTACTACTCATTGTAATAAAACACTCGCGGAATAAAACGCTCTTTATCCGCAATGGTTTTATTTCTACTATTTTTAATATATATCTATTTTATATTATGGTACTTCTAATAAAAATGTACTAGAAGTTACTAAGAAGTAAGAAAATATATGTACTTTCATTGATTATATCAGAAACTGTTGTTTATTAAAATTTAAATTAAATATAATATCAATAATTGGCTAAGCAATGTTTTTATTTTCAATCCCTTTATTCCCATATATAATAAAGGGACTGGAACTGAATCTAGCATGGTTAGGACATTTTAAATCTAATGTAATGCAGTGGCGTGGGGTGAAAAAAAATAAAGGTAAAGCCGGACCAAAAAACGGCTAACTCGTGAATAAGCAAAATTTCAATTCTTGTAAAAAAAACGTGCAATAAATTACATACCTGTATTAAGTGTGTTAGTTTACCTTTTCCATAACTACTAGGGTGCTTTGCTTGCATTGTGTGCGTTGCATGCAGTGTTAGTGTTGTTAGTATTCACCACCTTCACCATACATGACATCACTGGTATTATATGAACAGTGCATGTCGAGTATGATAAAAGTGGCTTTAAAAAAAGCCGTTTTAAGCACACGTCACTCACACTCACACACCAAAAATAAGTGAATCCTGACTTGCCAGTGTAGATGTTTGTTACTCAATCATGCAAAAACTGGATTTAGATGAAATTTTGCATGCATCCCATGTCAAACATGGAAAGGAACATAGGCTACCTGTCTGAAGTCCACGCAGACGAAATCGCGGGCAAAAGCTAGTAGCAAAGAAATATCAGCAGAAATACGTACCTAAATGTTTAATTTTGTTATTTGTCGTCTGTCGTCGTTATTTAATATTATTATAAAATATAATAGGTAATCCGTAAGACAACAGTCAATTTGTACTAATGCTGCCATTTCTCACCTAACCGTGTCACGACAAATTACAAAGTAAGTAAAACAAACCAACCTTTACGATGTAACAAACAAAAACACAACACAACACTTGGCAAGTAAAATTTCACTACTTTCGATTCTTTTAAACTATATAATATTACAATCAAGCTAGCCCACTAACTTAATAAACAAAATTTTGCATATTACAATAATAACAGTACAAAATGAGTGCAAATTAGCGCGTAATATAATTGTTTATGTGAATTAAAATGACAGCACGCGCCGGTCGGCCGGTGCAATTAGCTCTGTTGTGATTGGACGAAATCTTTTAAAGCGAAACATGCGAAACTAAACCTTAACACATGACAAATAAAGACTAGGTAGGCTATGTGGGATCGGCTTGTTGTTCGACAATATCGACGAGTCGTTTGCATGTAGTAGTAATGTGTATGTGTGCGTGAATTTCATACATTTCAAATGTTTGGATTCCCGATGTTTTGTGCGAGTTCCCCGGCAGTACGTACGCGTTCTGAGTGCGATCGTAAAAACGGGTATGTGTGCGTTTGCGTGATTTTAAATACATGGCGAATTATTTTTATGAAATTGTAGGAAGCGGGGTAAGCTATAATTATTAATAATAAAAAATGTATATATTAAAATTGGCCAAGGTAAGCCGGTAGGAATCGTGTTCTATGGAGGCTTCGCCACTGATGTAATGTGGTCTTGATACACTTTTCATAATATTATGATGTCCAATAGATTAATTTTCCACTACATTTTTTCTCATAATGCGGCCATAAAATGCTAGATTCATTCTATTTTCCTTTTCTGACATTCAGACCGGGGAGTGGTCTCGAGATGAACAAATCTCGAGGCTGCTCTCCTGGTTTGGATGTGCCTATTAAGATTATAAAGCATAAAAGTGATCAAGGTGGTTTAAATTTCCCGCCGTACATAGTTTACCTTGGGCTAACTTAAGATGGCAGCACCTCCAAACTAAATATCGTTCCTATTTTTTTATATAAAGTTGATCTCCGCCAGGAGTAAATGTGTTCTGTGACAATCAAAGGGTAAATAACGAGATGATCGTATGTATTATTTATTATTATCAAAATAACGACGTTTTCTGGGCACCCGCAACTTATCTGCACGTCTTGCCGCAGCTCGCAGGGGCGGCGGGCACCCATACAGCGGCGACGAGAATCTTTCGCACGCAATCTGCGTTCAGACAGCTGCGTTCCTCCTCCCATTTTCGACGCGTAGGTACATGCAAGAATTACATTAAAAGTGTATTTTCCTTTTATCTTACCGATAACTATATCGATTCATTAGCGTTAAACATTATTAGTTAACAATTAAATCTGGTCTTCGTCATACAAAGTTACGATTATAATACCGTATCTTAGTTTTAACCATAACAAACAAAAATGAACTTACGTGCGTTGGATTTTAGGTTAATCGTATTCTCATGGAACAACATCACGTTGATTTGAAGGATTTGAAGCAGCTGCTGCTGCTTAATGTCTATCTCTCATTTGATTTCCTAATTTTTACGAGATTTGAGGTCTAGACTGAGTAGTAATTATGGGAGTATCTCAGATACTCGAGAACACTGAACACTCTCCACCAAAAGGTCAGATTTTTGGTTCTCATAATAATATAATAATATATTTGATAATTACTTTACAAGATATTATAACACAAAATAACACAAGATAGAACAGCGATAATAATTCTGGTCACAACTCACTTCAAGGGGATGTTCTTGATGACATATTTACACCGCTTCCTTGCACTCCGAGGATTCTCTTGAAAAGAAAATGATTTTATTCAATACAAAGAAAATTATTAGGTATGTCAAGAAAATACAAAAATCTATTGAGGCCATTTAATTTCAAAACCATTGAAAATATTATGAACTCCACAAAACCATAGTCAAATAATCGGCCAAGTGCAAGTCGGACTCGCGCACGAAGGGTTCCGTACCAATACAGAGCAAAAATAGGCAAAAAATTGTATTTTTTGTATGGAAGAGCCCCCCTTAAATATTTATTTTATTATAATATTATTATAAAATATTATAAAATATTAAAGTACACATATTATAACAAAAGAATATGTGAAAAATTCAAATGGCTACCTCTTGCCATTATTGATATAGAGCGAAAAAGGCCGAAAAAATCACGTTTGTTGTATGGGGCCCCCCCTGAAATATTAATTTTATTTTGTTTTCAGTATTTGTTGTTAAAGCGGCAACAGATATACACAATCTGTGAAAATTTCAGAAGTCTAGCTATAGCGGTTCTTGAGATACAGCCTGGAGACAGACAGACAACAAAGTCTTAGTAATAGGGTCCCGTTTTTACCCTTTGGGTACGGAACCCTAAAACATGGGGAAATTAACTCCACTGTATATATTATATACACTCAGTGAAGAAATTTAAATATATATATAGTAATTTATCTAATAACCTAAACTTAAACTGTTTACATACTCTCATAGTAGGTATTGCTTTAAAACAATATTTTCAATTTTAAGAAGCACTTAGTACTGATCACTGATCCTGACTTTAAGGCTGCGTTTCCACTGAAGCGGAGCGGAGTGTAGCGGTGCCCGAATTGACCAATCCAAGCGGAGCGAAGATTTCGAGCATGGTGATTGGTCAATTCGGCACCGCTAATCTCCGCTCCGCTTCAGTGAAAACACAGCCTAACTGTTAGTCTGTTACACACAAGTATAATATTATAATACATGACTAATATTAAAACTGCAAGCAACTATTAGTAATTATATTGTCAACGAACTATTAGAAAAGTTAAAATATGACTTCTTATATTTAATATAAAAAACTACCAAAAAAGAATACTTAAGAATTATTATAAGCCGATAATAACTTGTTAGGTAGGCCCTTATCTGAGGGAAGGCCTCATGTAGACATTCTTTAAGTGTTAATTTTAGAAATAAATATTTTGATTTTTGATTAAGATTAACTAACTGTCTGAGAAGAAAGATGATACATGTATCAGATGTGCATGTAAAAACACATTCCTGATCTCTTGCCAGCTATGTTGGTCATGTGCTCTACTAGGTTATGACAGTAAAAGAAGAGTTTCAAGCACAACTGGTGTGTTTTCTTTGATATTGGTCACCAAAGTGAAAAGTCACTGATTCTGCCTTAAATTGAAATTAATAATAAAAGGTGTTAGGTGAGTATCTTTTGGTAATATAGTACTAAAAAATAATATTATATTATACCAACCTACGTCTTACCTACATACCTACTAAACTTGTAACTTACATTTTGTCATAATATGAATTGTTTTTCCTTGAACATTGTTTTAACGCCTTACAGGCGAGACATTTCTTCCAACTTTTCTACAGGCTGCGTTCATCTACTCAGTCGAACCTCCCTGCACGTTATACATATTATGTTTTGGGTTGTCTGGATTGAGGTTTTCCTTCTATCTCCATTACGCTTCACGAGGTGACGTGTGGCCTTCGTCCTAGCATGTTTAGATATATATATATATATAGAACTAGCTGTTGCCCGCGACTTCGTCCGCGTTAAGCTTAATTTCCACTGGCACAATAATCCAAACCAGTTGTAGTATTTTCACTGACACTAATTAGGTAATTACTCTATTCTTATTATAGTTGGTCTGAAACAATGATTCAGAGGTGACAGCGGAATTATATAAGATTGTTAACTATTTTAGCTTATTTTGGTCATATTTCAGATGTAAGAGGCGGGAATGTGCAAAAACTGATAATGAAGCCCCCCAATATTCACCACAACCACAACTAGAACTGCAGGAGTTTACAGGTAACTTGTGGTCACTTACTGCTGTTTTACTTTTGCTCATGTCAATGTTGGAGTTTTTACAATTAAGTAATTATAAAGGGTTTTCCAATAGGGACTTGACAATTTTGAATTTAGTTTGTGGACGTACCCTTTCATTTAACATCGAACTGTTACTGTCTTTTTACTCATTAGACATAACATTTTTATCATGGTGAAGTACACAAACGAAACAACGTTTGCGAATCTTTAAAATTTACTACAGAAATTCGGTCGGTGGCTGCTACTTTAAGAGCGTTAACTCCGATTTTCGATCGTAATTCTCGCCCTAGCAGACAGACAGATTGGCCATGATTATGGGTTATTTTGGCCCAAATTAGAAGATATGGACTTGGACAGCATGAGGCTTCTATAAGACGGCACCACAGTCCACAAGCCACACATCACATCGATTTATTAAAGAGCAAGTTTGATGAGCGTGTTATCTAAAAATATGGACCAGTCGATTAACCAGTTGTTGGATAAGCCGACGCCGTTGGAAGAGCTCAGAGCCAGAATTAAACGCGAATAGCCAAAATGTGAGGCAAAGTCATAGAAAATTGGGTTCAAAGAATCATCGCTGCAATCGGGCCTGCGGTGACCATATGAGTGAAGTCGAGTTCCATTAAAAAAATATTTTATTGTACTTCAATTCGATACTAAAATTTTTGATATATTATTATCTCAAATGGTTTTGATTTTATTTCGAAAAAAAGTTGTCAAGTCCTTATTACTTTACCCTTTAGTTTATTATTATTGTTTGTGCAAAATAAAATGTTGTTAAAGTTAATTAATGTTAGCATATTTCCAGTAAATATCATTAACATAATTCTGTTTTAAAATTCCAGCTCACCAATATGATCAAAGTGTCGGGCTCAGTAACAGGAATGTAAAGAATGTCACTGAAGATGTCATGAAGAAATGTATAATCAAAATCATATGACACGTCACACGGCTGTAGAGGATGTCCGTAGATATCCGGAATCATTATTCTCAGTTTCCATTAAAAGGACAGACATTATGGCAATTATGAAACCGCTCCAGCTACCTTGATGATATTATTATAATATAAAAACTAATATAAAGAACGACTTGTTCTTTTTATGATTCATCACAAGGTACTGTATGGCCGGCTTACATTAATCCAATCTTGTCATTCAATCCATTGCTAGTTGCTACTGGAACAATGTGAACGAGTACTGGAATGCAGTGAAATGATGTAAATTGCATTTTAGTGCATTCCAGTGCCCGTTTACATTTCACATTGGGTTATGGATCAGACTAATGTAAACCAGCCATAAAGGGTATTGTAGTCCAGAATCCCTAGAACATTTTTTTTTATTACTATCGAGCTAATTTTTTGTGAGTACTGAGTAACTTCACTTTGATAAGACGAATAACATTTTTATTTGCGAAAAATCTCGAAAGTGGTAGCTAACAGAGATAGAAAGGATTTCATACTTTGAATTGATGGTCCTAAAACAATGAAACAATGTTACTCTTAAATAATTATATAACTAATAACCTATCAATATACAAAAAACTAGCTCGTTAGGGTTCCCTTATAGGGTTCTGTAATCAACAAAACTTGGTTGACTACTTGGTTCTTAGAATGCAATGCTGTCTCTTAAAAGTCGACAGGGAAGTCACTTGTAAACTTACCATGCCAACAGAAATACACCTGTTAACATTACAGAAAATATATTATAGCTGCGAGTCCAACTAGCACTTGGCCGATTTTTTATTATTTTGTACTGATAATAATAATAATATTAGTAATATTCAATGACGATTTATACTTAAAGCAATAAAAAATATTTAATTTATTAATAAGGGTTCTGTACCCAAAGGGTAAAATCGGTACCTTATTGCTAAGACTTCGTCGTCTGTCCGTGTGTCTATCTGTTTGTCTCCAGGATTTATCACAAGAACGGCTATAGGCTATAGCTAGACTTCTGTATTTTTTATAAGTAAATTGTGTATTTCGTTGCCGCTTTAACAACAAAATATACTGAAAACAAAACAAAAATTAATATTAATATTTAATAATTATGGGGGGCTCCCATACAACAAACGTGATTTTTTTTGCACTTTTTTGCTCTTAATCAATAATGACAATTAGCTAGTTAGTTCTTTACTTTTACTTTTTTTAAGCTGCTACTTTCATAGTGAAATATATTATTATACTGGGACTCTTGCACACCCTTAACTATTATGACTTAATATTTTTGTTAGGTACACCCTGTTGTAGGCTGCATAATATTATAATATTATTATGGATACGCGTGTTAGTTGTGCATTTTAGTTACACATATTATAGCATACTTAACTAATAGCAAGTCGTCCGGCGTGGTCGATAAGTCTGGGACCCCAGTTATGTACATTGTAGAAGCCCCGGCGGGAGGTATCGGTGCGGGGAACAATGCGGCGATCAGCGCCGAGGCCGCTAACACGACCACCCGGTATCGAGTGGTTAATGGCTGTTCCATTACCGGGAAACCCTCACCGCGCCCCGCGACACGAACACGAGGTTCTCACTCACGACTCACGAATATGAGGTAAACCTGCAAATTATACTTTTACGTGCGACACAAGTGCGACATCATGCGAAATAAACAACATTGAGGTGTTAATACATACGGCATACCTATTAGATACTCATAACTTAGGTACACGGTACACCTCAACGTTGATAATAAAATACGCGTGGCACTTGGGGACTGCTACGGAAAAGCTATTGCATAATGCATATTATAGTTAAAACTTGAAAGGTTAAAACTTATGCAATAATTATAAGGGAAAAGACCTAATGCTAGACACTGAACTAATAGATGACACTTATCACAAAAATACCATAAAAATAAGAATTAGGTACTCTAATTATATATTGATATTTGATATTTTATTTACAGTGGTGAGAAATAATTATTTCTCACCACTGTAAATTTTATAAGCTTCTCAAGCTATCTGTTGAATTGAAAAAATATATCAGAGAAGCCTTCGGGAACAAAATTTTAAAATGGGATCAGTTTTCGTAAGTAATATGACCGCGTCAACACGCGCTCGGCAATTTCTTAGCAAATAGGTTAAGGAAGGCGAAATTTTGCACGTAAGTTTTGAATACATTTATTTGATTTTTTGTAATTTCTATTGATTTCATTGGATTAATGGTCATGTTGTATACACTAATTAATGTTTATTTAAGATTTTTTATCCATTTTCCCTAACAATATAAAGGATGTCTACTATTAGTTCTTGAAAATGTAAAAAACCTAATAAATGACATGGATCTCATCTTTGAGTTTTGCAATACATAATAAAGTTATTTTGTACTTTATTCTACTGCAAAAATCATCACTCTTCTCTGAAAATATAATTCTATTAACAACCTAAGGACTTAGAACTACTGCACCTAAAAATAGATATGGTGTCTAATATTAGACCTTGTACTGATCTAAAAATCGATTGCTTTAGTTTTTTAGCAGTAAAAAGAAGAAAAAGGAGAGCTGAAAAAAGAAAGAAGAAAAAAGAAGAGGCAAAAGAAGCATAGAGACTAAAGACTGAAAATAAATTTGCTAGGAAAAAAATATGAAAAATAAAAATAAAAGGAAATATAGTTTCAGCATGGAAGAAGAATGAATAGAATCTGGAGACAACGTGGATAATATTTCTGATGCATGTAGTTACTATGATGAAGTAAATGAAGTCTTTTGAAAAATGGCAAATAAAGACCTAATAATAGGAAAAATGTAAAATGTAATGTAATGTTCTATGTCAACTATTAGTTCATATTGGTGTCTACTATTAGTGATGTTCGTTTTTTTGTGATGTCATCTATTAGTACTTATGACTAAGTTTACAAAAAGACCAATAGTATATTTTTTAATTGAATTTGACAGAGAATAATTATAATAGTTTTATTTTGTAAGAGTTACTGAAGACATGGAAGAAGGTATCAATCCTTTATTTTCAAAAATATATATTTTATAACATTCAAATTTTTCATGTTTCCTTAAAGTGTCTGCCATTAGGTCTTTTCCCTTAATTCGCATACGTATTGTCGCACGCACGCAAACTAAGTCTGGCAACGCCTGAGTGGGTGTGCAGTTAGCAGTACACAAGAGCACTCTCTCCTTCCTCCCTTCAAACCCAGTGGGACAGGTGCAGTGGCGTAGCTTGGTAACCGAGGGCCCTGGGGGCCAGATAACCGACCCGACTGGCGTGAGATCGGGCGCAGGACTTTAAATAAGCCCATTTAAATTTGGGGGCGATACTCGTACCGGTCCGTCCACGTCGTGTCCCTGGGCACCTCCCCCGTGCCATAGTGAGCTTTTTCACGGTGACACGGGAGGGGTGGCTGAACGCCGGTATTTGTCCGTGGGAGAGCCATGCTTCGGCACGAATGGGCCGGCTCGACCGGAGAAATACCACGGCCTCACAGACAACCGGCGTGAAACAGCGCTTGCGCTGTGTTTCGCCGAGTGAGTGAGTTTACCGGAGGCCCAATCCCCTACCCCCGTAGAAATGCCGCAGTTGAAAATCAATTTGTTACCCCAGGAGGGTACCAACTGCGTTGGAGAATCCCTCTCTGGACGTCCATGCTCAGGAACCCCTGGAATTGAACGTGGACGTCCAGGCTGCCCCTCGTATTCTGGGGAGGGCAAAACTGCGCTCCAATCTGCTCGGGGCAAGAGCAAACACACAAAGGCTATTAAACGTGGACTTTTGCAATATCAGGGGATTACACTCCAACCTTAATGCCGTCCATTACCACCTTGAGACGGCAAAGCCGGCTTTGCTCTTTTTAACCGAGACGCAGATATCATCTCCGAGTGGCACATCATACCTTTCCCACCCTGGGTATTATCTCGAGCACTCCTTTCTACCCAAAGCTGGAGTGTGTGTGTATCTCAGAGATGATATCAGCTCTCGCCGCCTCAGCAATCTTGAGGTCATGGACCTGTCAATCTTATGGCTCCGCATAGATTGCGACGACCACCCTCGCGTCTATGCATGCCTATATAGGTCCCATAGTGGTGACCACGAGACGGAGCACCTGCAAGCTGCTTCAGATTTTGTGCAGCAGCAGATCCCATCCGCAGAGATCATAATACTTGGCAACTTTAATGCCCACCACGCCGACTGGCTCAATTCCAGTAAAACTGATCATGCGGGGAGATCTGTCTGCAACTTTGCCCTTGCGAACGACTTGACACAACTGGTTACTACGCCTACGCGAATCCCAGATGTGGATGGTCAGAATCCTTCCTTGTTGGACCTCCTGCTGACTTCAAATCCTGACGGCTACCAAATATCCGTAACCGCACCACTTGGTACATCGGATCATTGCCTTGTTAGGAGTTCTGTGCCACTTACGACGGTGTTAAGACAGCGTTCTGTTAAATACCGTCGTGTGTGGCACTACAAGTCAGCAGACTGGGATGGGATGCGGTCGTTTTTTGCATCCTATCCTTGGGGGCACGTGTGCTTCTCGCCGGATGATCCCGACAACACTGCCAACTCTGTTGCCGATGTGGTGATGCAGGGGATGGAACTTTTCATTCCGTCCTCTGTAGTGCCAACTGGCGGCAGATTTCGTCCCTGGTTTGGTTCATCCCCCAAAAAAGCTTCTCGCCGGAAGCAGGAGGCTTACCAATCCTAGGCCAACGCAGTGTCTGCTCGGGATTTAAATACCAGCACATATAAAAAGGAGTACAACCTTGCCTCTAGGTCCCTCAAGAAAGAGATTACTCTGTCAAAGCAACAGCACGTCAATAGAATTGGCAAGAGACTTGAGCGCCTCCCCTCGGGAACCCGTGCATTCTGGTCTCTGGCCAAAGTTATTGAAGGAAATTTCTGCAATCCATCCCTACACGTAGGAAATGGATCGTTGGCCCAGGACGCAAAAGACAAAGCCGACCTTCTGGGCAAGCTCTTTGCGTCAAACTCGACCCTGGATGACGGGGGGCAGAAACCGCCGACCATACCGCGATGCACGAGCATCATGTCGGATATTCGGTTTCATCAGCGCTCAGTGCGAAAAGCCCTCCGTTCCCTTGATATCCAAAAGTTGAGTGGGCCTGACGGAATCCCGCCTATTGTGTTGAAAAAATGTGCTCCAGAGTTGGCTCCGGTCTTGACGCGCCTTTTTCGGCTTTCCTATTCCACTGGCATCGTCCCGGCTTCCTGGAAGACAGCCTTGGTGCACCCGATCCCCAAAAAAGGTGATCGCTCAAATCCTTCCAACTACAGACCAATCGCTATAACCTCTCTCTTCTCGAAGATAATGGAATCCATTATCAATAGCCAGCTTCTTCGATACTTGGACGGCCAGGGATTACTAAGCGACAAACAATACGGGTTCCGTAAGGGTCGCTCGGCTGGTGATCTCTTGGCGTACCTGACTCATCATTGGGCTCAGGCAATTGAGTCGAAGGGAGAGGCATTGGCTGTTAGTTTGGATATTGCGAAGGCCTTTGATCGGGTTTGGCATAAAGCGCTGCTATCAAAGCTTCCATCATACGGGCTGCCCGAGAAATTATGTAAGTGGGTCACTAGTTTCTTAGCAGACAGAAGCATAAAGGTCGTAGTTGACGGCGAATGCTCGGAAACTCAGTCTGTTGATGCTGGTGTCCCTCAGGGCTGTGTGCTATCGCCTACTCTATTCATACTGCATATCAATGACATATTGCAGACCAGCGGCATTAATTGCTATGCGGATGATATGCTGTATATACCGGCTCCCCCAATATTTCTCGGCAAAATGTCACTGAGAGTCGAAATTAACTTGTGTCTAAGGTGGAGAATTCATTGGAGAAGGTCTTTGAATGGGGTAGACGTAACTTGGTCCAATTCAACCCCGCCAAGACACAAGTCTGAGCGTTCACCACTAAAAAGTCACCAATGGTCGTGTATCCTCGTTTCGAGGGCACATCTTTAATTATCTCCCCCAGCATTGAGATACTTGGCGTCAACATATCGAGCAAAGTCCAGTTCCGATATCATCTAGAGGGTAAGGCCAAACTAGCCTCGAAGAAGCTTGGTGTTCTTAACAGAGCGAGACAGTACTTCAGTCCGGACCAACGCCTACAACTCTACAAGGCGCAGGTTCGGCCTCATATGGAATATTGTTCTCATCTCTGGGCAGGGGCGCCAAAATACCAACTGCTCCCTCTGGATCGTATCCAACGAAGGGCCGCTCGAATTGTTGACTGCCATAGTGTTTCAAACAGCTTGGACCCCTTGGAATTACGCCGAGATGTAGCTTCACTCTGCATCCTCTATCGGTTGTATCACGGGGAGTGCTCTGAGGAATTGTGCGGAATCATACCACCTGCAACTTTTCGCCATCGTCCCACGCGAAAAACATACCATCCACATCACCTTGATGAGTGGCAGTCTTCCACAGTGCGTTTTTCGCGTAACTTTCTGCCACGCACTGTAAAACTCTGGAATGAACTGTCACCAGCAGTATTTCCGGACCTATACGACCTGCAAACCTTCAAGAAAAGAGCGTATTCCCTCTTAAAAGGCCGGCAACGCACCTGCAGCTCTTCTGATGTTGCGAGTGTCCATGGGCGACGGTAGTTGCTTACCATCAGGTGACCCTTATGCTCGTTTGCCCCCTTATTTAATAAAAAAAAAATGCGGTGCACGGATCGTCTTCCTTCTCGAGTGATCGGCCAGCACCAAAGTCGGAAACGACACGTTTTTCCAACGCGGGAATCAAACTCACGATTAGTTACGAGATGAGAGCCAGGCCGACCACTCGACAACGGAGGAGATACCTAATATTTAAAAAGTCAACCTCAACAGTCTAGCTGTACCTACCTAGCTGTAGTTATAGTCAGAAAGAACAAGTAATTTGCAATAATGCGAGCCATTATCGCCGATATCCACACGAGGCGGTGTCGAAGTGCGCGTCGGCGAGGGGCGGCGGGGGCGGAGCGGGCGTCGAGAGCCATCGAAGTGTAATGCTCCACCACTTGGCGCGGGACCGATCTCGAACTTCGATTTGTAAAACAATAAGCCGCAAATGCGACGTGCATTACCGACCCCACCCCACCCCACCCCCTCCTACACCTACATCCCGGTTGCGAATTAACCGCATTATATTCACACATGCTCGGTACACATGTAAGTAGTAGGCATCGAAACTAAAGCTAGGAGTATTTACGGGGCACGCAAAGCTTTTAGAAAATTGTGTAAGTAGCCCATACCTATGTGCAATGTGTGCAATGCACACGGGTGCCATCCTCTAGGGGCGCCAAATCGCCATCTTTAGGGGCGCCAAAACCAAGGACCCAAAAAATTTGCCTAAAGGGGCGCCAAAATCCTTTTTTTGCACACAGGCGCCAGTATCGGCTCAGTGGATAAAATTTTACGCAGTCAATAATATTTTCAGTTGCACGATCCAGCTGTCCTCACTCATCGCATCGTTATTCGTAGGTCTACTCTTTTTTACCGAGCTGTACATTGTACAAACTGTAGCTGTATTAAAACATTTTTTCTTTGAAGTTGCTCAACCACGATACAGCATAATTATTAGGTACTTACTACTTAGCAGTTCAAAGTGTATGACGGTCGGAGGTCGTAGTATTGTACTGACTACAGCGTCCGGGCCGCTCTCGGAAGCGACGATGTAATTGCGCTAGCGACTAGCGACTAGCGAGGAACTTACCTATATAATAACTGCATCTTTATTTTCCTCGTCCTCGTTGTAGTCGTTATTATTGTCAAAGGTTATCCGCAAAACGGCAATTTCATAATTGCTATTAATTCATGAAGCCCCAAGCGGCCACATCCGGCCGCGATAACAATGAAAAAGCTATTGTGTCTCGTTTTGCCACGACTGATGGGTTAAATATCACTAGTCGGATACGAGTATACCTATCGTATTATATATAGGTATACTTACTTTAGTTGGCAACTGATGGTATCGTGGGTAGATACACTCCCCAGCTCGTGCTGTTCCGCCGATGGAATTATTGACGGTCGTGCGACTCTGGAGGAGATCTTTAATTATTGTTTTCCGAGCGAGTGGATCCGGGGAGGCGGGGTCGGATCCGGGCCGGGGCCGGCAAATGAGCCGCACCCGACCTCCGCTCCGCTCAAAGAGGACGCACAGAGAAACGTCAAATTCATTTCCGACTATTAGCGAGCGCCCGCGCGGCCGAGGAGGGGGGAGGGGGTGTACTAATGGCCGGCTATTATTTTATTTTCCGGCGCGGAAAGAATTGCCTTAATTCGCAACAAAGAGACGACGGGCCCGGCCGGCGGAAGCGTCTTTAGTGTGTCGGTGGAGGGCGGGGCGCGGGCGCGGGGAAGAGCCTCGACTGTTAGTGGTGGTGGCGGAGACCGCCTGGAGTACCCTACCTAGAGTACCTAGCTACTTACCTAGTGGTGGGCTACTTTATAAGTCAGAACATATTTTTACTTACAATTACCGGTTTCTGAAATTAGTCTGTCTGTCTCTCTTTACGCCGAAACTACCGAAGTCCGAACCGATTGTAATGAAATTTTGTACACAGATAGTCTAGAACTCTAGACTCTATAGACTCTAGAGCCTGAGAAAGGCTTCTTTTTAACCGGAGAAAAGGGTCGTAACTCGTAAGTTTGTTGAAGTTAAGTTAGTTCCAAAAATGAATATTAAGTAGATAGCACTACCTACTATCGTCATAATATAACGCCAGCTACATCGCGCAAAAGTCGTGTTTCAATAAGTGGTAAGAACCGTCTCCATTCTCAAATAAATTTTGTGGATTATGGATTATGTTGAAAATGATTTTGACCTTTTTATATGTTTAGTTTTTTCTGTATTTTAAATGTGACGTATTCTATAATGTGACTTTGTAGAGAAAAATAGTGTATAAAAAAAATCGGCCAAGTGCGAGTCAGACTCGCGCACGAAGGGTTCCGTACCATTAAAGAGCAAAATTAGGCCAAAATTTTTGTTTTTTGTATGGGAGCCCCCCTTATTTTTTTATTTTATTTCAATATAATTATTAAATATTAAAGAACATATACAACTAAGGATTTTGTGAAAAATTCAAGTACTTACCTGTTACCATTATTGACATAGAGCAAAAAAGGCCAAAAAAATGACGTTTGTTGTATGGGAGCCCCCCTTAAACATTAATATTATTTTGTTTTTAGTATTTGTTGTTATAGCGGCAACAGATATACACAATCTGTGAAAATTTCAACTCTCTAGCTATAACCGTTCTTGAGTTACAGCCTGGTGACAGACAGACGGACAGACGGACAGACAACGAAGTCTTAGTAATAGGGTCCCGTTTTTACCCTTTGGGTACGGAACCCTAAAAATGGTGTTATGAGAATGTGTAAGGAGAAAAATAAATATTATATAAAGACTACACGAGTTATTTAACGAGTTGAGCTATTTTGTTCATGGTGCCGAAACCCGGGAGGAGGAGAAAAGAGAGAGATTTGAAATAAATATTGTAAGTACAAAATGCAAGAGATGCATAAACTTATAGAGCAACAGGAGGAGTTTAAAGAGACTTGATAAGGCTATAACAAATTAGAAAAAGATATCCGAGGAGAATAAAACCGTAAAGAACATAGAGCGCAGATTAAATATCACAAACAATTTGTATAGTCGTTTTGAGGCAAATCACGACGAGATATTGAATAAGTTGAGTAAAGCAGATAGAGAGAAACTAGACTATTTTTAGAGGGATTTACATACGGAGTTTGAAGAGACATATATAAATTATACAGGAATATTAGACGAATATATTGAGAGAAAGAAAAGGAAAGAACTGCAGAATTTAGAGACTAATATAAGTGCTGTCGAAATAAAACTACCAGAAATTAATTTGCCAAAATTTTCTGGACAATATCACGAATGGCCTAGCTTTCATGACATGTTTCTGTCACTTATACACAATAATACATCTTTGAGAGCAGTGCAGAAATTATATTACTTAGAGGGAGAAGCTGACCGACTACTTAATAATTTAAAAACTACAGATGATAATTACGAGGAAGGATGGAATATTCTAAAAAAACGGTATACTAATAGAAGGCAAAACAGTAATGATATTATGAGACAATTATTTGAGCAAAAGGTTTTAACAACAGAATCATCCGCTGGAATTAAAGGTTTATTAGATACAACTACGGCGTGTATGAAATCGATCCAAAATTTGAACATCGATACTAGTAATTGGGATGTCATAATTAATTTCTTTGTCGTAAATAAATTAGACCATGAGTCGAGAAAATTGTGGGAGATGAAAGTGAGTGATTCAGAGGAAATCCCAACATGGGAAAAATTGAGAGAATTTCTTGAAACTAGACTTAGGATGCTTGAAAACTTGGAAGGAGCTGTGAGTTACTTAAAATATATAAGTAATAAAAGAAACAGTTTAGGAATGAGTTCTAGTAAGAAGACATTTCATGTCAGACAATATAGTGTAAATAAAAAATGCATTCTTTGTTCAGGGCCACACAAAATAAAAGATTGTATCTTATTTGAGCAGCAGACACCTGAGGAGAGATCAAAAACAGTGGCTGAAGGCGGGTTATGCTTCAACTGTCTGTACGACAACCATTATGTAAAGGATTGCCGGTTTTCAAACAAGTGTGACCGATGTCATAGAAGACACCACCCTTCGTTACATTTTGAGCGTGGAGGAGTAGACGAAAAGAAACCAAAGGCAACGATGGAATTGAGCATTGAACCGGCAACTGAATTACCCCATCGAAAATTAGTAGCACATTTTACTCGAGAGACAAAACCGAAAGAAATGGTTGAGAGTGGTTAGTGTACAGATATTAATGATGAAAATTGTAAATATGATTACGATCCATTCATGGACGAGTTTTGGAAGTATCAAGAGGAGAAAGATATGGAGGCGTCTCGATACATTGAGTTCAAGAAGAGAAAAATTAAAGAAGGACAATAATAATTGCTAATAGATAGTTGATAGTAAAGTTGGAGGAGTTGAGTTTTAGTTTATTATGTTAATGTTGTTTTAGATTTTATTTTTGTGAAATAGGATTTTTTATTTTAAGTCAGAGTTATTACAGTTCAGAGTTTGAGCTTAAAAGGCTTTATGTCATAATATTAGGATTACATACCTAGGAAAATAAACTGTGTAGTATGTAGTGAGTGGGATATTAGATAGGACAGCATGTGAAAGGACTAGTTGCAGAGCACTAGGTCCTTTGGGCGGGAGAATGTTGAAAATGATTTTGACCTTTTTATATGTTTAGTTTTTTCTGTATTTTAAATGTGACGTATTCTATAAATTTGTGTTGTAATGTTTAAGTTCCTATAACTATCTTCTGTATTGGGTTATCCTGTAATAGAAGATAAGTTTGTTTAATAAATAAATAAATAAATAAATAAATAAATAAATAAATAAATAAATAATGTGACTTTTTGTAGAGAAAAATAGTGTATGAAAAAATGGTGTTATGAGAATGTGTAAGGAGAAAAATAAATATTATATAAAGAGTACACGAGTTATTTAATGAGTTGAGCTATTTTGTTCAGATTAAAATACTTTCGTAAGTAGCTTGGGGGGATTTATATGAACAGTTAACCATTTCTGACATAACTAGTGGAGTTCCCAGAGCGTAAAAATCGTGCAAACCTCCGATTTTTAAAATTATTCTCTTCCACTTCAAGTAAACTCATAAACTGTAAAATTTTGAAGAAAATTTGCGTATTTCTTTCTTTTAAATATATAGCAAAATAATAAAATATATTTTTTTTTATTTGTATCGTTGCTTATATTCCAAAGAAAGAAAATAAGATGAAAAAATATATAATTTAGATTTAAAATTAATATTTTTGTATGTAGATGAGCATACCTCCAAATGTGCTTGTTGTGTGCCTCGCCAGGTAAATGGCGTTCCTATTTTTCTTTGGTTTTAAATAGGAAGTTTAAAATTATTTTTTAAGGCTTAACAAAGCCTTCTATTTCTTAATGTGTATAACTTTTTAGCTCTTACTTTATTAAATTTTCTGAAAACGTAGCACAAACTTTTCACGGATATTTCGAAGAAAATCTGTATTTTATTTCTTTTGGTTAGGTTTTTACAGAATAAAATAGATTTTTTTTTCATTAATTATATTTGCTTAAGCATACTTAAAGGAAAAAAATACAAATTAGGTTAAGAACTGATATTTTTTGTATTCAGGTAAGCATTTTCCAAACATAGGTCGCAGCATGCGTCTTTAGTATGTACGTGAGATTTGTAGCACCCAAGTTTTTTTCTGGCTTTAAGTAGGAAGTTTAAATATATTTCAAAGACTAGATAAAGTCTTTCATTTGTCGATGCATTTAATGTTTTAGCTCTCACTAAAAATAAATTTTCAACAAATATAGAAAAATATTTTCGGTCTATTTTACACATTTTTGGAGATATTTAAACGTTTTTAAGTACTTAAAAGTTATCATTTTTCTAAAAATTAAATACGCACAACAAGTAAGTTTAACACACTTTTCGTTACAACCCTTAAATCCACCCAAACCCTTTTATCTTGGTTACGACGAGCGTTAATCTCTAAAAACTTTGCAAAAACCTTATAGTTGTATTTATCTTAGCAAATCAAACTTTCTTTTTTAAAAAATGTTTATTTGGTTAACTTTCAACGTAGAAAATCGGATAAGAGTCATTAAATAACAGGAACAAGAAAAAAAAAATTCTGGACCGGTTTTATATGGTGAAATATTAATTTTTAATTAAGTAACTAAAAAATTAAAAGCACAAAAAATTTTTTGGTAAACTTTGCAAGTTATAGTGTAAAAAAGAAAATGACACCTCAAAAACAAAAATCCATTCACTATTACAATTTTCGGAGGTTAAAACCTCTGGCGACTGCACTAAACCTTTCAGTGAGTAAATAGTGAACAGGTGTAATGGGGGCCTGGGGGGGTCAAATATTATAATTAAGTATATGTTTTTTTTTATGGATTTGGCTTTGATAAAATATTGTTTAATCCAAACCAATATTAGGTTGGGGAAAAAGTTTCTTCGCATTTGATATAAAAATTCAAAAGGTTTTTTTATAAAGCTTATTTACAACTAGCTGTTGCCCGCGACTTCGCCCGCGTGGACTTCAGTTTATAGCGCGCGATGTCAACAAAATTGGTGCCAAAAGCTTTTATAAAAAACCCTGGTACCCCTTAAATCAAAACATCCAAAAACAGCTGTGCAGTGTGCACATCATATTTCATTTTTTTAATTAAATTATTTAGTCCCCCAATTACACAAATTTACCTATAAACTATTTATCATTGATAGGTTACGTTAGGTACGTCACTGCATATAATATAAAGTACTGAGTTATTTAATAACGTAAAAAAGCATTAACAACAATCGAAATAATCGAAACTCGAATGTAAGATGATACCACTTCTTATAGAAAGACGTTTGCGTAAGCGTCAGCGCGATGTAGGAGAAGCACGGCGCCATCTATTATGATTTTTGGAACTAACTTAATTTGAACAAATTTACGCATTTTCACCCCCTTACAACCAGAGGCGGCGTAAGGCGTGGGCGGTGTGGGCGACCGCCCGCGGCCTCGCGGTCTAAGGGGCCTCGCGACCTTTGGACCACGAGTTTTTTTAGGATTTACGAGTTAAGATACTCAAATATTCATAAATAAAAAGTTTTATAAATAAAAGCTTGAGTTTCAATAAATTATTTCTCTCACAACAAATCCGTCCTCTTGTGTCATCCATCAGGAGGCCTCGCAAAATTAATTTAGGGGGCCTCGCAAGATACATCTTGCCCACATAAAATTTAGGTCTTGCCCCGCCACTGCTTACAACCCTTTTGTCCAGTTAAAAAGTAGCCTATGTCCTTTCTCAGGCAGAGGCGGCGCAAGGCGTGGGCGGTGTGGGCGACCGCCCACGGCCTCGCAGGCTAAGGGGCCTCGCGCCCCTTGGACCACGAGGTTTTTAAAGGTTTTACGAGTTGAAATACTCAAATATATGCATAAATAAAGTTTTATAAATTAAAATTTGGGTATCAAAAATTATTTCTCTCAACAAATCCGTTCTTTAGCGTCATCCATCAGGGGACCTCACATAATATATTTTAGGGAGCCTCGCAAGATATGTACATCTTGCCCACATAAAATGTAGGTCTTGCCCCGCCACTGTTCTCAGGCTTTAGAGTTTAGACTATAGTGTGTACAAAATTTCATTACAATCGGTTCAGTAGTTTTGGCGTGAAAGCGAGACAGACAGACAGAGATACTTTCGCATTTATAATATTATAGTATAGATTGACTAAAGTAGGTATAGGTGCCATTTTGTTCGATAACTTTTTGCCATCTTGTTGGTAGGGACATGATCCCATTGCTATAAAAATTTTAGGGCTTCTGATGAAAAAACTGCGACAAGTGGTTTTGTCTGTCCTCTTGTGATGTCAACCTAACACTGCCTAAGGAATTCTGCAGCGACCGAAACAGGTGGAAATCTGAAGGCAAGGTCAGGACTATACGGCGGATGCATTAACACCTTCCAGACAAACTCCCGTAATTTTTGGTGAGTGGCTAAATATGTGTGAGGTCTAGCGTTATCATGGTGAAAAACCACACCCCTTCTGTTGATTAATTCCGGCCGCTTTCTCTCAACTTCTTGCTTTAATCTCATCAGCTGTTCGCAGTACAGTTCAGAATCGATGGTCCTGCCTGGCAGTAACAGCTCACAATGAATAATTTTTAATTTTTTTTATTGATACACTAAACTAGATAATACACATTTACAACTCATTTCTAAATACAAGTAAGTAAGTATCATTACGTAGTGTACATCCTTCTTGAAGTGAATACTACATGCAAAATAAATCTAAGTTACAAAAATCGTGCTAAATTCTTGTTACCTAATCTTTGCTTACAATTTTATATATAACTTATCTTTGAATAATGAGACAGAAGTATGTACCAAAAATATCGATTTCACCGCAGGTCTTATTGTATATAATGTCGGCACTACAAGAACAGGCGTTCGCGCGTTGGCGGTAGGTATTTAGACGTTGGCCGACGCGTTTGCGAGCTTGCCGCGCGGTGTCGGAATGATCAAAGGAAATTTGTCGCAAGACTTGTCGCAAGGCTTGCGTTCCATCCACACATAGGCCGCGCGATCAGTTCGCCCGGAGCAGCGCTGAAGAGTGCACGTTTCCTTCTTGTGGCGAATTAACATCTAACTTGACGAAATAGCGAACAATATTAGTATCGAGTAAACATTTATATTTATTGAGTTAACTATCAGAGTAAATCTGCCTGTGGAACAAAAAAATCATATCAAAAGTGCTAAAAAAATAAGGTTCTTGGACATGCTATTTTCCTCACGATGTTTTTAGGGTTCCGTACCCAAAGGGTAAAAACGGGATCCTATTACTAAGACTTCAATGTCTGTCTGCCTTTCTGTCTGTCTGTCTGTCTGTATGTCTGTCTGTATGATAATTATAATTATAAGGTAATAATTATTATATGTAAAAAATAATAAGCTGTGAGTAAATATACAGCTGCAACTGTTAGCGACTCAACATCCATTTTAAATCCGTCCGCACATTGGCGCGATCCAAAGCATACTGAATGACCTTCCAATGTGTGGATTACTCGCAAGCGCCGTTGCAAGCGCACCGCCAACGCGTGGGCCAACGCGTTGGCAGTGCGTTCGTCTATATGGGGAGGCAGCATAAGGCACACATTCGGTATAATGGGGAGTTTTGTCCATAATTTGTGTGGTGAACATGTATGTCAAAAGTTTTTCAATTTCGAGTAGGTACGGCTGCTCGGTCGAGGAACTGATAAATTGATCTTATTTAGAAGTGGGGTGCTGTCTAAATTCCCGTTAATTAATTTATGTAAAAAAACAATATCGGGGATGCGACGTCTATGCTCCAGTGAAACTAAATTGAACTGTGCTAATTTAGCTTCATAAGAAATTAAATTTTGACAAAGGTTTTGAGAGTAACATAAATGTAAAATGATACAAGAAATGTTTTTGCAGTTTCTCGATTCTCGAAATGTGGGCATAATAAAATGGATTCCACGCTTGAGAACAATATTCAACAATAGAACGAAAATAACAGTTAAAAAGTATCACCGGTATTTCTGGATCCTTGAAAAACTTGGTCTGTTGTATTACAAAACCAGCCGTTTTAGCAGCTTTAGATGTTATACTATTTATATGTTCTCGAAAATCTAGTTTGCTCTTACAATCCCACCACACACACAGCATCACCTTGTTGCGAGTTAACCCGGGTTTCGCCACAGTCTGTGAAGCCTGACCAGCCTTTGACCACGATCTTTTTCGCACGTTCTTGTCGTAGGTATGTGATCCATTTTTCATCACCAGTTATCAGCTTCTTCAAAAATGGTTCGGTTTCATTACGTCGCGTCGTAATAAAGAATTACAAAATATAAGTACACGGTTCAGGTTTCTTTCAGTGAACTCATGAGGCACCAAAATATCGAGCTTTTTTGTGTATCCAGTTTTTTTCAAATGTGCCAAAACCGTTTTGTGGTGAATCCCCAATTCTTCAGCTACATCGTAACTACATAGAGTATAGGGCGAACTGTACTACTATATACTTGACTTGACTTATATAATATATTATAATGTATTGTGTGATGCTAAAAATAAATCCATTCTTATTCTTATTCTTAATATGCCGATCTTGCTCCACTTTTTAACCGACTTCCAAAAAGGAGGAGGTTAGGTATATACTAATAATGTTCGTCTGTGGATATATTTTTTTATCTGGGGGCACGGCAGTGCCCCAGCCAAGCTTTTTAGCAAAGGCACGGCCGTACCATACTTTTCTCGAAGCGGTTCGCGGCTATTTCACACCCCCTTTATCTTCGATGTTAACAAAGCTAGGGATTTAGAATTTCGGTCACTAGGAGCAAGTATTTAAACTAGCTTAACCTCCAAATTAAATGAAATTCCGATGAATAGTTTAATAGTTACGGATGGTCGAAGTTACTACATTTTGTCACTCACTGACTGACAGATCATCAAAATTCTAAGGTACTTCTAGCAGACTTAGAACCTTGAAATTTGGTACCCGGATAGGTATTTATTCACAATGAAAGGAAAAATTATGAAACCAGCCAAGTGCGAGTCGGAATGACGTACATAGGGTTCCGTACCGTAAATTTGTATGGGACCCCCCCCTTAAATATTAAGTTTATTTAATTTTTATTATTAATTATTAAAGTTAAAGTACAATTGAGTATTTTCTAAAATTTTCAAAAACCTTACTGTTACCATTATGGATATAGAGCAAAAAGAGGAAAAAATCGTGTTTGTTGTATGAGGCCCCCCATTAATACCATAGGTCGACAAAAAATGACTTTTTTCTTGTGCCTGTTACTTAATGGCTATTTTCCGATTGTTTGCATTGAAAATTAACCAGAAACACAAATTTCAAAAATGAAAGTTTGCTTTTATAGTCTAGGCGAAGACCAATAAAAATATAAAATTTTTGCAAAATTCTTAGAGACTTACCCTCGCCGTAACTATTAAAAAGGGGTTTGGGTTGATATTAGAGTTGAAAGGGGAAGTGTGTCACTGGCACTCACTGTGCGTATTCAATTTTTTGAGAAATTATGAGTTTTGTGTACTTAAAAGCGTAAAAATATCTCGAAAAATGTGTAAAATGGACGTGAAAAGTTTTAGCTATATTTTCAGAAAATTTATTAAAGTACGAGCAAAAAAGTTACTCTCATCAACAAATAGTAGTATTAGTCAAGCCTTTGAAATATATTTTAAACTTCCTATTAAAATAAAAATAAAAAAAAATATATATATATATATATATATATATATATATATATATATATATATATATATATATATATATATATATATATATATACATATATATATATATACGTTACAAGCTATGTTTGGAGTGTGCCACCTAAATACAAAAAATATCAATTTTTAAACCTAATTTCTATATTATTTCCTTCTTAGTGAATGTCAATAATGATATAAATGTAATAAATAAATATGTTTTATTCTATTAATACCAAAGTAAGAGAAATAAAATACAAGCGGCACCTGCCTATTCTACAAAATATAATAGAAAAGTTTTTGCTACATTTGCGGAGAATTTATTGATATGAGAGTTAAAAAGATAGTTGCATCAACAAAATAAAGACTTTGTCAAGCCTATCAAATAATTTTAAAGTTCCTATTTAATACTAGAAAATAAATAGGAGCGCCACATATCTATAGGAGCACACACCGTACCCGTTTAGTTCACCTAGATACAAAAAATATTAATTTTTAAAAGTAAATTACGTATTTGTTCCATTTTAATTTTATTTTTGGAATATAAGCAACGATATAAATAAGAAAATTAATCATATATTTTATTATTTTAATACATAACTGAAAGAAGAAAATTCAGGTTTTCTTCAAAATTTTAAATTTCAAAAGCTCTCTGTTTCTATAAAAGCAAACTTTTTGAGTTAAAATCACTGATTCTATAATTAATTAGGTGCAATACATCCAAATAGGGTGCACAGAACTCAGAGTCAAAAATCGTGTTGACTAGAATTTATTTTATTTTAATTGGACTATTAGCTTTTATAACGACACCAGAAATACATAATTTGTGAAAATTGCAACTATCTAGCTATTGCGGTTCTCGAGATCCAGCCTGGTGACATACGGATGGACGACGGACAGACAGCGAAGACTTATTAGTTATTAATAATAGGGTCCCGTTTTCATCCTTTGGTCAGGAAAACCTAAAAACTAAAAATAATATTATGTATATTATACTTTATTAAATAAAAGATTTTTATGTTTGTAACATTTGCAAGAACAGTATGAGTTTCGACTGCATAATATTTGTTTTACGTACTAAAGTACGTACTACTTATAAAAATATGTAATCAGTACTGCAATATACACTCCTTGCTCGCTCGATATATGGGAGTTTTAAGTTATCACGTCATGAAATAAGGTGTGCTCCTTTCCTGCGTCGAGGAACGTCGAGACGCTTACATCAGTGCTGCTCAACGGTAATGCTAAAAATGACCACCTTCAAGTGAATACTTAGATAATATCTAAGAATTTAGATATTATGTGAATATAATAATCGACACAGAACTCAAAAGTATAAATTACGTTACGTTGTCCACCTATAGAACTAACGAAGCCTCAAAAAAAAAATATAAAGGAGATAATGAATGGGTGCTAAGCTAAGTACAGAAAAGTTATAACGTGACCAGCACCTGTAGCATGGCTACAGTAGAAATACGAAAGTATAGACTATAGACAAACAGCGGAGATAAACTGAAGGTGCCGTTCCGATTTTTACCGCGGCTAGCCACGATCGACAAAAATTTAATTAAAATGCTACTTCATGACATAGATAAAGTCTACATCATAAAGTAGGATTTTATTTGAATGTGTAGGACTAACTTATAGTCTATGGCATAAAGTGTCATTATATTCGATTTCTTACGATCGCGGCAAGCCGCGGTAAAGATCAGAACGGCACCGTCAGTTTATCTCCGCTGTTTGTCTATACTTTCGTATTTCTACTGTAGCCATGCTACAGGTACTGAAAAGAAAAGAACAAAAACCTTCAAAAAATAAATGAGATCCCACCAAAACATGAAATGTAAAAGGAGCCAAGCAAAATAATGCATAGCTATTCAATACTTCTGTCGTAAAAAGTGTTCAGATCACATTCAAGCCAAGCCTTCAACTTATTTTATAATTTAAATCAACATTCAGTAAATTTTTCAATAGATTTCTTTATTTTTTAATTATTATAGTAGCTTGGCAATGAGCACTAGAGAAATAATCAGCGACCAATTGGATTTATTGGGTACCATCGGCCACATGATGCGTCGTTACTCGTTACTTACAAAAACACTTTACGCTTGCCGTCTGTATAAGTATGAACTCCTCCAAATATGCAGTTTTCTATTTGTTTCTCTTGTGCTCATTGCCAAGCTACTATAATAATTATAAAATAAAGAAATCTATTGTAACATTTACTGAATGTTGATTTGAATTACAAAATAAGTTGAAGGCTTGGCTTGAATGTGATCTGAACACTTTTTACGACAGAAGTATTGAATAGCTATGCATTATTTTGCTTGGCTCCTTTTACATTTCATGTTTTGGTGGGATTATTGTAATATGTTCAATGATTACTCCGTCGTTTGTGAACCGATTTTCAATTTTTTTTGTTGTGTAGGGTTCAACCCCAATTTGGTGCCATGTTCAAAAGTGGTGACCTGATGATGGGATCCATGAGTAATCGAGGGAACTCCTCAAATTTTATATGGAAACATAATATTGTGATTTTGGTTTTATGTGAAGGATCCTAGGCATATGCTACCAAAAAGTAAGATTTTGTACCAAGGTAGGTATGCTATATGGTTCCGAAGATACTAAGGCCCGTATTTTTGGTCAGTACTTAAGATGCGACCCGGTCTCAAGACGCGGTTCGGCTCTGTGATTGGTCCAAATTTTGACAGCCAACCAATCACAGAGCCTGAACCGTGTCTTGAGACCGAGATGCATCTTGAGTACCTACTGACCAAAAATACGGGCCTAAGAGAACTCCGGATTCCTTAGGTATACAGGGTGTAACAAAACTAAGTGATAATACTTGAGGGTGTGAACGTGTTCATTGTAGAGAGTTCACTGTGAAAGTAGCAGCGCTGAAAGACAATTTTTTTTCAGTTTTTTATGGGCAAGCGTCACGAGTTTCCCCATACAAAAGTGAAAAAAAAATAGGTCTTTCAGCGCTGCACTACTTTCACAGTGAACTCTCTTTAAGGAACACGTACACACCCTAAAGTATTATCTCTTAGTTTTGTTACACATTATTCGATTATAAATTTATAACATATCAAGCGAAGTCCAGCTCCGATATCATCTAGATTCTAGAGCAGGTGGTCCCCAACCTTTTTATCATGCGGGCCACAAACATGTTTTAGTCTTGGTGTCGCGGGCCGCAACAAAAAAAAATTAGGGTTAAAAAATAACAGTCTTCAAAATTAACGATTTAAAAGTGGAACTTTTGATGTGAACTTGGTGATTTATTGTCCAGTGATGGAATACAATAATAAAAATATTTTAAACAATAATAATAATAACTTCTTATTGATTCAATAAAGCCACACCTATTTTTTATTATAATTTATAATTTACATTGTGATCATCGCGCTAATGAAGTTTTCTAAGTGCGTCAGTAGGTATACCGTATATACAAGGTGTAACAAAACAAAGTGATAATACTTAAAAGGGTGTGTTCGGTGTGTTCCCAGCTGTATAGAGTTCACACTTTACTGTGAACGTAGCAGAACTTAAGAGTAACTATTTTTAAAGTTTTGTATAGAGAAATTCATAACGTTGGGGCGCTTCTATACAAATAAAAAAAAAATGCTTTCAGTGCTGCTACTTTCACAGTGAATACTAGGTATATAAGGGATACATACGCACCCTAAAGTATAATCACTTAATGGTTTTGTTACAGCCTGTAGAGAATTCACTGTAAAAGTAACAGCGCTAAAAGAGTTACATTTTTAAATGATGTATGGGCAAAATAATGAAACTGGGGCGCTTGCCAATAACAATATTCCAATTACAAAAACAAAAACAGGATACTCGCACATCCTAGAAGTGTTATATTATTATTATGACTTGTAATAATTATTTTAATAACATTGTGTAACATGGTAATATTGTTTTGTTAATTTTAATGTTTTTTTTTTATTTCGGTAGTCTGGAAAAAAACTGCGGTGAAGCCGTCAATTTGGACTTTTCTTTCTTGTGTTGACTTTTGTAAAGTACTTAAATTTTTTGTTCCAATAAATAGTTTTTTATTTTATTGCCAGCTACCAGTAGCAGCTACCGCTACTTACGGATCATCTACATTATTACAATATATCGACTACGACCTCGCCCAAAGTCCAGTAGCCTGCAGCGAGCTTAACAATTATGATTCTCGTGAGTTCCTATAGTTTGCAGCAGATCATTTCAATGTGCGTGAGGTGGAGACGTTCCTTCCGGAAAGCGTAGCGAAGCGCTACAGACCAGACATACGGACATCCAGTGATTAAGGTCGTGTGAGACAAACTTTGCCAGCGCTGAACGGGAAACCTCGAGTGACTGTTACATTGTACTGAAAGACCGGTCGAGAAACCGTCGCATACCTCACCTGAGAGTCCTGAGACACGTTCACCAGTCGCGGAGCTCGCACTGACGGGCCGAACGTCGGGCGGCCGGCGGACGCGCCCGCTACCCCCGCGGCCGGCCAATAGCGGGCCGGGGGCGGGGCCCGCGAGAGGGACGGGCGCGCGTGCGAGCGACCCTGCGGGAGCGGGACGGCGCATCCCGGGGGCGGGCACCGCGAGGTAGCTGAAGGAAAGCATCGGGACCTCAGTTAAAGTTTGGCGCCACGCGGACGAAGTCGAGCTCGCGGATCAATCGGGAGCGTAACCGGGAGCCGACCAACTTTACTAGCGCTCGGCACGAACGACGAGCCTCCCCAGAGAGTATCGCGGTCGACGAGCTAGTCGTGAACATATTCGATTTGCCGGTCGTCAGTGTCGGTGGAGTGGTCGGTGTCGCGGTGTGAGGGTGTCGGCGGATGGTATCGGGGGCGGCGAGATGTCGAGCGCGCGGCGGGGAGCGGCCTACACCATCGACAGCATCCTGGGGCACCACCAGCACCGGCCCGGCGGTACGTACCACTCCCACCACTCCCGCCCCGACCGCCTCAACGGCCCCGCCGCCGGGATACGTGTTTCGGGCTTGAAATACTTGTAATTACTCACTACATCTCACTGTTACTGTAGTTCAGATCCAATGATATTATATAAAATTCTGGTGTCGCGGTCTGTTACAAAACTCCTCCGATTTTTGAAACGCCGGAACCGCTTTGTTGATATTTTGCTTTTCGATTACCGTAACCGAATTAAAATACTTAATATAAAAACCAAACCAAAATATTTTGTTGCATAGTCCATTTTCTGAGATTTTCATAAAATCACTCAACAAACGACAGAATAATGATCAAAGGCATCTGTCTCAATCTTACAGACTATAAAAGTACTAAGTATAAAAATTGGTTGACAAACAGCGGAGTACAAAGTTGTTGAACATACATTTAAAACATCCTCAATCGAATTTACAATCTTCTCCTTTTTGGAAGTCGGTTAAAAAATGAACAGGGGATAATTATTATAATAAAACTTTTTCCAATCGCAATATACGCCTTTAATGCTATTATGTCTATAAATTGGCTCCCAATTATTTTTCTAACGTTTAAATTTTTTTCTCGGGCTCTCATATTTATCTGACCTTCACAAGCAAATCGTTATAAATTCTAAACTATCTGACTGAGAGCATAGAAGTCCAGGAATTAATTTTACATAAAAACCTCCTCTATAGCAGCACTAGATTTGTCAGTTATCACATTCAAAACCCATTAATTAAAACATACACATTTTTTTTCCTTAAACTTTGGTTTTTCTATGTTTTATTTCACGAAATTTATAACATTTGTATTAACATCTGTTACATAAGCGGTCCACAAGTTTAGCTATCAAATGAGGTGTTTTTGACGTGATAACGTCTTATAATTCGATATGGGCTGCGCGCACGAAAAAACATGACGCAATATGCGGCGTTACCTCACTAATCGCTCTGAGGCGTTCCATTTATCCTCTCAAGTCCCTCAACAACCGTAAGGCCCACCTGGGCCGCGCTCTTTGTTTCGATTATATTACGTATTTCGATGACTTAGAGAATACTTTTGTATGAAGAAGTTTGGTTAGTTATGGCCTTTGATACATTAACCACACTCTGAATGAAAAATAAATAATTAATCTGTGAGCTATTAGTATTATTTCGGCTATTCAAAATTGTGCTCTATTTCCTACGTGTCAAGGTATGACTTGTCCTTTGTTCGAACATTTTACTGGATTTCACGAATGTATGTAGCGTTTTGTATTGCGAATAGTTTATTTTACTCATTATAAATATTTTTAGACAATCATTTGAAAGAAATACATCGAAATAACTTTAGGTTACACTCGAAAAAGTTTGTTTCTATTTATAGAGATTTGGAAGCGATTTGCTTATTATGTTTGTAAGTAAATTACGTTAAAAGCTTGTAGAACTACTAGTCACTATTGTACGAAATGATTTATTGCCCTATTAAGCACACAGACCGGCAGGGAACCGATAAACATTTGACACAATATGTTTAAGGGCTTTCTGCCGGCCGCGGCCATTTTGAAATTTATTTGTATAGCACTAAGGTCGATGTTTGCTTGCGGACTATTTTTTCTTTGCAGAGGAGTGTCCTATTTCAAGTAGATTGTTTTTATACATCTCAACATCATTCGTCGATTTGTTTACAAAAATAGTTAGTATAGGAGTTTATCATTGAGATAAGAATAAAGTATTTGTTTATTTCTTCTGAACAAGTCACTAATTATAGTTTCGAAAGTTTATAATTGAGAAACTAATATCACATCGGACTAAATACTATATTATGATGGCTTGATAGATAGAAAATTTAACATATATTATAATGTAGTTCACACAAACATAAAATATGGATTATATGTAAGGATATTTCATATTACATTAATTTTACAAAGAGGGTAGGCCGGGCGCCATTTTTTTTTGCACATTGACCTGCCAACTTTTTTGCATAGATTTTTCCCGAAACTGAGGGGTTAAGGCTATGACGTTGTCACGTTCAACTATCGTCAGTAAACCGACTTTACAGACAACCGATTTTTATGTTCATAGGATACCTACATATTTTCATGAGAGGTGTCGGTCAGATTAGTATGAGAGCTCAAAAATAACTAAAATATCTGCTATTTTTTTAATAAAAAATAAAAATCATTAGACCAGTGATCCATTATTGATTTTACAACCGTGAAAGACACAAAAATTTGAGAGCCATATTATTGTGGAAAAAAATGCCGTACATTAAAGGATTCCAATCCTTGTCTTTCCATCGGTGTCGCGGGACGCATCGTATATATATAATCACAAAAACAGTGAATATAATATAATAAAACTTTGTCTTACTATATTTCGTAGGTAAAACAGCTGTAGACCGTAGAGTGTAGAGTTGTAGACCGTAGCCCGTAGCTCGTAGCTCGTAGCTCGTAGGCGTGTCGTATCTCGTAGGTCCAGCGGCGCCGCGCACCCATTGATGTCTTTTGGCCGGCCGGGCGGAGGCGCTCGTAGCTAATTAGTCGTGGGCCGTGGGCCGTGGCGTCTTGTAAATTATGTCAGAAGTTACGACATATTTTACGTTAAATTTTTCGCTCGCGTATTAATATTATGATAACAATCGATGTTTACTTATTTACTTTAGCTCAATAATGGTAATGAAGGGCTCATTGGGTTATCTCACGTTATCCGGCGGTGTATATCGTGACGGAGTAATAAATAAACAATCGATATCATTTTTAGGTACCTCGTACGATATAAAAAATTAATTTAGTTAAATTCAATATAGTTCTCTACTGAAAGTGATATGCGCTCCTATAATTTTTAATGTTAGCGAATCATATTTTCGCATCGGCTAAGAAGCAGGATATTACGAGGCCCCCCGCGCCGCCGGAGTGGCCGGCGGCGGCGGCCCTGCGCGGCGCCCCGCTGCGGCCCGCTGCGGCTCGTATTGTTGCGGTCTCCGGGACAATGCGCTATGGAATATGATTACTACCGCGCCTCGCTGCTCGCAGTCACGGAGCCGTCGGAGGCCTTTCCGGCTCAGCTACTACAGACTACTCGGTGCTCAATATTTGTAAACATCTGTCACGCTCGAGCCGGCGCGGCGGCGGCCGTTAGCGGCGGATATAATAATTATTACAGTCGCATCAAAGATTCCAAAATAGACGCTCCGCTACCAATAATAAAAACTAAGGAAAAGTAACTCCGTCAAAAAACGTGTTCTACAATACTTGCAATATTTAGGTGGCCTTGAGCGGTATCAAGCTGACGTTACATGACAGTTCGAAAGGAACCAAATATGTAATATAAAACGGATAGAGTTACGATTCCCTAGTTTTTATTATTCGTAAATGCTCCGATTGAAAATTTATTGTCAGATTTCTCTCCACCCATACTCGGGTATGTACTGAGGAATTTATTTATTTATTTATTTAAATCAGGCATCTTGGCCCATATTATATAATATACTTTACAGACTAACATACATAACATTTATACAAAAACTAACACTAAGCACTAAAGCGGCGGCCCGAATTAGAACTAACGCCGTCATATTATTATTGTAGAATGTCACTCGAGACACATCCGTTTTAACAGCCGAGGCAGAGGAACCAATAAAAATGCCTTCGGCCTGTTGTTATTGTCGTTCTAATGAATAATATTGTCATCGGCAGATACAATAACTGTCAGCAGCAGTGAATCATTCCCCACCCGCCCGCCTTCACTCCACCCCGCGCCCGCCCCGCGCCCGCCCCGCGCCCGCCCCGCGCCCGCCCTGGACCAACAGTCCATACCCTATGGAAGTTTTTATTAAAATTTAGGCGTTTGATCTGATCGTGATCGATGATGCCGCTCGGTGGGACCGACACCTAATTAGGAAGTAGGAACCTCCGCTGTCCGCTAAAATATGAATGTAAATAAAGTGGATTACGATTAATTACTGAACAGTGCCTGTATATACAGTGTGTTTGGTCAGCAACTAGCGATATTTTAATAACTCATGTGTATGTTCTTGTTATGCACAAAAACACCAACTACTGAGGTCTAGCCCACTTCGCCTCTGTGTGGCAAGCACTTTATTACTGACTCTACCCGGTTACCAAAAAACATTCTTTCTCTGTGAGGTTTCGTCCTATTGTCATAAAAGTAGCCTTAAATGTAAGGTAATTAAATAGCCTACCATAAAAAAAAACACAAAAAAGGTTTTTTTTATGCAACAAATTTAAATAAGTCATAAAGTTTCTAAAAAAACTGAGAAAACACGAGCAAATTTTACCTATTGTATTTAATTTTACCTATTTACAGAAACAGCCCCCATAACCTAATTTTATTGATTATTATATTCAAAGAATTTGAGCTAAACTTCAATACAACAATATTATTCATTACGTCCGTATATCAAATACTTTAAGGGCCTTCCCTACGGAGAATCCGTAATTTACCGTATTTAGAGCCTTTTATACTCATAATTTGAAAGCTACAGAGTTATAATAAAAATACAGCAATAATCTTCAGTATCTCAACAATCCTTTCCACGTTTTAAATTTTCTATTTTCGTTTATTATACTCATGATATCAGCTTCCAAAGTAAAGCCAATTTATTAAAATTACATTCAGCATCTTCTTAGTATTTACAAATTACTTTTATTTGAAACACACGCCAATAGATCGACAATATCATAAACTACATATTCCCCGTTTTAAATTTTTTTAGGTCAATTTTGAACTGAGATAAGTAAAAAAAAATAGAGTATTGGTGCGATCTCGGCAACGCGGCAAATGTATGGCCAAGGTCGTTTGCTCGGGGGATGACCTTAAGAGCTATTGTTCTGCAATCATTGGTTGTGCGCGAGCGCAAAAAGTTATTTTTTGAGGTTTTTGAGCATTTTGAGCCAAATTTGTAAATTTTCAACTGTAATTAGACAATAAAAATACTTATTAAAATATGCAGTTCTTTTTTTTCATGATTTCCGTATAAAGTTGCGCACAGTCGTTTTTAGTGCTTACGCATAGGGTATGTTCAACTAATAATAACTTAAGAGGAATTTGACATACAAGCATAAATTAAACGTTGTATTACAGCTTAACTCAAATTCTTTGGATGCAGCAAACAAAAAAAATGGGTTATTGGGCTGTTTCTGTAAAAAATACAATAGTTGTAAAATTTGCACGTTTTTTCTCAATTTTTTTTAAACTTTATGACTTTATTAAACTTTCTGAATAAAAAATACTCTTTTTTGTGTTTTTTAATGGTAGACTATCTAATTACCTTTCATTTGAGGCTATTTGTATGACAATAGGATAAAACCTCGCAAATTAAGAATGTTTTTAGCAAACCGGGTAGAGTCAATAATAAAGTGCCTGCCACATAGAGGCGAAGGGGCTAGACCTTAATAGTTGGTGTTTTTTTTGCATAACATGTACTGTATACACATTCAGAGTGATTAAAATATCGCTAGTTGCTGACCAAACACACTGTATATGAATCGGAACATACCTACTGTTCATAACAATAAAAATAATTAAAGGTGATGTCAAAATGTATTTTTTTTGTATTTATTTCATAGTGACAAAAGAAATACGCTATAAAGTAATGAATTGTTTCTACTAAATTGTTTAAATGGGTGCCTTAGATAATGCTCGGTGGACGATGCTGCTATTAAAATTAAAAAATAGAGGGTGCTATACTCTAGTATATTTTAATTTTTACATGTATGAAAAGTTCTTACTTTTATAACGATTTAACTAAGCTTCAGCTCTGTCATTGCATTCAAGCTAAAACCCTGACGTGCAGCTACAGGGTTCCGTACTCTCGCCTAAATTATGGAACGTAGGCTTGACGATCTGCTATTTCACCCATATACCACCGCTTTGCATACTAGTCAGCTATGCCGATAATAGTTTTCTTATTATTCAAGCTAACTCACTTTGGAATGGATACTTTCTACTCCTCTTATCTTCTTTTGATTAATTTCTTTGCGGGCCCCGAGACAGCTTTAGCATGTCCGGGCTCCCTGAGATCATATTAAAGGGTTTTCGTGGTTAGATTGGATACCGCTGTCGATCCTGGCGATGCAGGAGATACGGCAGTGGGAAAGTCCGGTGGGACCAAGCCCGTAAAAAAAAACTTAATTGTTACTTTTTCAAAACTGGAAGACAATTATGTGACGAGCTTCTATCGGAGCTGCGCTCCACACTGGTGACTTTGTCAAGGATCGTACTGCAGGCACTCAAATCGGCGCTTCTACGAAATGAAAATTCTCTTTTCGTCTCCAAGTCGAAAAGCGGAAAAGAGCGCAGCCAGTTCACCGAAGAAGCGACGTATCATTTCACGCTAACGGATGATGCGTATCGATTTCATCGAATATCAAAACGACGCGACGTTAGCTAGCGACATCACATCGCCAGCGACTTCGATACGGGATTCGGTACCGATCCGGTGGCGTCGGAGGCCGGTAATACGTCACGAACGGGCGCCGCCGGAGGCCGGAGAGCCAATTTGTGCGGATTACCGGCGTCGGGAGGCCGCCCGCGCCGCGCGCCGATCGCGAAACGATCGTAGTATTAAATTACGTCAAGATGTCGCCGATGCTGAGGCAATTTGCATAAATACCATTTCTAACAGGAATAAATATCATTCCGAGACGTTCCCCGGGACGCAAATCCTCGTCGATTCCGTCCTCGAGAATCGGATCTACCCGGGCGGCTAACGATACGTGCAGCTAACGTCGTATTAAACGTATTTTTGCCGTGTTGTTTTTACATCGGAGGTAGTTTCCGCGCGACCGGGCGCCGCGCGCCGGCGCCGGCACTAATCTCCGGACAATCGTAATTCCGCGCAACGATCACTACAAAGAGTTTATAAAAATAGAATTAGTACAAATAGTGCAGTGATGTCGAGTGACGTTAAGTGCACGACAATAGCAGCGGGCGGCGCGGGACAGTGGGCCCTATTCCCGGGGCGGAAGGTCGCGAATGCGGCGCGGCGCGGGGCAATTAGCGAGCCGAAAGTGCAGAGGGTGTACTGCGGATTAGCGGATCGATGGCGGCCGGTGGGAACGCGCGGCGGCGACGTCGGGCAGCGCGGCAGTCGGCCCGCCACACACTGGTCCCAAAGTAAAATAAATGGGACATTAAAAATTTTCGGATCGAAAGTCAACGGATCAGGCTGATTTTTTTTTGTAGACAGCTGATGCAATTACAAGTCACTTTTATAGATGTCGTTTTTTTCAAATATGCCGTATCTACAGAGATAAAAAATAATTAAAAAAAATTGTATGGACGAAATCATAATTTTGTCATTTTAATCCAAGATTCAAACGTATTCAAAATAAATCATAGTGCAGCTTATAGAGGGACTCTTGTCGTACATTTTTGTCATAGACACTCAACTGCGATTTTTGCGCCTTTTAGAGCTACAGGCACTTTAATTTTTTTTGTCAGCGGATGAGGCTGATTTTTTTTGTAGCATCTGATGCAATTACAAGTTACTTTTATAGATGTTGTTTTTTTCAAATATGCCTTATCTACAGAGAAAAAAAAATATGAATTATTTTTTGTATGGACGAAATCATAATTTTGTAATTTTCTTCCAAGATTCAAACGTATTCAAAATAAATCATTGCACAGTTTTGTTTTAGACACTTAACTGCGATTTTTGTGCCTTTAGGAGCTACAGGTACTTTAATTTTTATTGTTTTGTATAATTCATTTCTGAGTATTTCATATAGTTTTTAATAAATATTGTTAAGGATAGACAAATAATAATGTTTTCTTTATTGACAAGTAACTCTTTCTAATGTCTTATTTATAAAATGCCTATATATACTAAAACTAAACAAATTAAAGTAGAAATCTCAAAACATGTACGTACAGGTAAATTATTTTATGACTCATCCAGTTTGCAAACATTGTTTGGTAATGACTCATTGCCTAATTGGTAATTACCTCTATACTTGGAATTTGTGCTCTGTTTTGTTATTCAGCGCTAGCGAACGCTTCGAAAACGCTAAATAATAAATAGGCACATAGATTGCAATTCAAATTTTCCCTTCCGAGTACTTTTACGGGCTTAGGGCCGTCAAAATACAAACTTGTATGATTATAATTATAGGTAATGTATTAACAATAGTGGAAATCTCAAAACGTGTTTGTACATTTTGAGATTTCCACTATTCCTTCGATCGTGGAAAAACGAGACACAATAAGGCTATTGTGAAAACCGATCATGAAAGCCTCATATTACTTCAAGTGGTGGGGGTAAGTAGACAATGAGTTATAAAAAAATGCTTGCAATACGGATGACTCGCGCAATAATCCTTCGAGCCCCAAGCGGTCGCATTCGACCGCGATAACAATAGAAGCCTTACTATTGTTATCGCGGTCGCATAATAATAGAAAGGCCCGGGCTTCGAGCCCCAAGCGGTCGCATGCGACCGCGATAACAATAGAAAGCCATTCTATTGTTTTTTAATTAGACAATGAGTTATAAAAAAAATGCTTGCAATACGGATGACTCACGCAATAATCCTTCGAGCCCCAAGCGGTCGCATGCGACCGCGATAACAATAGAAGCCTTACTATTGTAAGGCTTCTATTGTAACTCATTGTCTAATTACCCCCACTACTTGAAGTAATATGAGGCTTTCATGATCGGTTTTCACAATAGCCTTATTGTGTCTCGTTTTTCCACGATCGAAGGAATAATTTACATGTACAAACAAACAAACCTATATAATCATACAAGTTTGTATTTTGACGTTCCTAAGCCCGTAAAAGTACGAAGGGAAAATTTGAATTGCAATCTATGTGCCTATATATTATTTAGCGTTTTCGAAGCGTTCGCTAGCGCTGAGTAACAAAACAGAGCACAAATTCCAAGTGAAGTGAGCACGGTCCTCGCGTCGTTGCGAGGTGAATCGCTTGCCCAACTTTCTTGTTTTGAAGGTGCGAAGGAGAAAATGATAAAATAGCACACTCGATATTCCAGTTGAATTATTATAATCTCATGACAAAATCTATCAAAAAGTAAACAAGTCAAAATACCATAAACTAAAGAGTACAAAATAATATAAAAAAAGGTTTTTATAAAAGAAATTTAGATATGTACACTACATCACCCCCCTCCAGAGACCGTCAAGGGCGATAATAGTCCGGAAATTTTACATGACGGCCTGACCTCGTCGTTCTAATGATGTTATCATCAGCGGGTTGTAAGTCGCAGTTATCCGCAGGAGTGTAGTGATGGGTGTTACTGTTGAGTAGTAAGTGTGGAGTGTCTTGGCGCGTGTTAGTATTATGTTGTGAGTATGGTGTGATGGTACGGTTGGAAGATCTTCCTTTGGCCTCTACGCATTATTCCCACATTGGTGACCCTCGACAGAACACGCCTCCTTCATCATCATCACTCCCCGCCCCTCCGCACCGCGCCAGCCAGCATCGCCTCATCGGGTACCTCGTCCACTAGCCGCAATGTACCGCGGCCTGGGCGACTCCGCATCGGCATCATCGGGCTTTCTCACTACACCGACCGGTCAGCAAGCAGAGCACATCTCTCCTGGTCAGCAAGTAGCATCGGCCCCGCACGCCAGCTATCCGACTCACACTGGATCCCGTGCAGCAGCTTACAGTTCCGACTCACTGGGACTCACTGCAACAGTTCCAACTCACTGGAACTCACTGGCACTGGCGACTCAAGCGACAAGACTTCAAGATTCGACCTTCGGTCTTCGGGGGGAGTGATGTGGCGGTACCCACAATTCGCCTAACATTCCTGCATCGCGCTATCGAAGTTTTCTGAGCGCGTCGGTATATATACGACAGCTGAAATGTATCACGTGGGCTTCGGCCTGACCGAGCATACCACCTCGCTCGGTCGGAAGATCTTCCTTTGTGGCCACCACGCTTATTCCCACACAAGTATAGAGGTAATTACTAATTAGGCAATGAGTCATTACCAAACAAAATTTGCAAACTGGATGAGTCATAAAATAATTTACCTGTACGTACATGTTTTGAGATTTCTACTTTAATTTGTTTAGTTTTAGTATATGTAGGCTTTTTTATGAATAAGACATTAGAAAGAGTTACTTGTCAATAAAGAAAACATTATTATTTGTCTATCCTTAACAATATTTATTAAAAACTATATGAAATACTCAGAAATGAATTATACAAAACAATAAAAATCAAAGTACCTGTAGCTCCTAAAGGCACAAAAATCGCAGTTAAGTGTCTATGACAAATCTGTGCAATGATTTATTTTGAATACGTTTGAATCTTGGAATAAAATGACAAAATTATGATTTCGTCCATACAAAAAATAATTTATATTTTTTTTCTCTGTATATAAGGCATATTTGAAAAAAACGAAATCTATAAAAGTAACTTGTAATTGCATCAGATGCTACAAAAAAAATCAGCCTCATCCGCTGACAAAAAAAAACAAAGTGCCTGTAGCTCTAAAAGGCGCAAAAATCGCAGTTGAGCAACATGACAAAAATGTACGACAAGAGTCCTTCTATAAGCTGTGCTATGATTTATGTTGAATACGTTTGAATCTTGGAAGAAAATTACAAAATTATGATTTCGTCCATACAAAAAATAATTCATATTTTTTTTTCTCTGTAGATAAGGCGTATTTGAAAAAAACAACATCTATAAAAGTAACTTGTAATTGCATCAGATGCTACAAAAAAAAATCAGCCTCATCCGCTGACAAAAAAAATTAAAGTGCCTGTAGCTCTAAAAGTCGCAAAAATCGCAGTTGAGTGTCTATGACAAAAATGTACGACAAGAGTCCCTCTATAAGCTGTGCTATGATTTATTTTGAATACGTTTGAATCTTGGATTAAAATGACAAAATTATGATTTCGTCCATACAATTTTTTTTTAACTATTTTTTATCTCTGTAGATACGGCATATTTGAAAAAAACGACATCTATAAAAGTGACTTGTAATTGCATCAGCTGTCTACAAAAAAAAATCAGCCTGATCCGTTGACCTTCGATCCGAAAATTCTTAATGTCCCATTTATTTTACTTTGGGACCAGTGTGCGCCAGTCGGCCCGCCAGTCAGCCCGACAGTCGGGACGAACATTTGAATATCGCTCTCATGCTAGTTAATCCCCTTGTACTCAGCTGCTCGATACAATGTAAACGTTTATTATAATGTCATTATGTCGAGTCAATTGCACCGTGTCTTATTCATGTGAATCTGTTACAAAAACATTCAACCGGCGTACTATTCATGTCGTCGTTGGCAGTACGAAATGTGTTATGTATTAGAAACTTTAAAATACGGGATTAATTTTACGGCCCCGATTAGTTCCAATGTTATTCTTTTTTTATTTCAATTAGCCCAATCACTAATTATTACATTACTAGATGTGCCGCGCGGCTACGCCCGCGTAAATTAGGAATTTTACGAAAACCGTACATTTTACACCGTACATTAGCGTGTTCGAGCGAAAAAACAAACAAATTGGTCAGGTTTATAATAAGATTAGTATAAATTTTTTTTAATCGCTTGACAAACTTGAGTCTCGATCAAAAATACTATGACCGTACCAATAACAAGGTCATAATAGGCTCATATAATCATGGGACGATGCATGGTAAGTATAATATGGTAGTGATGATGATGATGATGATTAAATGTAATTTGCATAGTAACATCTGCTTTCCGTTCTTAAGGCGACGCCTTGATAATTTGGCTGTAGCGATGCCGATTTTTCTCAGCAATGACTAAAGCTAAGAAATTGAAGTTCATTGTCAGTATTCATCATGTCTTTGTCTTTGAATTGCCCATAGCATAACACGATTGGACAACTTTTATAGCACAGAATAATCAATCGAAAGACCTCTGTAAAAAAAGGGATTCCTATTTTTCCAACAGAGGAGAGTGATTTAAGGTTCCAAAATTTGTACATAAATTGGTTCAAGCATGCACTTTAATTTGTGCATAGCTTATATGAAATGTATTTATGGTTTTTAAATTATGCGACAAAAACCATTTTGTCGCTTACGCCCTTTCCATTTTTTGCTGTTCCATTGCTTGTTTTCTATGAGAGGCAGGGCCGGCCTCTCATAGAAAACAAGCAATCTAAAACATATCCAACATGGTTTCTTACTTTAACGCTGCGTCACCTTAAAACAAAACTGAAACTCCTAAACTTGTATCTATAAAGAGTCAGGAGTTTCCTCAGCACCTTCTGTACCATGATATACTTCGGTGCAAAATCTTACTTGTTGGTAGCATATTATTATGCTTCGAATACTTCTCACGAAACCGAAGTCACCACATGTTTCCATATAAATTTTGAGGAGTTCCCTTGATTACTAATGGATCCCTTCATCAGGTCACCCTATACACCAAAAGAAAAAAATTTAAAATCGATTCACAAATGGCGGAGTAATCGTTAAACATAAATAAACGAACATAACACCTCCTCCATTTTGAAAGTCGGTTAAAATTGTAGCCTATGTGTTATTCTGATGTATAAGCTATATTATTGTAAAGTTTCATTAAAATTCGTTCAGTAGTTTTTGCGTGAAAGAGTAACAAACATCCATACATACTTTCGCCTTTATAATATTAGTAGAAGTAATAATAAGTAATACATATAGCTCCATCGGATTCTTTGAGATGCAATGATAAAAAAATATGGGAGTGTAAGAGTTCACTGATAAAATAGCAGCGCTGAAAGAGTAGAGACTACAAGTTACACCGACATCATGAATATTCTGTCGATACAATAATAAAAAGATCACTCTTTTCAGCGCTGCTACTTTCATGGTGAAATCCGTTAGGCATATAGCGGACACATGCGCTTAGTTTTGTCACACTGTAAAAAAGCAGGAGCTGCAACCGAATCGAATTTCGTCTAGTGCCATTCGTAAGTAAATAGTAAATATGAATCGCTTGTATATTTTGTTCTCGTCGCTCCAACAGATGGGGTGGAGCTAAAGAGCGAGAGCGCGCACTCGGACTCCGAGCACGAGCACGAACTGGAGCCGGAGCTGGAGCCGGGCGCTGAGCACGAGCGCGAGCACGACCACGAGCGCGAGCACGAGCGCGAGCGCGAGCACGAGCACGAGCACGAGCGCGAGCACGAGCACGAGCAGCTAGACGCGCTGGACGCCGGCCGACCGCGCAAGGTACATTGCTCCTTATTACACATCTATATAGACGTCGCCGTACGATACAGAAGGGTATTTTAAATTTATTATTACGAGTTATAATAATTTGGTGTAACGTCACATAATAATATTACGTACCAACACTTGGGTGTTGCGAGTAGGTACGTAATATTATTCCGGATCATCGGATTCGTCGGATCCGTATCTCGCGACGCCACCGTAACAGGTGAAAATTGTACAATATTTGCTGCTCATTTTTTTTAATGAACAGCAAATATTGTACAATTTACAACACAGTGTTGCGCGGTCGGTGGCAGCGAGGCGGAGCTGAGTGCAGTACTAACGTGTGTGGGGGTGAAGCAGGTGCGGCGCAGCAGGACGACGTTCACGACGTACCAGCTGCACGAGCTGGAGCGCGCCTTCGACAAGACGCAGTACCCCGACGTGTTCACGCGCGAGGAGCTCGCCCTGCGCCTCGACCTCAGCGAGGCGCGCGTCCAGGTAACACGCGCCCGGCGCCTCCCGCGTAGCAAAGTAAAAAGCAAAAATGCTCATCCTTGGAGATCTGTTTCTAGACGTTCAGAGCGGCTTCGCCCGCGTAAATGAGGAATTGCGCGTAAACCGTACAATTTTCTGCAAAAAGTGTAGCCTATGCCTAGCCTATGCCAGATATTAATATAAAAGTCGGCTCAGTATTTCGTGGAATTTGCTCGTTCAAACGAACTTCAGTATTGTAATATAAGTACCTATAGATATAATCTACTACAGTCGTCCATCGAAGATCACGAATAACCTATAGATGACACTTTTCAATTCGTCCTCCTCGCCGGCTCGTTTTTCACTACAGACTCACCGACGCTCTACACGTTCAACTGATCTCGTCAAAGTACTCGCCGTAGTGGGTGTAACGCGCGCCATTAATGTGCTCCACATTATTATCACGTTTGTGGCGAGGTATCTCCCGTCGACGCTCATTGTTGATATTTTACATTCAATTGATACGCATTACTCGCATGCGATTAGTTTTAATGAGGTGCGACACACGCGTCAGGTTCATTAACGTTCCCATTTTTATCGTAAAGTACCAGAACGTTTATTCAATGTCGTGATCGTAGTCTACTGAATAGGCCCGGGAGGCGATGTGATTGAATTCAGATTATATACCGTGCGCGTTGCGGTCGACGGCGAGCGGTATAGTTAGGCGATGACTGAGATTAGCGGAGGCGGAGCGCGGTCGGCGAGCGGGGGCCGGGGTAGGTACACACTGCACGTCGAACCGCGCGTCGTCGTCGAGATGGATAAGTTACCTATATCCATCCTATATCACGTGAGCGAAATATACTCGTTACAATATCTCGATTAATTATTGTAATATTGTGAAATTTTGTTCCTATTTATAACACAATATCAGTAAAGTTCGTCGTGCCCTGCACTGGTCTAGTTCAGATATCATAAAATCTTGGGAGCGAATAAAATTGAACAATTTAACAAGGAGGCGCGGTCGTTGCAGAACATTCATAACTGGCGCTAATTGCGAGTGGCGTGGCGTGGCGAAATTAGATGCATTACCGTCCAGCTTATTGTTTTAGAGTGGGAGAGACTAGAGGCGCTCGCCCCACGCCGCGCGGGTACATTACGCGCCGGCCGCACAATGCCCGCTAATTTGCGGTTCATTACGCCCTCACTCCCGCCGCCCGCCGCCCGCCGCGCTAATGTTTGCCGCTCGCGCTAATCGCCCGCGCCCGCTGTCCGCCCCAGCCCCAGCGCCCGCTCGCTCGGTCATCAGGGCGCATTATTACGTTACACTCGAGACACTCAATCTGCAATGAACTCTACGAGTACAATGTTGCGAGTTTGAAAAGCAAATGTAATAAGCCAGGGTCGGTTCATATTTTTAAGCTATTCGAGCGCGGCGACAGAATCGAGTAATTACGTAACGAAAAAAACGTATTTGTGTGCGTGCGACTACAAAATGCTTTACCGCGGCAGTCCCCGAGTGCCACACATATTTAATATACATATTATATTTTTAAATTGGAGTTTACTCCTTAAGAATCGATTTTCATATATAAGGCGCCCGGTATGAGAAAAATCCGAGGGGTAAAACCTATTAAACAAGTAACGAAAAAATGTGTCACGTTTTTGGAATCATCGGACATCGGAATATTATATTATATTATTATATAATTATATTATTATATAATTATATTTATATAATTATATATATTTATTATTATTATTATTATTTTTGTTATAAATATCAATAATTAATATTGTTATTGTGAAGTTATAATTTTTATCATTATACTGGCTAAAGTGAACTAAAAGTATTTTGAAATAACTATGGCAGAAAGGGGTGTAGATAATGTTGCCGGAACATCTGATTTCATATGATATTAATCTTTTTTCAGTTGAATAAACTCTTTTTGCGTATGGTAAGATACTCGTACTTAAGGAGTAAACTCCAGTCGTGCGTCGGAGCTGACACACTTTTCTCACTTTTTTTTCTCTCGAATATCATGTCAGTCTAAGTCAAGTTTGATGATAGTACTAGGTGCCGCTATATTCGTTGATACAACACGAAGATATTATTATCCATGGAACGAGGTGCCCAGGTGTGATGTGTGTAATTTTATGCCAACAATATTTACTCCAGTTCCAATTTTTCTTGCCATTGTAACTTTTTTTAAATATCTAGCTGCGGGTGAAAGCGTACTGCGTAGCGACTACTATGTAGCGGGCGCGGACGGGGTGGGGCGGGGAGCGGCACAACTAACAATGGTTTAATTAAGCGCGGTTTGAGCGCGGAGAGCTCTCGAGCTGCAGTTAAAGCGAGCGCCGCTGCAATTTGGTAATTACCGCCTCCCCCGGGTGTGCCGGGCGGGGGGGGCGGGGGGGGGGGGGGGACCGAGGATGGGGGAGGTAATCTCGCGGACAGTCGAGTGGCTGGCGGGCGGCGGCTGCAGGCGCTGCCGGCTGCCGCAGACAATAAAACACTTTAATATTTCGAGCTGTATGGCGCTAATGAGGAATTCATTTCGCCACTAAACGCTCCGAGCTCGCTATTTACTTTTAAATATTTAGCGCTTAAGCCTTTAATCATTCGCCACTCGCGACATTAATGTCTTTTGTTTCGCTCCAAATTGGTATAAACGAGGTCTTTCAAATATCGCGCGCCAGCAGCGCCAGCCAGTTCACCCACCGTGGAAAAGATGGGGGTCCAAAAAAGGCTCAACTTCGTTCAACGGGGTTTTGCCCTGAAGATCTGCAAAGCATATCGGACCGTCTCCCTGAACTCTGCGCTGCTGTTGGCTGGGATACTCCCTCTTGATCTCAGAATACTTGAAGCATCGAGACTATATGAGATCAAGAAGGGAGTGTCCTACCCGGCATTGAGGGACAGGGAGGTGGAACGAATGGCTTCCGCGATTGAGGACCCACATTCGGCAGAGCAGGTAGAGCTGAGGTTCGGGATGGTAGATGAGGACTCGTATGCTGACGTGGTTAACAGCCACATCCATAGGATCTATACGGACGGCAGCAAGATTGAGGGTCGAGTCGGAGCCGCTCTCTCTGTATGGAAGGGTGAGGCCGAGACGAAGGCCGTCAAGCTTGCTTTGTCGTCGTATTGCACCGTCTACCAGGCCGAACTTCTAGCGCTCCAAAGAGCAGTAAGTATAGCCTGCAAGAGTGGAATGGCAAAGGTCGGTATCCTTAGCGATTCCAGATCGGCTCTCCAGGCTATCACCCTTAGTTCCCCTCATCCCCTGGCAGTGCAAACAAGGGCGGCCCTCCGAAAAGCTGTATTGCAGAGGCGGGAGGTCTCCCTGTTTTGGATTAAGGCGCACGCAGGGCTGAGAGGGAATGAGAGGGTTGACGAATTAACCAAGGAGGCCGCGCTGGAATTGAGAAGGAAACCTAACTACGATCTGTGTCCTGTTTCATTCGTCAAGCGTATTTTGAGAGAGGATACGATTGAGGAATGGGACAGGAGATACGAAGTGGGAAGGACGGCTGGAGTCACGAAACTCTTTTTCCCAAGCGCTGCTGCTGCATACAAAATAGTAAAAAATATAGACATCACACACCACACCACACAGATACTGACTGGATACGGCGGATTCGCCTTCTACTTGCGCAGATTCAAGTTGAAGGAGGATCCGTCGTGCCTGTGTCAGCCAGGAGTTGAGGAGACGGTTCCTCACCTGTTACTCGAGTGTCCAATTTTTGCTAGCAATAGATATGATATTGAGCAAAAATTGGGCACATTGATGACGGGTGAGAATTTGCCTGCCATCCTGGGGGGAAAAAAGAGAGACTTGTTCCTCTCTTTTTGCAAAAGGATAGTGAGTGTTGCGAACAAGAGAAATTCCAGTAAACTAATGTGATTGTAAGCTGTGATATTAGGGTAGTCGAACGTTGTGCCGTATTTTTATTGTTTTAATTTTTACATATTTTGTAAATTGTAAATTTTAATTGGAACGAAATTTAATATTTATTGAACCGTTTAGTATTTAGTAATTAATTAAAATTTTTATGTATAAGAACTTTTAATAATGTAGTGTATAATAATTGGATTTTTATGGGGTAAAAAGAACATATTTTTTATGTTAAAATAATTTAATAAGATAGCAACAAGCCCTGACACAGTTAGGGGGACAAGGAATTTAAAAAAATATATATATATATCGCGCGCCTTCCCGACTCTAGAGGACGGGGTACTCGATTCGTTTACTGTTAGCGGGCAGGAAACGTGTGCTACGTCAGACATGAAAGTTAAATATCGGTGGGGAGGTTTTGTTACTCTATATTTTACTTTTATCCCTTTTTGAAAGTGGCCCAGCATCAGACAAGTTGACAACCTGGCGCACTGCGGTCCGGTGTCGGTGGGCGGCTGCCTGCTCGCGGTGTAGCTTGGGAGTCGGGATGCTGCTGCTGATGGAACTCGGTGTTCGCGTGCCGCTGACCGCCGCGTGCCGCCCTCCGTATCGCTCCCGCGCCCCGCACTGTAAAGTGTACTCGACTCGGAGGGGCTTCGAGCATTTGAGACGCAATAAAAATTAAATTGATTGGCGTGTAATAGATACTCGAGATTAGGGTGGGCAGCGTTGAATCGTCCGCTAACTAAACGGCTAGCATCAGGCGGAGAGTTCATAACTCGTATGAGATGAACTCGATTACTTTAAGTGTGACAATTTACTTAAATTCACTTGCTTTAGCGTTTATACTCGAGCAGCAGATCATATTATTGCCAAAATACAATCTTTTTACCACACTGTACGGTCAACAGTTTGTCGACAGTACATCACGTTTCGCACTGTCAGCGTATACGCCGCCACGCGGTATTGTAATTTACTTTAATTAACCAGTTCGCGTTAAGCCGCCAATCGGTTCGCGTGCTCTCTTTACCATTTAACCATTAAACCATTTTAGCATAAGTTAAGGATTCAATAAACCTATTGAACCTAACTTGTCTTTTACTCTGTACGGGACCAAACCACCGTACATTGTGGTCCTTCGGCCTTCTATTGAACCAGTGACCAAATATTTTAACCAATCGAAGGAACCCTAACCATTGTGGTCCTTCGGCCTTCTATTGAACCAGTGACCAAATATTTTAACCAATCGAAGGAACCCTAACCATTGTGGTCCTTCGAGTTACTATTGAACCAGTGACCAAAAGTTTAACCAATCGAAGGAACCCTAACCATTGTGGTTTCGGCTCTCTAACCATTCCAACGTGAGAGCAACGTGGTCTTTCGTTCCTTAACGTAAGGAGAGACCGGCGCGGCGCTAGTGATACCAAACACGTGTCGGTTGCGTTGTAACCAGTTATACCAATTACGTCGCGTGTGTGTCGGTGTAACCAATTGACAAGAACTGAACCAGAGCACCAATTTTTGACCAAAGTGCTTGTGTGGAGTGTAACCAGTTCACCAGACCAGCGACGTTACCAGCGACTACCACCGGGGACGACTTCTGAAGACAACCAGGTCACCACGTGCCAGTCTTCAAGTAAGATCTTTCCTTTTTACCACTTTTTACCACTCTCTTTTGACCATTATAATGCCCGCAACTATGGAGGCTCTATTAACCACCCAGAACCAGATCATATCTGCGATTAACACGCAGTGCGTTAATTTCAAGAAGGACGGGCCTGATCGTAAGACGCCCGCCCATATCGAAAAACGCCTTAATACTTTGGACTCGTACTGGAATGAATTCCAGACCAACCATACCAGGCTCAGCGCCGAGTTCGAAGATCTTAACCACCGCTACTTTACTGAAAACCATTACCAGCGGACAAAAGATTTTTACGAGGAAGTTAGGAACATGATATCTAATTACGTAACCAGCGAACCAGGCAAACCATTACTGAGACCAGCTACACCATTATCGCAAGGCTCAGATAGGCGCGATTTTCCCTCTCCCGCCCAGGAGGGTACCTCTTTTAGTTTCCCTGCGCCGAAACTGTCGAACCAAGGTAACTCCAGTAGGGTGGAAGAAATGCTTCGTAAGCAGAAGAGCAACTTCAAGGCGCTTTCTCGAACCATAGAGGCTGTCGACCTTGAAAGCTGCTCCGATCGCTGGGAGTTTGAAGATATTTTAAGAACTATCCAATCCAGGTGGTTGGTCATCGATTCTCTTCACTGGGACATCGACAGCGAAGGGGTACTAGACAACGAGGAGTACGAGACAGCCTTCGCTGAGATGGAGAGGAAGTACAACACCATGAAGAAGGCAGTGAACAGACAGATGTGGTCGTCATCATACCGGGAACGTTCAATACCACAAATGGACATACCCACCTTCAGCGGAAATTACCAGGATTGGATATGTTTTAAGGATTTGTTCTCCGAAACCATACATAGTAATAAGTCGTTACCAAATGCCCAAAAAATGCAGTTTTTGAAAAGTAAGCTCCGCGGAGAGGCTGAAAAATTAGTTCACCATTTAAGCATTAATTCCGAGAATTATCAAGTATGCTGGGATATCTTAAACCAACGCTACCATAATACCAGATTAATATTTAATTCCCACATACAATTATTATTAACCATGCCCACTATTCAGCAACAATCTGCAGCAGTCATTAAGAAATTACATGACACCACCAACGAGTGTCTTAACTCTGTAAAGGCAATGGGTATCAATATTTCCAACTGGGACCCATTGATTGTCTATATTTTGTGCCAAAAACTAGATACCGAAACACACCATGATTATATAGAGTCGCTTAAGAACCCAAAAGAATTGCCTACTTTGTCAGAATTTTTGAAGTTTTTAGAAATGAAATTTACATCTTTAGAAAGCTCTCGTCGTAAACAGGATTTACCAAGTAAACCAAGTTCATCTCAAAACCAATTCCTAAAACCATGGGTTGAAAAGCATCCGAATAACCATTTGCATAATTTTATGAACAGAAACTTTAAACCAATGCCAGCTGTAATAAACCATGTTAATACGAAACCAATGCATATTGCAACACAAAGGAAATGCATGCTCTGTAAAAACTGTTGCCATGAATTGTTTAAATGCAAATAATTTCTGGAATCGTCGCCGCTGGATAGACTTAAAATTATTGAAACAAACAAGTTATGTAAAAACTGCTTAACTAACCATTATGACAAGGAATGTACTTCGGAAAAAACATGCCGTTTTTGTAACCAGCACCATAATACTTTATTGCACAATGCCCTCGTTACTTTTGCTCCTTCAACTTCTAGCAACACCAACATCGAGCTGCCTGCCCAAAAATCTAAAATATGCGTTACCAATACCCCGCAAGAAACCATGCCCAAATTATTAGCAACAGCTAAAGTTAATATTAGGTCTGTGGATGGCTGTCACCATACCATGCGAGCCCTCATAGACCCGTGTGCAGAGACGTCTCTTATTACAGAGAACGCTGCTCAGCTTTTAGGCCTACCAAGGATTAAGCGCCACTGCGTGGTTATTGGAGTTGGCGCGAAGGCCAATAACAGTAGGGGAGTCGTACAGATAGACGTATCTTCTCTTCACAATAATTTTACATTTAAAACCGAAGCCTATGTCATGAAGCATGTTGTCGGAAATTTACCAAACGAATCTTTTGAAAAACCATCTTGGCCATGCCTGGATAAATTACCACTCGCCGATCCAGAATTTTACAGAAGTAAGCCAGTAGATTTAATTTTAAGCGTAGATGTGTACGAGTTAATTATTTTACCAGGGTTAATTCGTAATGGCACATCACTACCAATAGCGCAAAATACCAAGCTCGGATGGATTTTAAGTGGAACCATAAAACCAACACAAAAATATTGCAACGTCGTCATGGTCGACTTGCAAGATATTCAGCGCTTCTGGGAGATTGAGGATATCTCAGATAACTCTATCAATATTTCTGATGAAGATAACCATTGCCTTCATCATTACCAGCAGCATACGACGCGTCAACCAAATGGACGTTACGTCGTACGTTTATCACTCAAACCAGAGATTACTGAAAAATTGGGTGACTCAAAAACCAAAGCTGTGGCTCAATTTCGTCAGTTAGAAAAAAGATTTTCTAAAAATAAAATTATCGAACAGAATTACAAACAATTTATACATGAATATATTAATTTAAACCATATGAAGAAGTGCAATAGTAACCCGATACTTCAATGCTATTTGCCGCACCATTGTGTAATTCGAGCGGATTCCACGACCACGGCCACGCGGGTTGTTTTTAATGCCTCAGCGAAAACTTCGACTGGATTTTCGTTGAATGACCTTATGTACTCTGGACCAAATTTGCAAGAAGATTTGTTTACTCTCATCTTTAAGTGGAGGCAGTACCAAATAGCCTTCACAGCCGACATAGAGAAGATGTTCCGTTTCATAGATGTTCATGAAGATGACCAGCCTCTCCAGAAGATCTTGTGGAGAGATTCTGAACAGCAATCATTGGAAGAATACCAACTTACCACTGTCACATACGGCACCAAGGCCGCACCTTTCCTAGCCATGATGACATTGAAACGTCTGGCTAAGGATGAAGGTCACCGCTATCCAGAAGCAGCAGAAGCTTTGGCTACCAGGTTCTACATGGATGATCTTCTCCATGGACAGCATGACCTAGAATCTGCAAGAAAACTTATTTCTGACCTCATAAATCTTCTTAAGTTAGGTGGATTTAATTTAAGGAAGTGGTCGTCCAATAAACCAGAAGTATTACCAGATAACCAGTCACCATGTGAAGACCAAGCATATATATTTAAATACCAAGAATCAACCAAGGCATTAGGACTTAAGTGGCATCCAGACCAGGATTATTTTACTTTTCAGTTGAAATATGAACCAGTCCGTAAGCTCACCAAAAGAAGCTTACTATCGAATATATCGAAAATATTCGATCCGCTTGGATGGCTTTCACCAGTTACCACCAAGTTGAAACTACTCTTCCAAGAAGTTTGGCTCCTAAATCTTCATTGGGACGACGAGTTGCCAGCTGACATCAACACAAGATGGAAAACCATAGAAGCTGACATAGCTAAAATTAACCATATAACCATACCAAGGTGGCTACAGTCCTCGAAGAACGACACCATCGAGTTGCATGGGTTTTGTGATTCATCACAAAATGCCTACGCTTGTGTTGTATACTGCAGAGTCAACAATACCACCAACAACCAGTCTTCTGTAGTACTAGTGGCAGCAAAGTCTCGTCTCGTACCTGTAAAGAAAAATGTGTCATTACCAAGATTAGAATTATGTGCAGCTGTTCTACTTACCAAGGTCATGAAGATCACATGCAATTGCCTATCAGATTACAACATCAAAATCTACGGTTGGTCCGACTCAACCGCAGTATTAGGTTGGCTCAACGGCGACCCAAGCAAGTGGAAACCATTCGTCGCGAATAGGGTGAAGCAGGTGACGGATATCGTTCCACCGAGCAGCTGGCATTATGTGTCAACCAAGGACAACCCAGCTGACTCAGCAAGTAGAGGCATCACCACGGAACAGCTGATTAACCATTCCATGTGGTTCACGGGACCCCACTGGCTACAATCTTTTGAGGAGTCGAAATTAACCAATTCATCTATACCACGAACGAAGAGCTGAAAAAACCATTATTAAATATAAATGTTACAATTATTAAATATGAAAACGAAGTTATAGAAAATATAATTAGCAGATACAGCGATTTTACGCGAGCTTCAAGAGTGCTTGCGTGGGTATTACGCTTTACACCTAAGTCTAAAAATAAACAACGATACTTAACTATATTAGAAATAAGAAAAGCAAAATATTTAATTATAAAATATGTACAGCAACTAGAATTCTTAGAAGATATAGAATATATTAAAAACCATAACCAACCTAACCCTAAGAGTAATTTATTAAAACTAAAACCATTTATTGATGACCAAGGACTTTTGAGGGTTGGGGGGCGATTGACCAACGCCAAAATAGAAGATAGGATGAAGCATCCGTGTATTTTACCACATAACCATGTACTTACCAACATGATAATTGACCAGGCACATAAAATGACCTTCCACGGGGGTGCAAGATTGACCCTCGCGTGGTTACGTCAAGAATATTGGATTTTAGGAGGAAATAGCGCTGTAAAGAAGCAGCTTCGAAGATGTGTGCTGTGCAGAAGGCACGACCCCCTGAAACATGACCAGTTGATGGGAGATTTACCACCAGCCCGAGTCAACAGGACCCGCCCCCTCTACCAAACAGGGGTTGACTTCACCGGTTTTGTTGACGTCAAGTCTGCGAAGGGTAGAGGAGTGAGATGTACCAAAGGATACATCGCCGTCTTTGTGTGTATGGTGACCAAAGCCGTACACTTGGAGTTGGTCTCCGATCTCACCGCTTCGGCATTTTTAGCAGCCCTAAGAAGACTTTCGGCCAGGAGAGGATCGCCCGGTCACATTTACAGTGACAACGGGACGAATTTTATAAAAGCAAATAGAGTCCTGCAAGAAGAGATAGTTAATTTAAAATCAATATTAAATGACCAGTTTTATGCTGAGATAGCGGACATGTCGATAGAATGGCATTTCAACGCACCGTCTTGGCCTAGTGCAGGCGGTCTGTGGGAGGCGGCAGTGAAGAGTTTAAAATACCATCTGAAACGAGTTATAGGAGAACAAAAACTCACATACGAGGAGTTCTCTACTCTCCTAGCTCAACTGGAAGGCTGCCCTCAACTCTAGACCTCTGTGCCCGCTGAGCGAAGACGTAGAAGATCTAGATTTCCTCACTCCATCCCATTTTCTAGCCAGTGGACCTACATTAACCATTGTTGAGTCTGAACACGATCTGCGAACCAGATGGCAGTTAGTGCAGAAGATTTACCAAGACGTGTGGAAGAGATGGAGAACTGAGTACCTTACACAGTTGAACACTAGGTCTAAGTGGCAACGTTCACAACCTAATCTAAATATAGGAGACATTGTTATTATACACGACGCTAACCTGCCACCGGGTAAGTGGGCTCTCGGTCGAATCGTGCAGCTACATCCGGGGCAAGACGGGCTAACTAGAGTAGTCTCTGTAAAAACTAAAAATGGCATTATGAAACGACCAATAGTTAAGTTATCACTTTTACCGATTAACCATAGCAGTGAAGATAGAGACAGTAACCAAATTGTTGACTATAACCAGCCGAATAACCAGTCGAATGACAATTTACCAAAACCAAAAAGGAGAGCTAGAAAAGGCATTTATCATTTATTTACCATGGCACTTATGTTGTTTACGTTTTTAATTTCACCAGCCTCGTGTGCAAACAACGTAATAAACTTTAACGATAGTCAAAGCTTATATTTTGACAAAATATCTACCATGCGGTTAGTGCAAGACGAATGGAAGCTGGTAGTATATTATGATTTAGGACCATATTGGCAGGGCAGTAAGCTATTATCAAAGTATATAGATCACATGGAACATCTATGTCAACAATCACCAGTAAGAAACCATTGTGAATCCATTTTAATACAATTACGGCACAGCTATACAGAGCTAATGCATTACAATAGTATTCTGTCGACGCAGCAGTTCCCACACGGGCACGCGCGGCGCAAACGCGGCCTTATCAACGTCGTGGGTAATGTTGCACACGCGCTGTTCGGTGTACTCGATGACCAATTCGCTGAACAGTATATTAAGGACATCGATTTAATTAGAGAAAACCAAAACCATCTGGCTGCTCTATGGAAAAACCAGACTTCCGTAGTAGAGGCAGAATATAATGTACTGAAAAGGATGCAAAGTTCTATTGACAAACAGCATAAGATATTCACACATTACATTAACCATTTAGAGAATACTACCTACGATGTAAAAAGTCAACTGAAAGACGTGGAAGCGACCAGTGAGTTTTTGTTATGCTCCATGGCAGCTAACAGCTTGGAGTCGAATTTGAAGAATGTGCAGGATGTTCTACTAGATACAGTTTCGGAGGTGTACTTTGGAAAGTTTAACATACATCTTTTAAAACCGGATCAGCTTTTAGAGGAGTTAAATATTATTTCAGGAAAATTGCCTAATGAATTAAAATTACCAATTGAAAATCCTCACACGGAATTTACCAAAATTTACCATTTACTTAAATTTTGAAATACAACTTAGTCCACTGCAGAAACCAATTTCACACATGAGTCATGACGACGTCTTGTGCTCCAAAGACCAGGAGACGAAGCGGTGCAGAACCAAAACTGCAAGATGTCAAGATTGGTGGTCTCAGTTGAACGATGTAAATACTTACTTTTTCTTTTGCTGCGACTCGTGTCCAGTGCGCATCATCTGTGGAGAGCAAATATTTTCCAACCATCTAAATAGTAGCGGTATCATAAGGCTGGGTCCAGAATGCGTTCTGAAAGGAAACGACATTACCATTTATGCTCAGAGACAGTATAACAATACTTTCACCATGAAGACCGATATACCAGCGATAGACATACTCCCCATCAACCACATCTTCAACCAGAACGGGACGTCCGCGTCGTTGATTCCAGAGCCGACGTCAGTAGCGGGTGGTTATGACCAGGATCTAGACGAAATAGGCGTTAAGATAAAACAAATGCGTTCAGAGAGTGGTCTAAAGGGTGGTATATCTTATCACGACGTTCACCATTACGTCGCGATATACGTGGTGGTGGGTGTGCTGGTGTGTGGGGCAACCGCATACGCCGCGCGGCGGTGGTGCCCGCGCCGCAGCCGCCGCCAGGACTCCTGCAGCGCGCCGGCAGCAGCTGGCGCAGTGCCTGCGCCTGCCGCGTCGGACCCACCGCGCCCTGAGCCGCGGGGTCTGGCGAATGCAGCGTTTGTGTATAGTGTTAGTGACCAGTGCGTGAGTGTAGTTGACCATGGGCAATCTAGTGTTAAGTGCATTGGTAGAGTGAAAGACCAGTCCACTTCTCCCGTAATGCAAAAGCATAATTTTAGTGATTATTGTGATTAGAGACTCTAGGGTGCCTTTAGAATAAGCGAATATTGTTTATCACCTTGTCTCACGTCACTCACTAACCATTGAACCATTTATTTTTTGTACCATTTTCACCATCACTCTTTCTTCTCTCGCGGTGGCAGCATGTACGGTCAACAGTTTGTCGACAGTACATCACGTTTCGCACTGTCAGCGTATACGCCGCCACGCGGTATTGTAATTTACTTTAATTAACCAGTTCGCGTTAAGCCGCCAATCGGTTCGCGTGCTCTCTTTACCATTTAACCATTAAACCATTTTAGCATAAGTTAAGGATTCAATAAACCTATTGAACCTAACTTGTCTTTTACTCTGTACGGGACCAAACCACCGTACACACACCTTCTATTCGGCGGCTTTCACGATAAATAGATTTGACAGCAACCGCATTCAATAAATTATTATGACATTTTCAAATTAAACTAAAGGCTGTTGCTAGTCGTCCGGTAAACGGATGAATAAAACAAATCTTAGTCGTCCGATTACCGGACGACTAGCAACAGCCTTAAAAGATAATCTATTCGTCCGATAATCGGACGAATTATTATTTTTTAATTCATCCGGTAATCGGACGACTAAGTCTTATCTTATTTATACAGTAAGCGCCTATCTGTCTTACATATATAATATAATATAACTTAGTATGTGGCATAGTGTTTATTATTAAAACTCTTAAAATATTATATTTTACACTTGATATAACGATAAAATAAGACATGAGGAGTGAGAAACAAGCGTATAAGTATGTACAAAAGACAGCGAGCGTGGGAACAAAGATTGCCCTTGGCCATCCCGCATTTCGACCACGGATCAACCTTACACCACCGTCAGAGGTGCATCCATCGAAAGGTAATATGATATAATATGAAGCAAGTGTGTTTTATAATGTTTGCTGTACGGACATATTATGAATCATGATTCATGAATAACATGATACATGTTCAGCTGCCCTCATAATAAAGAATGCGGTAATAGTCATTTTTGGGATTTTCACTTTTCACCAGAAATAAAATTCCAAGGGGTTAATGTACTATCAGAGAAGTTGATTCCTAGGCACATGGCGGACCTAAGTAATTTGGTCGCGTTATGTCAAACCCATCCGACCGATCGCAGCTAACACTGAATTGACATAAGCCGACCACATGACGTAGGTCCATCAACTGCCTAGGAATCAATTTCCTCGGGGTACATGCAAAAAATACATTTTCATAAAAAAAATACTAGAAGTATGTTTATTAGCTACCGATTTTCGCAGTACTTGCATAAAAAATGTATTAGTCATAAGAAGAAGCGCAGCATTAAACATGAGTTAATAATCGGCCAAGTGCGAGTCGGACTCGCGCACGAAGGGTATGGGAGCCCCTCTGAAATTTTTATATGCCCTGGTGTCAGGATCTGGTATTGAGAGGCACGAGTACGGAATATTCATTGATTTATCTTACAGACTGAAATATAATAGTTACGTTAATTATATTTTCAATTGTTATGCGACAACCGGGTGCCGCTTGGGGATTGATGGGTAAAAAAAAGAATATTATGTATTCTGTTAATCTGTAGAGCTCGACAACCCTTTAAATGAACTCGGCGAAAAAAGGAACTAACGCTGCCACCATACAAAAACGCCATTTTTGACAGTTCCCCTTTACCAGCAGCGCCCCCGCCCACGTTCATTTATGTTCGGTGTATGTATTATTTTTCTTAATAGCGGGGTAATTGGAATAAAACATTTTGATCCTTATTTCCTTATAACGGCTGATTCTGTGTGTGGAACATGCAAATATAAAAGAATTTCCAATGATCAAGATATTTTTTGAAAATTTGCCATCGAAATTTGCCATCAGATCCTGGTAGACCTATACACACGCGTATGATTTTAAAATTTACGGAAAATTATTCATCCGCTTACCGGACGACTAGCAACAGCCTTAAAAGATAATCTATTCGTCCGATAATCGGACGACTAAGATTTATTTTTTTCGTCCGGTAATCGGACGACTAGACACTTCGTAAACTAAAACGTAGGAGACGAACGTAGGCAATACATAGGCTTCGCAGGCGGTAGCCCTGGCGCGTCATTTAACTCGAGGCGCGTGCACGCGCGGCGGTGCGCCCTCCAGGCCGATGTTTGTGAACATCAAAACTCAAACTCAACATTTTTTATTCAGAATAAATTATTGCAAATATTTTCTGAAAGTCTACATGATGCCTACCACCGGTTCGGGAACTAACCCGGCGAGAAGAACCGGCGTAAGAAACTCGCAGGGGGCCCACTTTATTTACCAAAAAAAGTAAGAAAAAAATTAATCTTTTAAAATAAAGTTTGCAATGCTGTAACTTAAATTATACAATGTCAACATACATACATAATTGTAAGTCATAAAATAATGTAGAAGTAGCCTTGCAAGCAGCCATCCTACTCCCAAGATGTGCCGTCGTTTATGAAATCATTGACCTTATGGCTTTGGCACACAAACGTTCTTTGACTACTTTTTTAAATTTATTAACGGAAAGATTTTGAACGTTTTCTGGGATTTTATTGTAAAGGCGTACACATTGACCTTTAAAAGATTTACTAACTTTACTAAGTCTGATCACCGGTATTTCTAGTTTGTACTTATTTCTAGTGTTTCTTCCGTGACTGTCACTTTTGGTTGTAAATTTACTAAGATTCTTTCTAACATATAAAAAATTATCCAAAATGTATTGAGAAGCAACAGTTAGAATACCAATTTCTTTAAACTTTTCTCTCAGAGATTCTAAAGCTGACATTTTATAAATTGAACGTATAGCTCGCTTCTGCAGCACAAAAATCATATTAATGTCGGCAGCGTTTCCCCATAAGAGGATGCAATACTCGTACGACATTCTACTATGAAAATAACTGAAATAAACTAGTCTTGCTGTGTCTTCGTCAGCAATTTCCCATATTTTTCTGACTGCGTATGCTGCAGAACTGAGCCTATCTGCAAGATTAGCAATATGAGGACCCCACTGTAGTTTACTATCTAGTGTAATGCCTAAGAATACAGTGGTGTCCACCAAATCCATCTTCTCATCATTTAATAGTATATTGGTTTTAACTTGCCTAACATTGGGCAAAGTAATTTAGACATTTAGTTTTCTTAGAATTTAGAAGTAAGTTACTAACGTTAAACCAATGTACTATTTTTGAGAGAGCACTATTTACCTCGTCGTAATTTGACTGTTGTCGCTTCACTTTAAAAATAAGTGAAGTGTCATCGGCAAAAAGTACTATCTCATTATCATTATCCTTAACAAGATAAGGTAAGTCGTTTATGTAGATGAGAAAAAGGAATGGACCTAAAATGGATCCCTGTGGGACGCCTAATTCTATTTTGGTCCCATTGGACCTTTTACTATTAATGTCAATCCTTTGAGTTCAATTTTTGAGGTAAGATGTCAAAAGGTTGAGTGCTGAGTCTCTTATGCCATTGTGGTGCAATTTCCTAATTAATGTAGCATGCTCAACACAGTCAAAATGCCAAAAGCCTTGGAGAGGTCGCAAAAAACCCCTAGGGCATCCTGCGAGTCCTCCCATGCTTCAAATATACTATAAAGAAGACCTATACCAGCATCCGTTGTGGATCGACCCTTAGTAATATTGATTTTTGTGCAATAAATTATTTAAGTTAAAATGTAATAGTAACTGATTTAAAATTATTTTTTCAAATATTTTACTTAGAGTCGGTAGAATCGATATAGGCCTATAATTTGTAGGATCAGATTTAAGTCCCGCTTTAAATAAAGGTACAACCTTACTGTGCTTCATCAAGTCAGGAAAAACACCACTCTTTATGCAGTCATTAAAAATCATTGATAGATGAGGAGCTATGATATCAATTATTGATTTGATAATTTTAGTAGACATTTTTTTGTAATATTTTCTAATGAAAACAATAGACTTGAGATTTCAGCCTGAAGGCTGCATACATCGGCCTCATAATTATATTTTATATCTTCTAATTCACTAGAACATTTTAGCAATTTATCACTCAAAAAAAAATTATTCTTTGTTGTTTTAGACAATTTTGTAACTACTTTTTTATTTTTAATTGACAATTGCTGAGCTTTCTTTAAAAATCTTTTAATTTTTACATATTTCTTCAGTTTTCTCTTACTGTCCATAATGCACACTGGTACTGTATCATCTGCAGTTAAATCGATGGTGCTAATATTGTTACAAGATGTGTTAGAAACAGAACACTTATTGTCTTTTATTAATTGGTTGAATAAAATCTGTGTTCGATTTGATCGCTGAATGTCTAATTGGTCTTCCAGTTGGAGTATAATATATTCCTCAACACTGTCCAATTTTTTCTTAAGATTAGCAGAGTTCTTAAGCGTTTCTTCTATTCGTCTCTGCACTGATCAAAAGAGTCAACAATGCTTTGAAGTTCCACTTTTTGTTGGTGAACATTTTCATAGTCTAAACATAACTTATTAAGTTGTGATTTTAATTCCATATTTTTCTGCAAGATAGATAACATCTCTTTTTCATTGTCATCTCTTTCCCTCAGCAGTGTTTGGCATTGGTCTTTATAGTCCTTTAACTCCTCGAGGGCCACACGTAGTTGTTCCTCGGTACGACGGGCCACGGCTGAACGGGTCATCATTTTGCTATATTACGTTTATTCCCAGGCACTGAAAAACAATTGTAATAGTTTAATGGTTTGATTGGCTAAATGTATCTGATGTAAGTCACCTTTTACTTTAGACAAAAGCAAAAGCCAGCCTCAATAAGATATTATTAATATAATGTGAAATTACAAGTTGTAGTAGGAAAAATTTAGCAAAATGACAAGAAAGAGATTTAAGAATGAAACTGAGATTATACAAATAGATTCGAAAGTTGAAATATAAAAGAAAAAGACAGTATAGACAAATTATAGTGTTAGTTGTTAGTTACTATAACCTGTATATAACTAAACACTAAATGCATTAAATTTAGGTGTTTTTGAGGATGCCTCTGTGCTTGTGTAGTGCGTGCACAGTATATTAGTGTAATGTATGTGTGGGCTTTATTATTTTTATCTGCAACTCCGCTTCCAAGACTTGTCAAGCCAAGAGAGAAATTAATTTTGCCAAGTGTGTATGGGACGTAGCTCACTAAAGTGAGCGGTGTGCAGTGGAGTTGTGATTATTATTTAGTAAAAGATGACTAATAAGATGATAATCAAATACAATACTCCCCGGGATTAGCAATTCATAAGAAAACACATCTCCAAAATTTGAACTCGTCCAGTCGTTGACAGCTGGTACCGGGCTTGAACTTTTATTTGTAATAAAACACTATTATGCACAAACGTATAAAGTTAAAACAATTTATAGAGTTATAAATTAAGTTTCTAACACATTTACAATAGTATTTACAGCGTATAATTTAAAAAAACTTAAATATTAGTCGGGAGGATACAAATGTACGTCTAGCTAAGAGAGTTGCCAGCTCAAAAAAAGTGAGTCATCGGTGAGCCGGCACTCGCCGCGACACTCGACATTGATCGGGGACGCCTTCCTCCCGATTTAGTCAACTGTCAAAGGTTAAATTAACTGAGCACACGGAAGGCCATAGGGATGCTCGTCGATCATCGGGTAAAAGTCGCGGATCCCCTCATATTCGGCTCTAAAATAAAATATTTAATCGTTTGTAACTATAATACAGTGGAGCCACCTAATAGAGGCCCCCCGTGCGGTGGAGAGTCATTAGAGGCAGGGCGGGGGGAGCGCGGATGTGTCATATTAAATCTCATGTCGAGTGACTCGCTGGAGAATATCAAAAGATTTTCAGCTACATTAAATTGCACAAAAGACTGAGTGATCGCGACGACTCAGCCGAGCGTTAAAGTCATTTGTAGCGTTTAAGTCGCCCCCTCCCCCGCGCGCCGCCGCCGCCCGTCTGTCGCTCAGAAATTATAAAATTATACCATTTTTGCCTTTCCTCTGTAACAATGTCTTTTTTAGCGCAATGCGCGTCGACTAGCTCAATTTGTTTCTATTCTGCGGTCGGGCCGCGCGAGATTGAGCTCTACGCCCCGGGAATAGAGCTGCCTGTGGCTCGGCTGCGGGCGGCGCGAGAGCCACGTATGCGTAATTGCTATTCATTACGGCCCCATTGTAGTGGAGAGCGAGCGACAAATTGGCGACAATTATGCGATAAAAAAATTAAAAGTGAACCGTAGACGACGACGGCGACCGACGCGGCCGGCGGCGACGCCCGGCGACTGACGTCCGCTTCTATAGTATAATAATTTAAATATATGTAATATCAACGCCACAGTTCGTTGTGATTTTATGATATAAAATTTACATATGATGTAAATTTTATTTATTTGATATTATAAATGAATGATATGAAATATCATTCATTTATCACAGTTTTTGTAACTTATCATAAGTTAACGGCGGATCATATTTGTACTGTCAAATCCAAACTTTTTTCAGTGTTGATAGTACAAGCAAGTTCCAATTCTTTTTTTATTTACTGTTGTACTGTATACGTAGCGACGCACGCGAAACGTACCGGGCCGCTAGTAGCATTTAAAAATAACATAATTTTTTAAATAAATAACAAAGCAGAAAATAGTATCAGCGTCTGTAGAACATGAACGTTACATTAGATTATTATTTTTTAACAAAAAATTTAAACCGACTTCCAAGGTAAAAACAATAAGAATAGGTATGAACTAAAAAGTATTAAATAATTCTTTCTCTTTAAAAGTGCCTTTTCCAGAATTCGTCAAAATCCCAACTATTTATGTACCTACATAATATATATTATATAGTCTTCACTATTTTGAAGTCGGTATCAGCTAATTAAATCATGACTTCAGTCAATGTCAGAATATCTGAAGTATTTGGGACTGGTACCGACTTCAAAGTAATGAAGACTATAATATGTACAGAAATAGTTGGGATTTTCACGAATTCTGGAAAAGGCACTATTAAAGGCACTATTAAACTATTAAAACGCCTACAAACTGCTAGTACAGTTTGGCGTATTAATGTATACTGTAAACCAATTGTAATAAAGTGAATAAAGTATTTGAAAAAAAAATGAGAAAGAATTATTTAATACTTTTGAGTAAATATTCTTATTGTTTTTACCTTGGAAGTCGGTTTAAATTTTTTGTTAAAAAATAATAAATTCACTCTTTTTAGTTTTTTAAATATTATGGTAAACACATAAGTGTCAGTTGCAGATAGATATGATTTAGGTATGAAACTGGCACACATCTATTAACTGTACTTAACTTGAATAACGTTGAATAGAATTTACATAGCTTAGCATAATATTATGCTTTCAGTTATTAAAACAATAATGAAACCCGCAAATTTGTATCTATAAAGGGTCATGAGTTCTCTAAGCACCTTCGGAACCATGGTATACTCCCTATAATATACCACATGGATATCATTATCAAATTGCCAACTTGGTAACCGTAGTACCAAAGTGGTATCATAATATACTTTAAAAGAACAAAATAATTTTCATAATCGCTCGAAAAACTCGTCTCGATCTAAAACATTATGAAAAAATTAAAGTACTTATAATAGAGCCACAATGTGCTGATGCATGGTGTAATGGTAGTGATGATGATGATGATGATGAACATAAATTGCACGGTAGCATATGCTTTCTGTCCTTAAAACAATGCCGAAACTTCCAAACGTGTACCTATCTATAAGGAGTTAGGAGTTCTCTCAGTACCTTCGGAACCATGGTATAGGTACCTTGATGCAAAATCTTACTTTTTGGCAGCTTATGCTTTGAATACTTCTCATAAAATCAAAATCACCTAATATGTTTCCATATCAATTTCAACGAGTTCCCTCGATTACTCATGGTCCATGGTTTCCCATTCCCATTATGATCCCATTATCAGGTCACCACTTTTATGAACATGATACCAAAATTCGAGTCAAACCCATAACACCAAACCAACACAAAAATAATTTTGAAAATAGGACCACAAACGGCTGAGTAATCGTTGAACGTACACAAAAAAAAACATACAACCGAACGTATTACCTCCTCCTTTTTGGAAGTCGGTCAAAAATATAAGGAAACTAGCTGTGCCCGGGACTTCATTCGCGTGGAATAGTTATTATGGGCATGATATTTATTTTGGCGAACAACTTCCTCAGCTTTATAAGTTATAGCTGTTACTCACGACTTCGTCTGCGCATCTATTTCATTAATGCGAAATATAAAAACGATTATTGTGAGGTAATCTTAAAAGATAGACATGTACTATCACGGATATAATATTTTTAGATCATTTAAAGAGGAATAATTCTTCCACACATATTTTTTGCGTATTTTGGACCGTTTTTGCAGCGCATGCAATGAAAGCTCTCAAAGATGAATGATGAATTCCCCGCTTTTTTTCCACATTTTCCTCTGTTTCTTCGCTCCTAAAAGTCATAGCGTGATGCTATAATTATAGCCTATAGCCTTCCTCAATAAATTTAAAATGGGCTAACACTGAAAGAATTTTTCAAATCGGACCAGTAGTTCCTGAGATTAGCACGTTTAAACAAACAATTAAAATCTTCCGAATTATAGATAAATATTTGAAAATATAATATTGTAGCGATTAATATTTAATTCGACTCTGCAGTCCCCACCCAAACTAAGTACGGTTTACGTAACTCGCACTTTCGGGAAGACGAGGGCACGAGTGCTAAACATTTTCAAAATAATATTTTATCTCCTCACCGACCAGCGCGGTACGTCGATAGTAGCGCTAATAGCAGCATCGTTGCAGGTGTGGTTCCAGAACCGGCGCGCCAAGTGGCGCAAGCGGGAGAAGGCGCTGGGCCGCGAGCACGCGCCCTTCCTGCACCACGACCACGGTGAGTGAGCCGCACCCTAGCGCACCGCAGCGTACTGTAGTGCACCGCAGCATGCTATAGCGCACCGCAGCGTACTATAGCGCACCGTAGTGTACAGTAGCGGCGCCGGTCATTATAACCGAATCAGCAGCAGGCCCGCCGCGATACTGATCTACTGCTAGCGCAGACGAGGGAGGAGGGGAGAGGAATAGGGGGGAGGATAGCAGTGACACCCGACGTGTTTACCGAAGCCATTAGCTGTCATTATCGACGCTATGTAATTGATATGATTACGGACACCCGCCGCAGTTATTAAAAATCACTTTACCCCCTTTATAGATAACGACGATATGACGCCGCGCAACTGTTAATAAACTGATTATTACAGGAAACCGGCGATCGATTAGCTACACTTTATTGCCCCTTATTTCGGGCACGATTTGTTAAATATTGAGTAGGCTCAACGGTCCGTACATTATTTTGATAAGAACGATAAGTGTGAGCGAACAACGAAATACCTGTGTCGGTCCATGATATCGCGGTGCTGTCACCGTGGCCGGCGCCGCGGCAGATGTCGCGACACCGGCGCGAGCGCAGGTGACAGCACGGAGAGCTCCCACCGTTCTCGCATCGAATAATACTCAAGTTTGTGTCGGCAGGTGTGGGCGAGTGGGGCGGCGGGGTGGGGGGCGCGGGCGAGTGGTGGGCACTGGGTCTGGGCGCTCTGCCGGCGCCGCTGTGGCCCGACGCGCCGCCCGCCGCCGCCTTCCGCGCGCTGCTGCACAGGTAAGTGTTGCCGGTCGACGCCGCGACGCGCGACATCATCGCGTGTGAACTGACGGTGTGTCGTGTGCAGGTACGTGCTGGCGCTGCCGCCGCCCGCGCCGCCCTCGCCCGCGCCGCGCTCGCCGTCGCCCGCGCGCTCGCCGCACGCCGCGCCGCCGCCGGCCGCGCTGCTGGCCGCGGAGCCGCTGCGGCTGCTGCACGAGCGGTACAGCGGCCGCGTGCACACGTAGCCGCCCGCCGCCGCGCCCGCGCCCGCCTCCGCTCCCGCCCCCGCTGCCGCCTGCGACGCGCGCCCGGACTGCGGCTACGTCTACTACTCGGTGCGATGAAATATTGTGCTACAATCGATGAACGATGAAATCACTCGAAGATACGAGCATCTTCCGACGAAGGTCTGAAGTGCCGTCTGTAATATAATACTATTATTATGGCGACGTTCTAGTGGTGACCAAAAAATAAAACCCTACCTAGATAAAATATTATGTATTATTTGCTACGGATTGTGAATACAATGTTCGTTTTGTGCTTCGCCAGCAGGACGATAATATTTTGTGTGGTCGTTTACCGACCGGGCCGTGCTAATTTAGTTTTGGCGTCATGATCTATTTATTTGATTGTTAATTGATAACTTGTAGTATGATATTTTTATAGTGATTTTTGTAGTGAGCCTAGATTATGTGAATGTGAACCGTCGGCGAGTAGTCTGTCAGGGGATGAACGTTCGTGTGCCTTACCCTTTGATCTTAAAAAATCCTTCGATCTTACAAAATCGATTTAATTTGCTCTAAAATAATACGAATGCTTGCACGATCGTAAACTTTTAACGACGATCAACATTCTGTTACCGATCAGCATGGTTTCTATACTCGCAACATTCAGGCACAATTGTAAATTGTACCACTATTTTATTGTACATAGCCATAAAATGTTTTGTAAATATTGTAAATATATTCGTAAAGATATTTCGTTATAATTTATTATTCATTAATTAAGATTTAGAAGTACCTACGAGTGAAGTCGATGTGTCGAAATAGTTTCATTAATTTAAGCGATTTAAGTGGCGTTTAAACAGTAGCCGATATTTAAAGTGTAAATAAATACTTGACATTCCGTAATATTTTACATACCTAATTGAGTGTATAACAATCGATAATTTATGTTCAGTACCACACCCGCGCAACCGTACTGAGACAGAATAAGAGGAGACAGAAGAGGCGTGTCACGCGTGTTCTAGTCTCGTGTTAGGGAGATCGCACACGTCACACTTTTTGTGTGATCGAGTCTGCGGCGCACAAAAGGCGCACAAATGTCGTTGGCGGATTTTTCACAGACTTAATGCACACGACGCACATCTTCGATCATACTGTCCGCTGAACTGTAGGGACGTAGACGCTATGGAAATCGTGCAAAGATCACGAAGTATTGTATTGTACTTGAAGTACAGAAAAAAAAGAAAAAATAGAAAATTTTGGGTACATCCTATAATTTCGGACAGATTATTGAAGGGACAGTTCCATATTAAACATTCAATTCTGCATTATTCTGCCTTAGAGGTCAGAGGCGGTGCAAGGCGTGGGCGGCGTGGGCGACGGCCTCGCGGTCCTAGGAGCCTCGCGCCCCTTGGACCACTAGGTTTTTTTAAAGGTTTTACGAGTTGTACGTGATACTCAAATATTCATAAATAAAAAGTTTTATAAATAAAACTACTTATCAAAAAAATATTTCTCTCAATAAATCCGTTCTATAGCGTCATCCATCAGGGGGGCCTCACATAATATATTTTAGGGGGCCTCGCAAGATATATCTTGCCCACATAAAATTTAGGTCTTGCCCCGCCACTGTTAGAGGTATTATAAATTACTGGTCTGTTTTGTATTTCATGAGTTAACATCGTTACATCGATATCTGGCGCCAAGTTAATTAAATAGATCGCGTACGTTACGTCACTACAAATGCAGATTGTAGACTAAAAGTATGCGCCGTTTGCGTTAGCGCGTGTTGAAGCAAACGTTCTATTTTTTTCGCACACTTTTTGTGCGGCGAGGCGCGGGCGCGAAGCGGCGACATGCGGTCTGCCAGAATTATACGATTTTTTTGTGCGTCGGACTTATTGCGCGTCATGTGCGTTACTGCATATAATTGCATAGGTTCTATTTCCACAGAATAAAAAGTGCGTCACGGATAGTCTGTCGTCTGCGATCTCCCTAAATTCTGTGTCCGGGGGTCGTTTTGGCGGCGCGTGGTCACAGAGTATCATGTAGATAGTTTATATTCAGTTGTAGTGTAGTGTAAGGCCGGTAGCTACGAAATAAACTAGATGAGAGCAACAAGGTTTTTCATTAGTTTGACCTGTTAATTAATTATCTACTACTGAGCATCTTTGACTGCGGCTACCGACGGTATGAGGTACCAGTCCCAAAACAATCAGTAAACGGTTACGACCGTAGTCGTTGTCGGTGGTGCACACTATACGGTGCCGGCGCCGGCGTGTACTCGGCGGCCGCGTGAGTGCCGGCGCGGCGGCCCTCCGTAATCCGGCGTCTATTGTTTAGCTTCCCCCCCCCCTCCCTCACCTCACCTCACTCCTCACCCGCAGCGAGCGATCGGCGGGTATAAGATTAAAATTTTCGTCCCGATCACACAAAGACGGCAAGTGTTTGAAGAAAGATTAATTTAGTAAAAATTGGGGGTGGCTGAGCCCACTCGAGCCCCCCCCCCCCCCCCGCCCCCCGCCACGTACTCCACGTACAATAGACTCGGGCAAAGAGGAGGGAGCGGGGACTCAGCTCAAATTGAGCGATCACTTGTTTAGCGCCTGAACCCCGAGCCGAGTACCGCGGCCGGCGACGTCGCGCGACGCGGCGTGATGCGGCGTGTTGCGGCGTGACGCGGCGTGACGCAGGGTGAGGCCACTTATCGGATCTGTGCCACTCCACGTACTGGAACACCTCTCAGTGGGATCGCTGAAAGCTTTACAATACAATATAAGTCGTCTTGAGCACCTAATACTCATTTATACATCACGACAATCTACCCTCGCTTTACAGATCGACATTATATTGTTCAGCTTGTTACATTAAATGTGGTAATACCTACAACTATATAACTATAATACCACTAGCTGTCCCGGTGAACTTCGTGTCACTTTAAAACCTTCATTGGACTTCTACGAATATTTTAAGATTAAAATCAGCCCAATCCGTTCAGCCGTTTTCGAGTTTTAGCGCGACTAACACATTTGAAAATCCATATTTATATATAAGAGATAGGTGAACAAAGATAGTTCTGGAGTTCATCGTTATTTTTAACTATAATTTAGTTGCGGTAGTATACAGCTGTACTCTACATCACTTCACTACATTACATCACATACACTTATTCCCTCTTCACGCTAAAATCACTTTGAGTCTCGAGAAAAAACAGTTTTTTATTTTGGAGAAATGTACGCTCCCCGCGCGATAAACGAATTTTGACGCAACGGAGTTGCGGGCGTTATCTTCTTTGAACCTACACAATACATATTATGTACTTTAAGCGCTTGCCGACAAAAGGAGCACTGAGTCAATTAGCATGACATGGTCCATGGTACACAGCCACTCAGTCAGATGATTCTGATCATAACATAATAATAATATGTAGATCGAGGGGGCAAGTGCGGAGGGCGGGGGAAGGCGCCATTGACACCGACACATGAGATCGCAGTCGCTTCGAGCACGTCTGGTGCATACAAATTACAAACTTTCATTAAATATCGCCGGAGATAATACCAAAGGCAAGCGTCGAAATCGTCGAGACACACACGAATACTAGTCGTACCAAAATCAAAGCCATGACCGCAAATGAGGGGTCAGTAGAGTTGTGAAGACAAATCACGAGTTGTAACCGAATAAAGAGCATATCATGTCAAAGTGTCTGTGAGTTGTGATGTCTGAGCTATCAGTCGTAGGAAAGGGTGGGGAGGACGAGGTACCTATTCAATTAATAGGTACCTCGTGCTACCCACTACAATATTCAACGGCAGGGGGTGGCGTGCGGGGCGCGGGGGGTGCGCGGGGGGAGGTGCATTGTCTCCGCCGTCAGTCGCAGAAGACAGCAGCAGGGTACCTCGTAATTGCCGCTAATAAACCATTGTAAGATATAAACAGATGAGGAGGTCATCTTTCTCGTCATAATAATTACGACTCGCGATGTCATATTCAATACATTACTATCGTTGGATTGTGAAGTGAGATGTTCGCTCAGCTTCGTCCTTATAATATTATAAGTATATGAGACTATGAGTTTTATAAAAAATGTTAGCCCATTTTTACGACGACGCGACGGACGCGACACTGCGACACGTGACATACGTCGCACGAGTATTGCGATAGTCAATTCACAATAAATAATTATAAATAATTATTATGATAATAAATATGTTTATTGTTTATATTATGTATTAGGTCGAGCTGGATACAACAAACATTGCTCCGTGATCTGTCTTATCTACAATTAATGATGGTAGTGATGACAGCAAATATTTGAGCCTCCAAGCCTCCATGTAAGGTTAGGTAGGTGAGTGCGAGCCCCCTGACAACTCGCAACTTGCGACTCAAAAGCGGTCCGCCAGAATCAGAGGCTAGTATAGGTGATGACAACGATATTGTGATGTAGTCATCATCATAAACTATCAAGTGAGAGTTCCTTCAAAATCAGTTCAGTCGTTGTAGAGAATTAAAATTACACCCAGTAAAAATTTCAACACAATGTCGATTAAATATTATACATTGTAGGTACATGCGATGAGTTAACACCTTCACTGCAGGGCAGGCCGAAATCGGCCTGTCGCGGAATTTCAGCTGGTGCGGACGAAGAAAACTATGTTCTCTCACTCGGTGCGGAACGATTATCTCAGGTGTTTGTAAAGGTATGACAGAGGCAAATATATATTTGAGATTGTGTTCAAAATTATAGGTCTTTCCTATAAAAAATTTATGGCAGGTCGTTATCGGCCTACCACGCACTGGAGGTGTCAAAAATCAACTCAGTGCGGCAGTGGGCCTATTGCGGTCCGCCGTACAAGCAGGCGGTTGGCGACCCGATACCGCACCGAGCGTCTGCCACGCCAGTTAGTGATGTGCAATCTATCGTAAGTCGTAGCTGACGTACGTCGCGTTTTTTAACCGACTTCAAAAAAAGGTTATCAATTCAACCTGTATATTGTATGTAGGTATTATTTTCAGAACTGCCTAGTTTTGATATGTTTTAGTCTATATTATCAGCATCTGAACAAATATGAGAAATTTCTAAAGTGACATACATATTCATGTATGTTTTTATGTTTGTGTTCGCACATCTTCGGAAATACTAGTCCGATTAAAGTAATTCTTTTTTTGTACTGGGTACTGTTTATCTTCGGGAATACTGTTCATCAAAATCGGTTCAGTAGTGTTTAAAATAGGTAATTTTGATTCTCAATTACGTACGATTTTGAAGTCGATTTTATCTTTTTAAAATACAATAATTATTCATTTTATAAAATTAACAACGCACGATAGCAGGAAACAACAGTTCTTGAGATGAGCGTTAAACGGCGAAATTGTGCAGGGTGATATTGAAAAACTGAGAGAAACCATGAGGAGTGTCGAATCAAAAAAGAAATTAAAAAAAAACAAACATACTGCAGAATGTGCAAACAAAAGCGGGCTTTGTGTTTTAAAGACAGGAATTTAAATATATTAATAAAAATATATATTTTCGATATCCCCTTATTTTTGTCTTTCCCATCTCGACTAAAAATACTTTCTAGTGCGGTTCAGGTCGATATCGGCCCGCCACTTTCCCTGGTTTATTTCTCATTTCCTGTTTGGCAGATCCCGGGGCGAATCAAATCTAAAGTAGTTGGGTTCAAGGATATTCCAACAGTCCAAAAACTGTACACCTACATTATGTTTTCGCAAAGTTATAGTAATCTAATCTAACCTTGTGCTGGTGGGTCGAGAAAGGCCTACCCCGCACTGGCGGAAAAATCATTGGGGGCACACTTTGGCCCGCCGCCGCACCAGACGAATGTTTAAGATTTTACTTGCCGCAGTGAAGGTGTTAATGAGCTGCCTATTTAAATGGACATTAGATTTTAATGTTTTAATTATTCCTATTCGTATCATTCAAACATGTACAAAAGTAAAGCTGGCTGCAGAACGGATGAGTACGACGATGATTTAGTTTCGACCCCACGACGGACCCCTGCGGAACTCCTTTGTACTCACCACTATTACACTCGGTAATTATTCTCAGCGTAAAAGACGAAGCCTAGATTTTAATGAGGTACATTACACCATGAGGACATATTAAATGTGGTTGCGCTATTTTTTTTTCTGTTTTTAAACTATTGATATCAGCAAGCAGCAAAATCATCACTGCCATCAATCTGCTGGCATCTACCTACTTCTAAACGTTTCATAAATAACTACCGATTCATATTTAGATTGTTTTACATTACCTGAGTGGACCTCTCACTGTGTACCGCTGAGTTAATATTTCTATCGCCTATATTATTTGCATCAAAAACGTATAGGCCCTTTGTCTTGAATAATAATCATAGTAGGGGAGGCCAAGAGGAGATTTCGCGATATGTTCGAGCGAGGTTTGTAATAAGCTTTTCACATCTCTCTAGTTATCATGGTGTAATTATTTTTGACGTGATAACGTCTTATAATTCGATATGGGGTGCACGCCCGAAAAACATGACAGTTCATGCGGCGTTACCTCGCTGACAGCTCTGAGGCGTACCATTTACACTTTCAAGTCTCTCAACAACCGTAAGGCCCACCTGGGCCGCGCTCTTTGTTTCGATTATATTACATATTTCATGACTTAGAGAATACTTTTGTATGAAGAAGTTTGGTTAGTTATGACCTTTGATACATTGACCACACTCTGAATGAAAAATAAATAAACAATCTGTGAGCTATTAGTATTATTTCGGCTATTCAAAATTGTGCTCTATTTCCTACGTGTCAAGGTATGACTTAATATATGAAGAATAAAGCATTCGTTTATTTCTTCTGAACAAGTCACTAATTATAGTTTTGAAAGTTTATAATTGAGAAACTAATATCACATCGGACTAAATACTAGATTATGATAGTTTGATAGACAGAAAATTTAACATATATTATAATGTAGTTCACACAAACATAAAATATGAATTGTATGTAAGGATATTACATTAATTTTACAAAGAGGGTAGGCCGGGCGCCATTTTTTTTGCACATTGACCTGCCAACTTTTTTGCATAGATTTTTCCCGGAACTAAGGGGTTAAGGCTATGACGTTGTCGCGTTTAACTATCGTCAGTAAACCGACTTTACAGACAACCGATTTTTTAACAAAAAATTGAACCCGACTTCCAAGGAAAAAACAATATTCTTAAAATAACCTAAAAAGTATGAAATAATTCTTATTCGTTAGTGCCTTTTTCAAAATGAATCTCAACGAATTCTGTACTCAATTTTTATTCTTTTGAAGTCGGTACCAGCCCAGAACTGAGATACTTGACATAGAACTTAGCCAGTACCGACTTCAAAAGAATAAAAATTGAGAAGAGTACCCGGCGATAAATATTGCACATCGACCTTTGGGAAGTGACAGTCGGCTAATTTTGATTTTGTAGAGCGTTATCTCTTACGCACGAAATACAAAAAGTCCGGTATATATTAGGAGCTGTTAAAAAAACCATAATTATTATGGTTTGCTTCTTTTGACAATTTTATTATTCTTTGTATAAAATACACCAAATTTTCTATAAGTTATGGCTTTAGGTTTGGGTAAAATAAAATAAAAAAGCGTGTTCAAATTATGTTTACGTATTTTTAATTCTTTTGGAAAATTGCAGCTGTAGCAAATTTAGGGGTGTTAACAACTCTAGATATATATTTTGAACTGGACGCGACTGCACTCTATTGAATTTGAACAACGACTGACACAATGTCAAATAGGTGTGTGCTACAAAGATAACGCTCTATGAAACCGAAATTAGCCGATTGTCTCTTTCCAAAGGTCGATGTGCAATATTTATTGCCGGGTATTGTAGTGAGTACAGAATTCGTTGAGATTCAGTCGAATTTTGAAAAAGGCACTAACGAATAAGAATTATTTCATACTTTTTAGGTCATTTTAAGAATATTGTTTTTTCTTTGTAAGTTGGGTTCAATTATTTGTTAAAAAATAATAATTTTACTCTTTTTAGTTATCTACGGCTTTATGCGTAGATAACCACTATGAATATTAACTATCCATATTATATTACTGTAAGCGAAATTGTGGTAAATGCTTGCAGTTATCTAAGCGATGCTGCAATTTCCAAACTTTTATCTTTAAAGGTTCAGAAGTTCTGTTCAGTGCCTTTGGACCAAGAGATACCTTCGTATGAAATTTATCTTATTCGTAACGTATGTTTAAGTTACTAGAAACAACATTTTAACCACTATGAGTGTTTTGATAAATTTCAAGGATTTCCCTCGATTGCTTATAGATTATTAGCTCACTATTTTCGTAATTTTTATACAAAATTAAGATTATATCCTAAACAACTACACAAGAATTTTGAAAATCGGTCCACAAACAGCGAAATAATCATCAAAAACATCTGCTTCGATGCAAAATATCACGAAAAGTACCAATAATTGGGTTATAATGTGATGACACCTGGTATAATTATGGTTGTGATGATGATGATCAATCAAATTGATATGTTGGCTTATGCTTTCAGTTGTTTAAACAACGCCGAAATCCCCGAAAATGTATCTATAAGGATTCAAAAGTTCTGTTCGGTACCTTCGGATCCAGGGTATAACCTGATGCGAAATCTTACTTTTTAGTAGCATTTCTAATGCTTCAAAAAAAATCAAAATCACTATATGTTTTCATACAAATTTCAAGGAGTCCCCTCGATTCCTTATAGATCCCATCATCAGATCACCACTTTTATGAACATGGTACCAACCTCGGATTCAATCCTGTACAACAACAAAAAAAATATGAAAATCGGTCCACAAACGGCGAAGTTATGGTTGAACATACAAAAAAAATATATATAAACAGACGAACATATTATAACCTCTTCCTTTTTGGAAGTCGGTTAAAAATCAGATTTCTTGGTTGGTGTATTTAAAAAAAAGTTACGTTCAAGTATTAAAATGTCATCGGATCCGTTAGATTAAGTACACCACAAAGAAGCACTATAACACACACACACACATAATCTATATCTATATTTCTATACTAATATTATAAATGCGAAAGTATCTCTGTCTGGCTGTCTCGCTTTCACGCCAAAACTACCGAACCGATTGTAATGAAATTTTGTACACAGATAGTCTAAAGCCTGAGAAAGGACATAGGCTACTTTTTAACTGGAAAAAGGGTTGCAAGGGGGTGAAAATGCGTAAATTTGTTCAAAGTAAGTTAGTTCCAAAAATTCATAATAGATGGCGCCGTGCCGTCTCCTACATCGCGCTGACGCTTACTCAAACGTTTTTCTATAAGAGGTGGTATCATCTTACATTGAATTTTCGATTTTTTCGATTGTTATTTCTTTGTTACGTTATTAAATAACTCAGTACTTTATCAATTTTATTTTATTTTATTTATTTATTTATTTATTATACATTCTAACAACTATCATTACAGACTAATATCCAATTCGATAGCGTAGTAAATTATATATTAATAATTAAATTAATTCATGTACAACATATGACCGATAGTGTCACTTTTGTGAACTCACTCAATGGGCATATGAATAAGTCCAACTTATTGTTGACTTTGTTAAGTATTCGGATTGCTTCTACAATGGGCGCGTATTTTAATAAGTTCGTTCTAGAGTGCGGCGTCGCGAACAGCTCGGGAGACCGCCTCCGCCACACATACCTATCAGGGACGTTCAGTGCCAGCCATTGCAGTAAACCCGGATAAATTAATTTGCCACGTCACACTTTAAACATAAAGCACGCCAAACTCAAGTCCCTCCTGGTCTCCAACTTGTTGTATCCCACCATGCCTAACACAAACAGCGTCGGATACATCAGCGGGTGGAAAGTACTCTCTACTCCATACAGTTTTAGGTAGAGAACACGCAAATACTTGTTCTGAATGCGCTCCAGCATGAGCTTGTACTTGCTCTCCTGCGGGGCCCACACAGCCGCGTTGAACTCCAGCTGGCTTCTCACGAACGCATCGTATAACGCTGCAATCGCCCTAACATTCCGAAGCGTCGCGGACCTTCGTAGTACGAAGCCTTAGCGTCGGTATGCCTTCTTCTTACAGACGTTAGAAACATGATCTCGGAAGTACAGCCTGGACGCCGAGATCCCGCACAGACTTTTCCCTCGACAAAGTAACATCATTTACCTTATAGTCGTGGGTCAGGGGAGTCCTCGCTCGGCTAAACGAAATGACCGAACATTTGGAGACATTAAATTCCAGCTTGTTCTGCCGATTCCACTCGACTACCCTCGCCAAATCCCGCTGGAGGTGCTCACAATCGTCTCCGGTAAGTCATTAATCATTAAGAGAAATTTTAATGGCTCCAAATTACTACCCTGACTCACCCCAGATTCTGTAGCATATGGTGCTGATCGACAGCCCGCAAATTCAACGTACTGCCTCCTGTCTCTCAAATAATTTACGAAAAATTGCAGTAACATAGGAGTAAAACCTATTTTAGCCATTTTTGCCAACAGAATGTCATGAATGCTTTTCGGTAATCCAAATAAATCGCATCTACCTGCAACCCCTTATCTACATGGGGTGTAATGTACCCCATCGCTTCTAACAAATTACTACTAGTACTCCTGTTTGGACGAAAACCGTGTTGGCAATCCGTCAGCGACGATTCAATTTGCGCTTGAATCCCCCTTTGGATGGCTGCTTCAAATACCTTTGCTGGCGTCGAAAGGATCGCCACCAGCCTATAAGACTCGACTCTGGTTTCATCTCCTCCTTTATGTATAGGTACAACGCGGGACATTTTCCACCTATCCGGAAAGTACGAGCTACCTAAACATAAATTAAATGTATGCGTCAACGGCTTCGCTAACACCGTCCGGCAGTCTCTTATTATAAAAGCCGGAATGCCATTCCGGGCTGGGCGACTGTTTCGGTTTTAGAAGCTTGAGGGCTGTGCTCACCTCCTTTAGTGTGAGGGACGGCAGGTGTACGCGCGAGCTGCCGCCGCCTCCCGCCGCCTCCCGCCGCGACGGCCTCGTCTACACTTAGTTTCGCCTTCGTTTTATTAAACACCGAATAAAAATAATAAGCGAATTCATACGCACATTGCTGACTAGACAACTCCTCCCCATTTTTTATAATTTTACTTCGATTACTGAAGTGATTTTTACTTTTAATATAATTCCAGAACATTTTTGGGTCCTTAATTAGATTATTCCGTATTCGTTCCTCATAATTTTTAGGGCGATATTTATAGTTTTTTTAATATTAGCTCTGCAAGAGGAAAATAATAGGTAATCGTCCTGAGACCCCGACCTTTTATACTGCTTATGCAAACGTGACTTTAATTGTAGAGGGCTACAAAAAATATACTAACAATTTGGCATAAATAGTTTAATTTTAAAAAATGAAATAAGTTATGTGCACACTGCACAGCTGTTTTTGGGTGTTTTGATTTAAAGGGTATCAGGGTTTTTTTATAAAAGCTTTTGACACCAATTTTGTTGATATTGCGCGCTATAAACTGAAGTCCGCGCGGATGAAGTCGCGGGCAACAGCTAGTTATATATAAATCACTGGAGATTTAAAGGTACGGTAAGCTATTAGAAATATTTTAAATTTTCAGAAAATAAATCTTCAGATTTTCATATCTAAGCTTTTCAGAGATATTAAGTCGCACAGGTTGCATTCGACTAAATGTGAACTAACACTTGTCTAAATTCTTATATTACTTATGGATTTTTTTTTCTTTTTCATAACTTTAAAATGCCTGATGCTCTTTATCGTACAGCTACAATAAAAAACGCTTTTATTATATATAATACGAGCTTTTGCCCGCGGCTTCGCTCGCGTTAGAAGTATTATTATATACAAACTTTGATCCCCTATTTTAGCCCCTTGGAGGTAGAATTGATCAAAATCCTTTCTTAGCGGATGCCTACGTCATAACATCTACCTGCATGCCAAATTTCAGCCCGATCCGTCCAGTGGTTTGGGCTGTGCGTTGATAGATCACCATGTCAGTCAGTCACCTTTGAGTTTTATATATATAGATTTTTTCCATTTTACCTTAATCTACAAAACCTACTAGATCTCCAAGGCGCTCAAGTAAGTACACGAATAGCACATTAATTAATTATCTTCCCTACTATCAAAACTTTCCCATGATAATTCAAAATCGATGAATTACAATGTGAAGTAATATTTAACATAATAATTAACATTAAACACGACTCGAACTTCAGTATTCCCTCCGCAATATTATTTATAATATGTCGTTTCGAATATTAAACATATAATAAATATTTATTAAAATAAATCGGATGTTTCTGCTGTCATCAAATAATTATGTTTGCCCTAAAATAAGTAGGCACAATAATTATTTGCTCGAATTCCAGCAGCCGACACGCCGGGTGGGGGGGCAGAGAGGGGGCGCGGGCCGAGGAATATGAATATTAATAAATTACAAATGTAATTAGCGGCACAGTGATACAGTTGTCGTATACAATTAATTTGTTTTGGCAGCCCCCGCGCCCCCGCCGCCCCGAGCGGCGAGCGGCGAGCGGTTTAATAAACTCCACAGAGGGCGGGCGGCGAGGCGGGGGCGGCGCAAATCGCTGAATAAACTAATAAATGTCAGGGACTCGCCCGCAGATAGATGAAATTATCCTTGTGACAGCGGCTTATGAGTGGAATCAATACGCGATCATCGCAATAAAAGCTCCAGATGTTTGCCGACCCCCGCCCGCCCCCGCCCGCCCCCGCCACGCCCCGCCCTCGGCGCCGGCAATTTGTCCGATATTAAGTTTATATTGCGATTTGTACCCTTCTTTACACCGGCGCGGCGGGGCCGCACACTCAGATAAATTCAACGACACACTTTCATTCATAGGGCATTCAAACTTTTATCAAAAATAAAATTTTTCGTCTACTACTCTAAGTATAATGTTTGTGAGTAAATATTATCACGCCTTAATAATTTTTTATATAAAAATTTGTTATATTACAGCTTTTATTTACGTTGGGGCATGATCACCGCTGTGATTGTGCAGCTGTCTACGGTACACTGCTGCAGTCTGCAGTAGATGCCAATCATGGGCTACACCCTACTCATCATTACTAATAACATTATATTTTTCCATCATGGTTGCTCAACGTAGAGAGGTTGTATAGTGACTATGTACAGCTCTGCTATGTTAGCTGAATAATTTTTTATCTCGATAGTAAAGATAACTCGTTCACTTTTATTAAATAAAGTTTATTATGATTATTTCAAATCCAAAAAAAACAGGATTTTCTTTGTCCCGCTCGATAAGAGAGAAAAGAGATAAAAAGAAAGGACAGATTGTCCTATTCCACTGAAAATAATCGTCAAAACATGAGACTGTTTCCGAATGAAATGTATAAAAAAAGATGCCAATAAAATAGTGCGCAGTGTGCGTCGCGCCTAGAGCTTGGATCAGTTTGGGTCAGAGACGAGCTTACGTCGTATTAACGTATTAAAAGTTCATAAACTGTTCGCTCCGCGCTCCACGCTCGGCGCGCGGGGAGTGCGGGTGATGCGGGGGGTGGGGGGTGAAGGTCGGTAGCTAATAATGTAAAAAATAATGGTCCGATGACGGCAGAGGGTCGTACTATGTAGTGTGTCAGGTACGAGGGGATTAACATCTGTGTCAGACGTCAGTACAAACGACGATAATGCCCTCTGGACTCATTTAACCGTCCTCTCCCCGTGCGCGTCGCGCGTCGCGCGTCGGCACAACATAACTGAATGCTCAATATTCCGTTGACGATTAAATGGCATCCACATTTGTTTGTTATTCATCCAAATTTATTTTATCACCTTCAAAGTATGCTCCTTCAGAAACGATACACTTACGCCAACGAATAATCTAATCATCAAAACATTTTTCAAAGGCTGTTTCCGGAATTGAGTTCAGTTGTCTTCGCGAATTCTCCTTTATGTCTTGTACCGATTGAAAACGGGTACCACGAAGTGGTAATTTGAGTTAAAGAAAAAGAAAGAAGTCGGCGGGAGCCATATCTGGTGAATATGGTGGTTGCTCGATGGTATTGGCGCATAGTTTAACTAAAACCCTGTATGAGGATGGAAACAACTACCTTTGGATATATTTACGTAAATTCGACTTTTTTTTTTTTTTTTTTATTAAATATTGGAGTTTTATACAACCCTGGATACACAAATATTACAAAATTTCTGGATTCATATGACAATCAACTACAAGAACATAAAAGAAACATTGTTTTTGGCGATTTCAATATTGATTTAATGTCAAAAAGTAATACTTTAAAGAGGTACAAGCAAATTATTAATCAATCAGGCCACATTTTTCTAAACAAAATATGCAGTAAATATTGTACCAGAGAGGTACCTACTAAGAAGTCGATAATTGATCATATCAGTACTAACTTAATCAAATAAAGCTTCCATATGACTCTGATCAATAGCTCGATGTCTGATCACAAGCAAATTTTCTTACAACTAAAAAGATTTAAGCCTCCTCCAAAAAAATATTTTAACTACGAGTGTATAGACTACACTATAAGGATAAATTACAAAGACTCCAAAATAAACTAGTAAAAATAATATTTCGATACCCTTTTTTTACGCCAACAACCAAAATTTACAGTGAAACTAAAATTATGAATATAAAACAACTATATACTTGTAGCACTTGTATATTAATTAGGAAAATAATCGATGGTAAAATTCAAAGTGAATTATCTTTCGTCGTTAAATCACAAACGACTAGCCGAAGTATAAGATGGCCTAATTTATTAGTCTTACCTAAAATACGCACTAACTATGCCAAAAGAAGCATTACTTTTGAGGGAGCACAGCTATATAATAGTTTACCCGACCACATTAAAACGATAAATTCATTTAATAGCTTTAAGCATCAGTTGTCAAAGTATGTTATTGAAAAGTATTAAATAAAAAAATGTTTAAACTAAGTATTATTGTGCTGCTATCTTTTTATTGTTTCCTTAGTAATCTTACTTTAATAATTAAATTTGTATTTCTTTTTTCTTAAAAAAAAACAACTGTATTTACTAATAATAATTTTGGTTCGAACTGTATTGTTATAGATAAGTGTAACTAATGTATTGTTCTCATGTAAGTGGATATTATTGTATCTTTTATGAGAATAAATTCTTTAAACCTTATTCGTTGAGTGTTTGGTCAAAAATTCGTTCTCAATGATGGCCTTGTGCGAAGGCGCATTATCGTGGTGCAAAATCCAAGAATTTTCTTTCCACAAATCTGGCCTTTTTCGTCGAATTTGCTCTCATTAATGCCGCATAACTCTCAAATTATATTATTCATTTACCATTTGACCGTCCGGCAAGAATTCTGAGTGCAAACAAGTCATTATTAATTCATTTTTGCGATGTTAACTTCAGTTGCAGACGTTGATGACCTACCAGAGCGAGGCAAATCTTCCCTCACATCTCGACCGCTTTTTTAACGATTTGTACCACTCATAAATACGTATTTTTGATAAAGTCAATTCACCGTAAGCCTTCTGTAACATTTTCAGTGTCTCCAAACAAGAAATTCGATTGGCGATGCAAAATTAAAGACAAAGTCTTTGTTCGATGTTTTTGTCTATTATGAAATTCGCAATACACACTAGATGTGATATATAACTAAAAACAGGACTGTATTCAATATAAATAACAGATGCAACTCAAACTTCGTGCCAATATAGAAAACAGTTGTGCCAATCTAACAACAACACCGCCGGTAATACCGCGGGGCACAGCTAGTAAAGCATAAAGCTCATTTTTTTTCTTATTTTCTTTAGCATAATATTATTATAGGAATCTCGTCTTCTACTGCAAGACATTTTTGACAGATCTTTCCCACTGCCAGACATCTTTTTAAAGTATAAGAAGGTGAAGTGGTCTGGCAGTGAAAACCAACAGCTGTCAAAAATGTCCAGCAGTTGGAGACGGGATTCTTTACCCACTTTACGATTTATTTATTTGCATACCATCATATAGAAAATGTGCTTTTTTATGTTGAAGTACATAAGACATCATTCTTGGACTAATTTTATCCTTTTTTTTGCGTGCAGTGATGTGTGTAATGAAAAGATAAGGTAGGTACAGCCGACTGGCGATGAATATAATTATGCACCTACAAGGAATATCGCCCTCAGGTACCATGATTTTGAACGTCTTTTTTCCTCCCTGACCCGTTTACGTACGGGGCCTTATTCCCCGTTTGTCATAGTGCTAGTTCGGGGCAGACGGCACGGTCGGGCCCCCCGGCCGCTAATCGAGTGAGCGCGGAACAAACACCAGCTATTGTGCCAATTAGCGCCGCCACGCCTCGCGATACCGCCGCCAGCCGCCAGCCGCCGCGGGTCGCGCAGGGCTGACACCCGACCCCGAGGCCCGACTGCAACTGCAGCCTAAACACAAATCACATTACACAAACATAACCTAATACGTGACACGATATCGTCCTCGCTCTCGTTCTATTTTAGCACTATGTATAATTCAAAAAGATAATGAATTAAAAGAAATAAAAAAAACCGTAAGCAAATAATTTGAGAATATGTTGATTGCAACATATGCATGGGCTCGTTCATTGGTTAACATTTATGTCATATTGTACTCGTATACATCAACATGAAGAATTAAAGTAGAGTTAAAAAACCAAAGAACCAGCCCTCGCCCCGTTCGCAGGCCTCGAGCGGCGAGCGGGGTAAATCGCAAATGGCGGGCGGCGGCGCGTGGGAACTCGCGCGCAATTAGCGCAAGTGCAGTCAGTCGGCCCGGCGCGGATAATTTCATTACCCTCCGTCAAAGCGCCAGCTCCGCCGCAGCCGCGACCCGCACAATGACGCCCGAAGACGTCGCCGGTTCTCACGAGCGCGTTATGTACACTGCCACCACACAAAACGCGACCGCCGAGACCAAACAAACAAAATCATATAATTAAATTAGTGCCAGCTGACTGATGCACACAAATTTCGATTTCTTTCACCGCAATTGTGAGCCCGGAGCTGTGAATTAAATTTCTCAGTAAAATATTGTTCCATACGACTACAGTGGCCGTCCCTATGCAGTTGCTTACAAAAATAGTATTCAGCCGGCGGATGAACAATACTCACAGATGATAAACACAAAATATTATGTCGTAGACGTAGAGCTTCGCGTAAAAAATCTTCCACACAAACAATAATTATAATTCGCTTAACAAACCTGACGGACCTATTTACCACTTCATAATAATGTTATTAATATTTAACAGTGCAATAATTCACTAGGACCGCTTTAATTTAGATAATCCCGCAATTAAATATTGTAATAAGTGATGAGCCGATACGTTATCGACGGCCACGTGCGCGTGGCCGCGGGGGAGGGAGAGGGGGGGGGGGGGGGGGGGCAGGGCAGGTGGCCGCTCCCAGAGATATTAATATAACACTATCATTATTTGAAACCCCAACCAGCTTACACTTTTATCGTCGGTAAATTGGGCCATTTCCACAATCAGATCGTGACAAACGACGGCGATTGATGACACCTCAGATACGGGGCTATTTCCCAATAATTATTATAAAATTACAGACGCGATGGAAGTTTCACACCTAACTGATAGCGAGCGACGAGTAGCGAAGCGTACGTGCTCCGAATGTCCAGATGAAACTACATGACATAATTACTGTGTATTGATGAATTTACAAAAGTGTTGATAATTACTTTATGCTGCTACTTGCTAGTTGCTACTGCGTGTCAATTATGTCCTACTACTATAATTCTCATTAAATATGATCGCCCTCTTAGATAGCAATAATATTATACTGTAGCGAGTGACACACTGAAATAATACATCATTTATCATTATCATTATGTTAACATGCGATATTTTATATTAGTTAATATAATCCCAACAAAATGGATGCGGTGGTGTAAGTGGATGACGTCACCATGTACACACCAGCTCGTGGGCGATAAAAAACAAATTAAATACAATCGGTGGTGATAGTCGAACTGCTATAGGACACGTGTCTAAACACACTAGGCCGAAGTTACGCGGCGTAAATTACGTCCGCAATGTCAAACGCATACAAAATACGGACGGAACGCAACGGAATAGTGTGTCGTCGGCAATTTAAAATACATTGCGGGCGTAATCATGCGGAATTTACGCCGGCGTAACTTCGGCCTAGTGTGTTTAGACACGTAGAGTCGTCGAAAAGCCCAGAAGCAAGCAAGAGGTAACAGGAACATTTATTCAAACCTTAATGGTGTATAGAAAATTTAAAGTATAGTATTTTAATTTTCGATATTATTTACCTCAGTTGGAATAATGATAATGAACTAGAAAAATACAATAATTAGCGTAATACACATAACGCCGTCATGTGACGCTCAAGTCTCTACCTTTTTAATAATAAATCGAGATGATTAGGCGATTACAGCTATCGTTCAAGTGTCAGCCCATAGAGCATAACCAAAACATGGAGTTAGGTGTAGATAATGTAATACGACGTTATCGCGGACAGAGTTAATGTCGCGGCCATCGCATCCATCACATAATTACATAACGTTGGTAAATAAAAGCAGATGATACAGACTTATTACAGTATAATATCAGCCATTCCGAGTAATTTGCAAATCTGATACAGAGCTCTGTTGCAGCGCAGTAACGAACCTCGTTTACTGCACTTTTAATTGGGGATTACTGAGTACAGGGTGTGCGCTGCAGCCAATTATATCTTCAATTCAAAACTCGTTATAACAAATGAAATCTACTTTTATAGACCTCAATCCGGTGTATGATATTTTAATGATTAAAGAAAAACAAAATTACATGAAATGTGGATAAAATACCAAAAATTAATTACAGTACGATACTGCAGGTAGCTCCATAATGTAAATCTGCAACTGATATAATAAATCTCAAAAGTAGATTTTGTTGTTGTAAGAACAAAAGTAGATTTTGTTGTTATATGAACATGAATAATCGAAAGACAGAGTTATCCTTGTTTTGAAAAGGACGCTAGCGGTAATACGTCTAAAATAAAAATAGTAAAACGGTCTATTAGCGTAGAAACATTGATGAATTTGATGCGTACGACATCCATATTCTATACCTTTATAATAATGCTATAATATTTTACCACATATCACCCTGTATGCGGCGGTATCGCCAATCCGCAGGTAATTGGCTGCAGCAATTAGCGGCTTGCACACACATACACACACACACACACACACACACACACGTGCAGCTCTCGACATGGACATGGAGGGTGTACTGCTGCTACTCGTGGCCCTCGCCCGCGCGGCCGCCGCCTACGACGGTCAGTACAACGGAGGCTGACACTAATCGATAGTGATCATCCTGGACTATAATTAATTATTATTTGTGGTCGGAAGAAGTTTACAAAACTCACGATGTTCCCACAGAGCGGCGTAGCGTCCCGCTGTCGGGGTCGCTCAGCTCCGTGGGCGGCGGCGAGGAGCACTCCCCGCCGCACTACCGCCCCGGCTCGCAGGCGTAAGTGACATACGATATCAGTCTATATTATAATATCGTTTTTGTTCTCGAGCGCAGGGAAAAAGAGATCCATCGAGCGGACTCAGAATTTGATGTGCGGTGTGACCGGCAGGTACGTGATCTCGCAGCTGGTGAAGCCGAAGCCCCCGCACCAGTACTGGGCGGAGGAGACGGCGGCGGGCGTGCCCCCGGAGCGCCGCAACTGTCTGCTGTGCGAGGCGCAGGACTCCGGCGCCTGCCGCGCCATGCCCTCGTGCGTGCACTGCGAGCCCACCGTCACCGCGCTGTGCGAGCGCGGCGCGCCCTGCCTGCGCTGCACCGGTTGGTACCTCTGCACCACCGTCTTCGGGCCCTCTTCCTGACGTCACCCGCGTGCCGATCTAGTTCGCATGCAAATTATTTCATACACGTGAACGCGCGTGGCCAGGAGCATGTCGTTACTCGCATGCAGACCAGATCCGCGTGCGGGCTACAATACGGACGACAGGAGAAGGGCCTTCCGACATTTTCCCGCCCTCGCTAAAGGCTGCATCCCCCGCAGTGATCAAGAACCCGTTCTTCAAGTGCGTGCCGGGCGAGAAGTACATGGACGAGTGCGACTCGTGCCGCTGCATGGACGGCCACGGCGGCTGGTGCACTAACCAGTTCTGCGAGTTCCGCGCGCTGCACCTCTACGCCATGAAGCTCTCCGACGGCGAGTTCTACTGACGCTACGTACTCGCACAATAAACTCCTCGTTGTTTACGTGTTACTTATAGTCCTAAGTAATCATTAAATGGTCTTTGTCCAAAACTATCAATGGATAAGGAGTAGTCGTAATTTCTGTACATAATTAATCCCACCAAAACATGAAATGTAAAAGGAGCCAAGCAAAATATTGCATAGCTGTAATACTTTTGTCGTAAAAAAATTCAGATCACATTCAAGCCAAGCCTTCAACTTATTTTGTAATTTAAATCAACATTTAGTAAATGTTACAATAGATTTCTTTATTTTATAATTATTATAGTGGCTTGGCACTAAGCATTAGAGAAATAATATAATATATTGGGTACCATCGGCCACATGCGTCGTTACATACTAAAACACTTTATGCTTGCCGTCTGTGTAAGTATGAACTCCTTCAAATATGCAGTTTTATATTAAACTAGCTGTCCCGGTGAAGGTGAACTTCGAGTCACTTTAAAACCTTCCCTGGACTTCTACGAATATTTTAAGACTAAAATCAGCCCAATCCGTTTAGCCGTTTTCGAGTTTTAGCGCGACTAACACATTTGAAAATCTATTTTTATATATAAGACTAGCTGCCCCGGTGAACTTCGTGTGACTTTAAAACCTTCCCTGGACTTCTACGAATATTTTAAGACTAAAATCAGCCCAATCCGTTCAGCCGTTTTCGAGTTTTAGCGCGACTAACACATTTGAAAATCCATTTTTTTATATATAGATTTGTTTCTCTTGTGCTCATTGCCAAGCCACTATAATAATTATAAAATAAAGAAATCTATTGATACATTTACTAAATGTTGATTTAAATTACAAAATAAGTTGAAGGCTTGGCTTGAATGTGATCTGAAAACTTTTTACGACAGAAGTATTGCAGCTATGCAATATTTTGCTTGGCTCCTTTTACATTTCAGGTTTTGGTGGGATTTCATTTCCTTTTTTTAAGGTTTTTGTTTCTTTTCTTTTCAGGTCACGTTATAACTTTTCTGTATTTAGCTTGGTTCTCATTCTCTATCTTATTTATATTATTTTTTGAGGCTTCGTTAGTTCTGAGTCGATTATTAATATTCATATATTTTGATATTATAAGTTTAAACACTTACGGATTTTGTCGCGGAGCACTTTTATTAATCCCGACGTTTCGGCTGCTTTACAGCGGCCGGGGTCACGGGTGGTCTTCGGGTAGTTAAAGAACTTCAAGAACTTGGACACCTGTCACCTCAGTCCACCCGTGACCCCGGCCGCTGTAAAGCAGCCGAAACGTCGGGATTAATAAAAGTGCTCCGCGACAAAATCTGTAAGTGTTTAAACTTATAATATCATGAGTGGTACTCGCGAAAACTTAAGAAATCATTATTCATATATTTTAATTGACTTTTAAGCTTTAAAATAATACTTGAAGGTGGTTATTTTTAACCGACTTCCAAAAAGGAGGAGGTTTCTCAATTCGACCGTATATATGTTCTTTTTTTTATGTTAACTCCGCCGTTTGTGAACCGATTTTCAAAATTCTTTTTTTGTTGTATAGGACATAGTCTGAATTTGGTACCATGTTCCCAAACATGGTGACCTGATGATGGGATCCATGAGGAATCGAGGGAACTCCTCAAAATTTATATGGAAACATATGGTGATTTTAGTTTAATGATAAGTATCCTAAGCATATGCTACCAAAACGTAAGATTTTGCACCAAGGTATACTATGGTTCCGAAGATACTAAGAGAAATCCGGATTCCTTATAGATACAAGTTTGGGGGCTTAGGCGCTGTTTTAAAAACTGACAACATATGCTACTATGCAAATTACATTAATCTTCTCCCTTAAATTATCTAGCACGTGTTCCCTTCGATTTTTTTTTAAATGTATAGTTTAAAATTATTTACTTGATATTTGTGAGTGTGACTGATTTGTTAAGACAAATAACAAATTGTAATAAGTAGAATATACGCGATGGTTTACTAGGTAACTAAAAAGAGTGAAATTATTATTTTGTACAAAAAATTAAAACCGACTTCCAAGGTAAAAGCAATAATAACATCCTTATTATATTAACTAAAAAGTATTGAATAATTTTTCCTATCTAATAGTGCCTTTTTCCAAATTCGGCTAAACCTCAACAGCTATTTCTGTACTCAATCTTCATCATTTTGAAGTCCGTACCAGTTCCAAAAGTTTCAAATATTCTGGCAGAGGAAGATTCAGCTATCTGGTACCGACTTCAAAACGATGAAGATTGAGTCCAGAAATAGCTGTTGTGGTTTAGCCGAATTCGGAAAAAGGCACTATTAGATAGGAAAAAATATTTAATACTTTTTAGTATTATAAGGATGTTATTATTGTTTTTACTTTGGAAGTCGGTTTTAATTTTTTGTTAAAAATAATTAGCATAGCGTTGAATACATAGCACTGATGTAAGCGTCAACGTTCCTCGCAGGAAAGGAGCACACCTTATTTCATGTGATAACTTAAAACTCCCATATTACGAGTATATATCGAGCGAGTAAGGAGTGTATATCGCAGTACTGATTGCATTTATATTTTAATCGAATTTAATTATTGTTTCATTGTTAACGTTGTTAATACTTACTATTTTTTATTTAATCAATACCATTTCATAATAACAAATATGCAGTCGAAACTCATACTGTTCTTGCAAAGTTACAAACATAAAAATGTTTTCATTTATTTAATAAACTACTATATATATTATTATTATGTATATTATTTTTCAGTTTTTCGGTTTCCCTGTCCAAAAGATGAAAACGGGACCCTATTATCAATAAATAATAAGTCTTCGCTGTCTGTCCGTCGTCCATCCTTATGTCACCAGGCTGGATCTCGAGAACCGCCATAGCAAGATAGTTGCAATTTTCACAAATTATGTATTTCTGGTATCGTTATAAAAGCTAATAGTCCAATTCAAATAAAATAAATTATTAATAGGGGGCCTCATACAACAAACACGATTTTTTCCCCTATTTTGCTCTATATCCATAATGGTAACAGTAAGGTTTTTGAAAATTTCAGAAAATACTCAGCTGTATATCAACTTTAATAATGAATAATAAAAATTTTATACACTTATTATTTAAGGGGGGCTCCCATACAAATTTACGGTACGGAACCCTATGTACGCCAGTCCGACTCGTACTTGGCCGGTTTCATAATTTTTACTTTCATTGTAAATAAAGACCTATCAGGGTACCAACTTTCAAGGTTCTAAGTCTGCTAGAAGTACCTTAGAATTTTGATGATCTATAAGTCAGTGAGTGACAAAATGTAGTAACTTTGACCATCTGTAATACTCTGGTTAACAAGTGCCATTTTCGTCAAAACCTGATCTCATGCACTGAAAATTATGATTTTGGTCTCATTTGATTCGGAATACCATCTAGAACATTGACAAAAAAAATGCAAAAGTTATAAACAATTAAGTAAACATAAAAAGAAGGGTTTGGTCTTTTTTTAATATTTCGAAAACTATTTGAGATACTCAAAATTTGAAAATGGATCAGTAAAGAGAAGGAAATTTCCTAAAAAAAATCCTACATCTTGGAACCTTAACAATAATCCTTATAGCTTTAATTGAGCGGCGAAAGTAGCAATAAAACCGCGTGGTTCGGGTTTCGCATGATTTGCCGCAATCTGCTACGTGAACTAAAAAAATATTTTAAGTGATTAAATATTAATATTAAGGAATAAAAAAATTTTGGTACTAAGTAGACATATCAATACACAATAATCCGGTAACAAAAATCAATTATCACAATTCGCTTAATTAATATGTTCGCTTTAAATTCGCTTAATAAATATATTTTTTATTAACATTCAAAGTCATTCCAAAATTATTCATGTAAATAAAGCAATTACGGTACTTTTATATAGCATTATTGTTACTATTTTGTTTTGTTATTGTTAGAAGCCAGATAACAATGTATATTTTTTTATTTATAACTAATAAAAATTAAATAATCATTTTTATTGATGAAAAAACCCTAATTGCTATATTTACATGAAAATTTCATGAATGCCTTTGATTGTTCATAAAAAATTGAAAAATCAAAATTAGTGAATTTTTCCAACGGATATCTTTTCTAAGCCCTTTTAAGATTAGCTCAAAAGAATAATAAAAAATTCTAGATTTCTTGTTTTGAAATAATCAGCGTTTTTATGTTAACATTAAAATGGTGACTATTTACAAATTAACAAAAGCATAACAATTAAACAAATTGTGATAATTTATTTTTGTTGACGGATTATTGTTGATTGATATGTCTTCTTAGTACCCAATTTTTTTTATTTCTTTATATTAATATTTATATATATTTTAGTTCACGTGGCAGATTGCGGCAATTCACGCGAAACCCGAACTACGCGTTTTTACCGTTACTTTCGCCGCTCAATTAAAGTTATAGAATTATTGATAAGGTTCCAGAATCTAGGATTTTTTTAGGAAATTTCCTGTTCTTTAAGGATCTATTTTCAAATTTTGGTTATCTCAAATAGTTTTCGAAATATTAAAATAAAACTAAACCCTTCTTTTTATGTTTACCTAATTGTTTATAACTTTTGCATTTTTTTTTCAGCCCCTCTTGGAATTTTGATAGAATGTTCTAGATGCTATTTCGAATCGAATGAGACCAAAATCATAATTTTCGGTGCGTTAGATCAGGTTTTGAGGAAAATGACACTTGTTACTCAGACTATAACTATTAAACTATTTATCGAAATTTCATTTAATTTGGAGGTTAAGCTAGTTTTAATACTTGCTCCTAGTGACCGAAATTCTGAATCCCTAGCTTTGTTAACATCGAAGATAAAGGGGGTGTGAAATAGCTGCGAACCGCTTCGAGAAAAGTATGGTATGGCCGTGCCTTTGCTAAAAAGCTTGTCTGGGGCACTGCCGTGCCCCCAGATACGTCGAGACGTTTCTGAACTGAACCTTGTAACTGAAGGATATAATACGATACAGGATGCCTTCTCTGCATATATAAAGAAGGAAGAAATAAGAACAAGGCTTTGATCGAGTGCTAGTCCCGAAATAGACAATAACTTTTGTAATTAACTAGGATATCTCCCGCAACACGGCGGGTAACGTTATTTCGGTATCAACAGCCTCTCTCTAACTCTCTCCGTGTACGACGCAGCGCGGCACAATGAGCAACAGTTTCAAAGGGCCCGAGACATGGCATTGTTGTACGCGACCCCGGCCGGTAATAAATTTCATTACGACGAATACCTTTATGATGTCGGTGCGCATCGGTGAACTTTATTAAATTTTTGTGATAGACTCGTAAATAGATCTCATCGAGCTGAGCGATCGTTCGGGGAGAGATTGTGATGGTACATTTGAACGCTACATTGGCTACTATACTCAACGTTTTTTTTTTTTATTCTCTAGATGTGGCGATGGCTAAAGGCTCGTCTGTTTAACTTACCTTTGTCTCTTTGACGGATTTTATATGAATAATAAAGTCTCAACAATCTTTTACAGCTTATCAATTGGTCAATGCCAACTTGTAATTTGGGCGAATGCTGTTTATCTGAACTCTCGCAGTGAGGAAGGTCACTCGAGCACACAGCCGCATCGCCGCTGCACGGGCGGCCGCCGCGGTGTCAATGTCGGGCTCCTACTAGTTTACCTCTACATTGTCTCCGTGTATTTGTCGATTTGAGCTCTACTACCGGGGCCCAAGGTGCACAGTCACCCGCACCGCCAGGTATTGTCCCGGCGTGCTACTGTTAGCTGCTAATTGATCAAATATTTACACAATTAAAGTCAACTGAGCGTTCACGCGTGTATCCCCCGGCCCCGCGACGCACTCTGGGCTCTCCCGTCTACGCGATAGAAGCGTGTATCGAGTGGCCGACGGGCCGGAGCTAGTTGGGTGGGCGGAGGATTACCGCGGCTCGGTTCCCAGGAAGTGGTCAGTTGCAAATATTGTGTGGACGGGAATTATGATCCGCGGATGACTCTCTCCTATTTGAGATCCGGTAGGAAAGGATTATCGTCGCAGCTATTGTAAATAATTACTTGTGTGAAAATCCGCGTATTAGACTAGATGGCAAGATGAGGAATTGCCAGCACTATAAGTTCGTTCGCAATAATGACTGATGGTCGATAGAGGTACAGGAGTTAGCGGCGAAACTTGGAATATGTTATATGACGTAATGCTTGGTACTACTAATATACAGTGTGTAACAATACTAAGTGATAATACTTTAGGGTATGTACGTGTTCCTTGTAGAGAGTTCACTGTGAAAGTAGCAGCGCTGAAAGACGATTTTTTTTTTCACTTTTGTATGGACAAGGGCCCGAGCGTCACGAGTTTCCCCATACAAAAGTGAAAAAATAAAAGTGAGAAAAGTGTGTCAGCTCCGACGCACGACTGGAGTTTACTCCTTAAGTACGAGTATCTAACCATACGCAAAAAGAGTTTATTCAACTGAAAAAAGATTAATATCATAATTATGAAATCAGATATTCCGGCAATATTATGTACACCCCTTTCTGCCATAGTTATTTCAAAATACTTTTAGTTCACTTTAGCCAGTATAATGATAAAAATTATAACTTCACAATAACAATATTAATTACTTATATTTATAAAAAAAATAATTAAAAAAAACAAAATAAAAAAAATAATAATATATATAATTATATAATAATATAATTAAATAATAATATAATTATATAATAATATAATATTCCGATGTCCGATGATTCCAAAAACGTGACACATTTTTTCGTTACTTGTTTAATAGGTTTTACCCCTCGTATTTTTCTCATACCGGGCGCCTTATATATGAAAATCGATTCTTAAGGAGTAAACTCCAAAAATTAGTCTTTCAGCACTGCTACTTTCACAGTGAACTCTCTACAAGGAACACGTATCTATACATCCTAAAGTATTATCACTTAGTTTTGTTACACCCTGTATATTCTATGTAATGCTTCAAAAAAGTTATTTTAATGATTTTACCTTGCGTAGCATCGGTACGATCGGACTGAGATGCTTAGAAAATAGGAGGGTTATGCTACATATAAAAGAAAGGAGGATCCATTAGAAGATAAGTTAAACAATTACAATAGCTACAATTGTGCATTATTTTCCGTTAAATTATAATAATATTAACTATGTAGTTAGGAGTAAAAGGCGATGACTGCCGCTACATAATAACTGATACAATCGTCATCCAAGTTACAGATTTATCGGAATAATAAATCTCGTTAATACATTTTATTATGCTGATAAATGGCACATACAAAAATAGCAATTTTTTGTCGCTTCTCTATTCATGTAAAGTGAAAATGATCTTTTCTGCATTTATCGCAGCGTGGGATGAGGTTAGGACTTCATCAAATATCAATTGTGTGTGAAATACCTTTTGTTGATTTAGGGATCCTCATGATCCTGAAATTAAATATTTATAAACCTAAAATATTTAAGGAAAAATTTAAATATTAGGTTTAATAAATTCCTAAGATAAGAATTTATATTATAATATTGTAGAATAGCATTAGCCTAGCTTTCCGTTAAGCACCTTTATACCTAGCTCGAATATTTACCTACTCTTAATTTTCTTTTAAGTTCTACATAAAATAAGCTTATCAATAATTGCTACATATGCTTATAAATTCTGTTTAAAAAGTTATGTAACAAATTTAAATGATGTTCGTATTACGGTCGTACAGCTACAGAACTCGACATTTTTGTTGGACTCGCTCTTGACCGATTTAAGTTGAGCCAACTGATGAATGTGTCAAATCATCTGTCACATTATTGTCCTGTGTCACATCTTACGTGTCCGCACACCGCGGGCCGGCGGAAGTGTATGGGGGAGGAAGGGGGTAGGGGAGGAGGATACAATGCGCAGTATCAATTACAGCCATATTACAACACTTTAGATGATTTTTTGCGAGCGCATACATGTAATGCTGTAGATTCTCACGTTTGCACGCCACTTATTAGGTAGAATGTTGGATCCATTTAAATAATATTGTAAGACCTTTCTGTACCACATTTATGCAATAAATCATTCTATCCTATTCTATTCTGTTATATTAAAATAATTGGTAATTTTCCCAATTAATCAAGCGTTGTAACTTGTAAGATATAATTTATTTTATAACGATTGATAAAGACTGTTGAGTTGAGAGTGAATTATACAGAATAGTAATTTGGTGTGGAGAGTGTGGCAACCAGTGACAAAGTTGAGAGGTCCCATTTATGGTATCAACTTCTGAAATTATTACTTTTATTCTGCGTTTCTCTACATACTTAATGGACAATGGTGATGAGTACACTTTAGAATATTATACATAATTATATACGAATAATCTTCAGCTAATGTTTGTTTCAATTCATGAATTACTCAGAGCTGCATCTAAGAGCTTACGCATGAAATGAAATCAAAATAATTTCAAAGAATGTTAATAATTTTGAGATGCACACTCTGTGTGTTGTACGTCGACGGTTTGGCCTACATATTTTATAAATACCGCCGGCGAACTGTGTCGCGGTGTATATAGGTCGTTGCCAACAGCGAGCCGACAACACATTGAAGACGATTGTCAATTATATTGTTGAATCACAAACAGCCAACAACAATATTATGTCCTACAAACACACACACACACACACACGCACATACACACCTCGTGTGGGCGGAAATCGTGACAGCCTTCTACTTATATCTCCAAAACTTGAAAAATATGGCCAAATTATAAAAATAATAGATAGAAAAGAGTCGTAAATCGACTGCCCCTAAGTATACTGAGTCAACTAACAAATTGCAAACTTTACAGGAGAGCGTTTGCAAGAACGAAACGTTACGAGTATATTTTTAACGTCGTTAAGATTACGGAAAAATAAATGATCACAGATAATTGCCTATAAAAAGGATCTTCAACAGGGCAAAATAAAAAATACATTATTTTATTATTTACTGAGATAATGTAGATATACTAGTATACGTCGATTATCTGTAAGTTGAAATTGGATCAACTACCACTTATATTTTTATACGTCGTATCATTAAATCTACTTATTTCGACAGTTCTAAACCTAAAATATGGTAGAACTATTTTTCATTTAGAGTTTTCTTTCCTTCGGTATCGTCATTTTGCTCTCATAATTCGTTTTTGTACAAATCTTAGCAGTTGACTCACTGTACATGGATATAAAGTTAAAAGCATACTATTTTTGTTGGTGAGTCAACTGTCACAATGTAAGTAAAAAATAAAAACATCTTTTCTTTCTTAAATTTTTTATTATAATAATCGTTTCCATTCATAAATTAAATATTTTATTATTGAAAGTTCTTTATTTTTATAAAATTAACTAAGCTAAACCTCTGTAGCTAAGACTTAGGTTTCAAGTAACAAAACACAAAATATTTAATAATGTCTATTGCGTATTTCTTATTTAGTATAAAAATTTGATTAATTACTAAATAGCAATCATTTTAGAACTCTCAGTTTAAAAATTTACAAAGGCATGTTAATTTGTACTTATTCTAGGCATTGGCACATTGAAACCGAACAAAAAGGGAAAAAAATTATGTTTGCTGTATGGGAGACTTCCTTAAATATTTATTTTAGGTATTTTGTTTTAAATATTTGTTGTTGCAGCCGAAAGTAGCAACAGAAATATGTACATAATTTGTGAAAATTTCAACTGTCTAGCTACAGTGATTCTCGAGATACAGCTTGGTGACAGAAAAATGATCAGATTGACCGACACCGAAATCTTTGTAATAGAGTCCCATTTTTACCCTTTGGGTACGGATCCCTTAGTAGAGGAGCCCAATATGCCTGATATGTCAGGTTAAGCTTGTATAAGCTTCCCAAATGTCTCTAGTTAGCATGGTACAAAAATCTGATTTCCCAGTTGGCGGATTAAGGCTGCTCTCTCGAAAAAAACTTACAAAAGCGAAAAAAACCGAAAAAAACTTAACGTGCAGATGAAACTACTTTTCATCGGCATTAACAGAGAAATTATATCTGAAAAAAATAATTAGTAATCTACATGATATGATACGTAATTTGGTTTTGCCATATTTTTTCTATCGGTATCACATAATAAAGAAATAAAAAACCAAATTACCTCCAAAATCCAAACAAAACCGAAATGAAACCACTTTACTCCTTCATTATTTATCAAAAGAATATATAAAAAACTAGACGATGCCCGCAACTCCGTTGCGCCGTTGCTATGTCCTTTCCCGGGACTCAAAGTATCTCCATACCAAATTTCAGCCAAATCGGTTCAGCTGTTCGGGCGTGAAGAGGTAACAGACAGACAGACAGACAGACAGATACACTTTCGCATTTATAATATTAGTATGGATATCTACTGCTTTGCAATACAAGTTAATGATTTGATTTGGTTACTTTTTTGAAATATGTATTATTTTTATAATAATTAATTAAAAATGAGTCTCAGATCGCCAACCCTACGCGTAATCGCCACAAAACAAGGCGCGCTGATATGAGTGTTATTTTAATGTCATTTACGTCGATATTCGCACTGACAGACAATCGACCTGCTAATTTAGGAAGAGAGGGCCCTTAAAAAAGTTTTTTTTTCAAGTGTTGAAATGTCATACATTTGTAAGATTAAGATAGGAAATGTTAAGTATACTCCAAAGTATCCACCACGTAAAGAACTGGTGATTTAAAGGCAAAGTAAGCCTGTAGGGACATAAAAAAATAACTTTTATTTTTAAGAAAATAAGCTTTACAGATGGTTTATGTTGCACTCTATTAAATTGTATAGTCCTTGTTGTCTAAAATCTTATAAAAAATTACCAAATATAATAATTATTTTAAATATTTTCATAGCTGTCAACTGGCAGTAGCCTCTCAACTCAACGCGAAAATAAAAACGCTCATATAATTTTTTTATCCATTTAACCTAGTCTACAAAACCTACTAGGCTTCACAACACTCTACTAACTACATAGAAAGCACTTTGTGCTCCCCAACTACTTCAAATTAGTGGTTTTCTTATCTTTTCACTCCGCGCTGACCATATGACTACTGAGTCAACTTTCAATTTAAACCAAAATGCCCGCGATCGCGTCCCGCGTATACTGTTAGAATATAACTTGACTCAGTATTCAATGCGCAAATTTAAAAAGTCAGTAGAGGACTCTGTGTATGTCATTTTATTTCCGGTATTAATAAAGATACAAACTTTTTTTTAAAGCCAGCAGGTAGAATATGATCTAATTAGTGTAAATATACCAAAAAGTGCAATTTGGAAAATTTGTTAGTTGACTCAGTATACTTAGGGGCAGTCGAGATAATAGTATGTCGCAGGTGGATTGTATAATCCGCCGTCTTACATTACGGCTAGGTGTTTTAAAAAACAGGGCCGTTTTGTAATACGGCGGTTTAACGATTAGCCGGATTGTCATTGCGATACGTTCTTCAATAAGGCGGCCCACGTTTAGCCGCATCGTACTGTCCTCGTACCGGTACATTCTTTACTGTTTTACATCGAGAATAATAGAAGTTCTTTAAAATTGTTCTGAAATTTACTGTTTACTTTGTTTAATTCACTCAAAACTTTGCAATTTAGCAACACACTTTCGGTATCCAACGCCATTGTTGTTGTTATGTCATAGGCAGCGCCAAGGGTATTAAGTCGAATCGGAAGCAAAAACAGTCAAAGAGGCGACTTATCTTTCGCTTTATTACATTATGGCTAGCCGTTTTGAATAACGCATGGCGCCGAATACATGCCTGCGATTTTTCATTCAGCCGCATTCAATCTGGGCAATCTGGCTAATCAATAAATCGCGGCATTACAAAACGGTCCTGTTTTTTAAAACAGCTAGCCGTAATGTAAAACGGCGGATTATACAATTCGCCTGCGACGTATACATTATACTCGTACACGTTATGTGACGCAGCAACAAAGTAACGCTTGATGAAATTAGTAAATTGATGCTTTACATATTATACCTACCATCCAATTAAGTCAGTATCTAAAATTCATATTTGTTCGAATCAAATCTGACCTTTTCGTGTCAGATTTGATTTGTTTAGTAGTAGTGACGAGCACAGATTTAAAAAAAAATCATATTACATATTATTATTTTTTCTAACATAACATTTAAAACGAATTCGTCACGGTGCGGGGTACTGAGTGAGGGAAAAGGGATTATATTTTATAGTTATTATGTTTAGAAGTATGATGTGGGATCCCGTGCGCCGGCGCAGCGTGCGGCGGTAAACTGTTATTATCGGGTAATGAAGCTCGCGTTACGTCGTAAGGGTGAAGTATTAAAGGGTCCTAATATTTTGGTAATCATCCTCGCACAAAGAGGTTTTTTGATAATGACTAGTTATTAGCTTACTGTTTTGAAATATTTTTGTTGCAGTGAGGATCGATAAAAGCTCGCTACTGTTTTTATACGGCGTTTGTTGGGTTAGGAGCACCGCAATTACTTTTATATTGAATGTTCATTGTACATTGTAGGTCCTGGCAGTTGGCTGTTGGCACAATATTACATTTTTTATTTTAATTGAAGCCGGAAACTGTTGTAGATTTTAAACTCTTAAGTTTCAAGCGTTATTACTCTACTAAGTAAGATTATTTTTATGTGTATTTGTTATTATTATATTCGATGTAAAAACTAAATTTAAATTCACATAATATTGTTGTTATTATATTTACTAGATGTTCCGCGCGGCTTCGCCCGTGTAATTTAGGAATGTCGCGGAAACCGTACATTTTTCCGCAAAAAAAATAAACCAATATTCTTTCACGTGGTCTATTCTTCACGTGTGCCAAATAATATAAAAATTTCTCCAGTACGTTCAAATAAGCCCTTTCAAATAATTTTCCCCGTTTTTTCCCCAATTTCCTCTATTTCTTCGCTCCTATTAGTTTTAGCGTGATAAAATATAGCCTATAGCCTTTCTCAATAAACAGGCTATCTAACACTGAAAGGATTTTTCAAATCGGACCAGTAGTTCCTGAGATGAGCGCGTTCAAACAAACAAACAAACAAACTCTTCCTAATTATAATATTAGTATAGATTATATAGTAAACATAACGACAGCCACTTTTAACAATCTTAAAAGAGAAATATTGATGTACAAATAATTTTGTATGTTAAACGTTCACAGCGCCAACATAACATTAAAAGAATTTATATATCGAGTTATTCCGCTGAAAATAATCCGCAACGATCAATCTTATTTTGTAACGTAAATTAGGTCTGTGTGTGAGTGTGTCGCTCATTCCGACAACAGACACAAAGTGCGCGGCGCACTGTCGGGGTCGGGGTCGGGTACACAATATCATCGCCAATCATGTCCTTATTACGATGGTTGAGCTGTAAAGAACTTTTTGCGGGGGTTTTTATGCAATTACAAAATATTAAGCGCTTATTTAAGTCTATTACATGTAACGTGGTCCATACACAATTCTATTGCTTTATTTTACTTCTTTGTGTCTATATTAAAACTTCACTATACTTATAGGAAATATTAATATCTACTCGTACTGTCAGTAATTTTATATCAAATTAAATCAAATCAAAATAATTTATTCATATAGGTCACACGGTAACACTTATGAACGTCAAGATTCTTAAATATTACAAAATAAACATCTCATTCTTAGATACATTAATACATAGTAATTATCACAATTATTTGACTTAAGTACATAAATTACTAACAAATTCCATTTTTTGAAAATAAAAATATGCATATTATTCAAAAAGAAATAGTTTCATGTACATTTTATGGAAAACAAAATGTCAATATAATTTTTAAATATTTTAAATTATTAAAATTATGTCAATTCAATAAGTCAATTCAAGTAATATAAAATCATGTCCATACAATAATTATTATTATGATAAGTTATTTTTATACTTATAGAAAAAAAGACATAGTTAATTACATATTATTATTAATATTGTCACACTTATTCCCATGGATGAATGTCATCAAAATAGTCATTTATTCTGTAGTAACCCTTACAAATCAATTTCTTTTTGATACATTCCTTAAATTTGTTGAAGGGCAAGGCTAAAATGTCATCAGGTAGTCTGTTATAGAAACGTATACCGAGTCCCACAAATGAGTTTTGAACCTTATGAAGACGTGAATAATTAACTGCTAGTTTATTTTTGTTCCGTGTATTAAAAGAATGCGTATCGGATTTTTTATCACAATATTGGATGTTCTTTCGAATATATATAACATTGTCAAAATATATTGAGATGGTACGGTCAGGATATTTATCTCTTTAAACGTTTCCTTTAGGGAGCACCTTGATCCTAGTCTGTATATAGCGCGAACAGCCCGTTTTTGCAATAAAAATATTGTTTGAATATCTGCAGCACTTCCCCACAGTAGTAATCCATAAGATAAGATACTGTGGAAATAGCTGTAGTAAACGGTACGAGCTGTTTCTTCATTAGTCAGTTGTCTTACTTTTCTAATCGCAAAGACTGCTGAACTTAGCTTTTTTGCTACATTTGAAATGTGAGCTCCCCATTGAAGCTTAGAGTCAAGAGTGAGGCCTAAAAATATTGTAGAATCAACGAAATCCAGATTGACATCAACAATTTTTAGGTTAATTTCAGTGTTTGCTTTCACGTTAGGCATTCTGAAAATGACACACTTTGTTTTATTAGGATTGAGTAAAAGATTGTTGGAAGAGAACCATTCTAATATAAGAGCTAGTATTTTATTAGCACCATTGAAATCTGGATTTTTTCGTTTCAATTTAAACAGGAGGGATGAATGCGAATAAGATAATTTCGCAAAAGGATCGTATGAAAAAAAGGCAAATCGTTTACATATATTAAAAAAAGAAAAGGTCCCAAAATAGAACCCTGTGGTACTCCTATTTTTATTGGTAATCCCGTGGATTTATGACCATTTACATCAACGAACTGAACTCTGTCTGTCAGGTAATCTGTCATAAGGTCAAGTGCGGTGCCTTCAATGCCATAGTGCTTAAGCTTTTGAATCAGTATACTATGATCCACGCAATCGAACGCCTTCGATAGATCACAAAAAACACCAATGACATCATGATGGTCTTCCCAAGCTTTAAAAATGTATTTTATTAAAGTAACACCCGCATCTGTAGTTGAAACACCCTTGGTAAATCCATATTGGTGACTATGCAATAAATTGTTAATATAAAAGTAACTCTGAAGTTGATTGAGGATTTCCTTCTCAAATATTTTGCTGATAGCTGGTATAATAGAGATAGGTCTAAAATTACTCGGGTCACTTTTTGAGCCCTTTTTAAACAAAGGAATAATTCTAGACTGTTTCATAAGACAAGGGAATACGCCAGCATCAACACAACGATTAAAAATAGCAGCTAGGTATGGTGATAATTCGGAAATAATATTTTTAAGTAATTTTACTGATATACCCCACAAGTCTACTGATTTTTTAAGGCTAAGAGAGTTAAAAGTCTTTATGATATCTTGCGGGTGTATGTGTCTAAAACTGAACAGTACCTTGCTTCCCTTTACATTTGTTTTAAGTAGCATGCTCGCTTTTAACGGACAGGAGTCAAGGGAACGAGTTGTCTTTTCAGTGATATTTACAAAGAATTTATTAAAGAATTGAGCTAATTCTAAATTGTCAGAAATTGTCAGACCGTCTATATTTAATTTAATTTTATTGTCATATCTTTTAAAACGTCCTATTTCATTATTAATCATGTCCCAAGTGCTACGAATTTTATTGTGAGAGTTATTTATTTTGTTACTTAAGTATAAAGCTTTAGCAGCGAGGCATATCTTCTTGAACATTTTAGAATAATTTCTCACATACTGAATAAACAATGGATGAAAGTTATATTTTTTAAGGTCATATAAATTATATAGTTTGTTCCTACTGATATATATACCAGGTGACGCCCAATCACAAAATTTTAATTTTTTATTAACATTAAATGTTTTGTTTTTAAATATAATGTCATGTTCTGATTTAATAATATTGTGTAGTTTTTCATATAATATATGTGGGTCTTGTTGGTTTAAATCTATATTTGTAATTTTATTTGCTATATTTTTCTTAAGCATACTAATTTTACTCGAAGTGATTGGTCTGCAAGTTATTTTTTCAGTATAAGAAATGGTTTTAGTTGGAAATACAGCCATTTGCCCTAAATGATCAGATGTCAAATCACTAAATAAACACATTTTTGTGCAATGGCAGTTACAAAAAATATTATCTAGGCAAGTTGCCGAATGTGAAGTGATCCTAGTGGGCTCTAAAAATAAATACTTAAGGTCAAATGTTTCAAACAAATTCAAGAATCTATCACACCTGGAAGATTTTTCCATAATGTTAACGTTAAAGTCACCACATAATATGACATATTTTTTTGTAACTAAACGGTTTAATACATTTTCTATTATTACGTCGAAAGAATCAAAATCACTATGTGGGGGTCGGTACACACATATGATAATATATTCCTCAAGCTCCACGCAGGATATTTCTGCTGTGCATTCAGATGAGAGGGTTACAATGTCTTTGCGTTCTTTACATTTGATAACATTTTGTACGTATATAAGAGAACCCCCGCGTATGGCGCCCTTCCTTATGAACGCACTGGCAATGCTATAAAATTCATTATTGATAATATTAATTTGTTCATCTTTTAACCAGTGCTCAGTAACACAAAAAACATGAATGTTACGGCTTTTTAAAAATAGGTCTACTTCTAATTCTTTGCCATGTATCACCTGAATGTTTTGATGAGCTATAATAAGACTATTGGCTACGCTGTCCTTGAAAAAAACCATTATCATTTTTTACATTGCTATTATTTGATGGATTTGAATATATTTCATTAAAATAATAAGGGATTGTCCCTCTTTTATGACTTACTACATGATTTTTTTGTACAGAGTTTTTCTTACTTTGATTTGTGTTTGGCAATATGGAAAAATAATAGGGTATGGTTCCCTTAATGTTGTTGTTTGAATACAATTTATCTACAAATTTGTTAACATAATACTTATCATAATTAATGCTATCAATTTCTAAATTACATTTAAAACATAAATAATTACATAATGGTTTATATCTATAATAGTCAGATTGAAACTTTTGTTTTGGATTAATATATTTACAGTTTGGAAAATTTCTAATTAATTGTTCAATATTATAATTCAATAGATTCGTGTTTAGAAACGGGTTATGATTTATTCCTATAACAAAAACATGACATTTTATCAAAGCTTCAAGTGTATGGCACAGATCTGAGTACAATGAATAAGGTTTTTTTTCGTTAGTCCCGACACTTATAATTACAATATCGTCATTACATATATTTTCACTAAGATTACGACAATTTTCAAGTATAGTAGAAGCAGCAGCAAATGGTTTTATTAGACCATTTATATTATATATGTCATTCCAATTATTAAATCTCGTTTTATGCATTTCCACAGAAAAGTTTTTTAACTGTTGGTCACCCAAAATGAATATGTCATTTTTCTTCACACTACCCGCATTTTTCTGTTTTCGAATGTCATTTGCACTTGACGCTGTCATCTGTGACGTTTGACATAACGTCGTATTGATGTTTCGATCACGCTTAGGACTTCCTAGGTTATTATGAACATTCTGAGTTCCAAGTTTTTGTAATAAGCTAACATCTCCGTGATATTGCGACAGTGGGGAATTGCGACAGTGGGGAATTGCGACTTGTTAATATCAAAGACTTTCGTATTTTTTTAGCGATCGGTGTACAATATGTTTTCTTCGGAGTTAGTGATATAAGTGTGGTGTCTTCTGATAACCTTTTAAGAAGAGATATAGTTTTATTTTTGGAGTCTAACTCTCATTTTAAGGACGTAACTTCTAGATTAAGGTGTGCAATTTCTTCATGGGCGCTGGTAAGTTCGATTTGCAATTTTTCAATATGGGACTTTAAGCAAATGATATCTGTATCTATTTCCGAGTCGATGGGTTGGCTAGATGATGAAATGTTTATTATGTGTGATTCATCATCTGACATTAATGCAATATTAGTCTCAGAACTGGCTTTTAAGATTTTCCTTCTGAATGTTATATTTTCCATGGTACAAGATACTTAGTAAGTGTTTTTGTTGATTTCTGCTAGATGGCGCTAATTGTCGTAAGCGATTTATTCAAAATCAGCTGTTACAAAATTTGAAATCTAGTAGAATAATTTTCTTATTTCTGAATATAACATTTAAATTCTGTTCAGAAAGTAACTTCTTCTGTTCATGCAGAGTTAAAGTTGATGCAGAATGTTATAATATCTGCACTATATATTATTTTTGTAAGAAATAAAGGTCTGAAGTCCACTTACTACTTTTCTTGTATTTACGATTTATCTGCTGAATGTAGCACTTCACTAACAATTTCACGGATGTATCCAGAGTTATACTGTATAATTATCAACTTTTACTGTCAATTAATCAAAAATTGAATTTTTTTGGAAATTATTTATACGGAGCTAGATATTATCGTTGCAACTGACAGCTGTCATATTATGTATTATGTATCTACTACTAGAAGACGCCCGCAACTCCGTTGCGCCAAATTTTGTTTATGGTATTGTATAACCGTACATTTTTCCGGGATAAAAACTCACCTATATCCTTTCTCGGACCTCAAAGTATCTCCGTGCCAAAGCAAAATCGGTACAGTGGTTTGAACATGAAGAGGTAACAGTCAACAGACAGACAGACAAACGGACAGACAGACATACAGACAGACACACTTTCGCATTTATAATATTAGTAAGTAAGTATGGTTGTATGGTACGTCACGAATGCTAGTATATTAAATAATCACTGCAATATTAAAGATGACCAGTAGGTACCTTCTCTAATGTGGAAGACCGAGAGGAGTAAAAATACAATTTTTTTTAACGTCCGTGATATTAATTTATTGCTTAACCCATCAGTCGTGGCAAAACGAGACACAATAGCTTTTTCATTGTTATCGCGGCCGGATGTGGCCGCTTGGGGCTTCATGAATTAATAGAATTTAATAATATCCTTAAAATTGTTGTCGACAACATCAAGCATCATTGTCATTGATGTATTATTGTTCACTGTCATGTATGTAATAATATGTATCGTCAAATCAACCGTGTGTAACATGTGTGGGCATCAATAGCCCACGACTCAGCGCACCCACTGTCCGTAACCCACAAGCACACAAGTGAACATCAGAATGCATTTTTTTCCGAAACCCAAAGCAAACCCGCGCGGATGTGCCGCGACACCCACCGCGACACACAATACATCATTTTTTCTCAATACAGGCTCCGACATGGCTATAAAATAACTTGCAACAAATACTATAGTACCTACGGGAACCCTAGAACAATTTTTTTATTACTAACAAGTTAAACTTTTTGTGAGTAGTTTCATTTTGATAAGACGAACAACATTTGTATTTTCGGCGAAAAATCTTGAAAGTGGTAGGTAACAAAGATAGAAAGGATTTTATACTTTGCTTTGACGGTACTAAAATATGGATTGTTCTATTTGTAGGACAATATTAATCTTAAGTTATTTAACTAATAACCTACCAATATACAAAAAATTTGCTAGTTAGTAATAAAAAAACATTTTGTTCTAGGAGTCCTAGTCCCGTAGGCTGTACACTATATTATTATAGTGCATTTGTTGATAGATGTTGTTTGTCGTGGGATATTTTTCCTTATTTCCTTTGTAATTAAGAGTCCGTATACGAAATTTTGCCGATTTCGCTCATATTTTAACAGACGTGATTTAACAGTTAAAATACAGTATTTCTATAAGTTTTAATGCACAACATGTAAGATCAGTTCAATTATAATCTAATGTTGCAGCTAGATTTTTTTTAAGTATCTTTAAATAATCCAACTCAAACCCGCGACAGTTTTGTGATGTTTGCTGTAAATGGTTTAGAATATCACCTTTTCATGGATTGTATTGACGTCTTAACGGTATGAAAAAAATACAATGTACTGTTGAAAAAGTAGTCCATACGAGTACAATGTTGGAATTACTTTTTACCATTTTAATATAAAAAACCCTTTAAAAAACAGAATACCTATAACTGCCCGCTAACTTGGCGATCGTCCTTTTTCACCATAAGAAAGACGGTCGTGAGTGTGAAGAGAGCAGTAGAAAAGATAGTACGGGCTCTTAAAACTGTGTAAAATTTAACTTCATATTTACTGTTCACTGGGTTGATAGCACAAAAACCTTTAACGCCAGCGTATTAAGGGTTAATTATTAATAACGTAACAAGTTTACAACACACGTCATGTTCCCAATGGCATGAAAACGTAAACGTACGTGCACGTATTTATGTACGTTTTTGGAGTATTGATCAACCATTTGGTATTATGGACACGCCCTTAATGCACATTTTAAAACTTACACTATAACTTGGTATAACCAAATCCTAGTAAGAGCGAAACGGCGGTAACGTTACAACATTATTGGGTTTTATAAATGCGGTAAGTTTTGGTATATTATGCAAGAATTATTCAACCGGGTATACGAATAATACGGAAGAGCACGTCTAGCTCCGTTATCTATAGGTAACTCAGCACGCGCAACGCACAGTACCGAATACCAATGATGTTCATGTTTACACAAACGAAGATAATGTTGTATCGTGGCTGGTGAGCGACTGAGATTGGCGACCGTCCTACAGGTCGCTCTACGCGCTACCGAAATACACGGACCGGACACACCATTTGCGCTAACCGAAGCTTAGCACACGTTTCACGAGCTTTTTAAACGAAGTTTATTCGATATATTTCCAGAGACGTTGCATATCTGTTCTTCGTGACCTCTTACGCTAAATATTATCCACTCTATCACCTTTTTTTTCTCCTCGGGCACTTATGTCACCTGACTTTATTTTTGGTATCTGTGCGAATTTTGCTAACATTACAATAATTATTCTTTCGTTATAAGTAAAAAGTGCCATGTTTTATTAAGAGCTTTAACTTATAGTGCAACTAATTTTATCTATTCTAAAAACACTTATCTTGTCTATTCTAAAACTATATATTCATTTCCCTAACATCTAAAGAAAATGTTTGTATTTATATGATGTGAACTGATGATTACTAATAATAAATAAATGCTAATTCGTAAATTTTATTAAATACTCGTTAACAAATGTTAATTAGTAAATGTTAATCACAATATTAACATATTTTAATCCTTCAAGCCCCATACGAGCACCGGTGATCCCGACAACAATAGGATACAATAGCATTTCCAAGAATCCGCGATCGAAGGATTAATTACTTAAAAGATAAAATCAGTTTCTCTAAAATTCTCTTTCGAAAATAATAGTAACTATTCATTTTCTCTCCTGCAAATTTATTGTTAATTTTTGGGCTAGATTGCAGATGATTTAAGTGTGATGAAGTATATTATCATTATCTGTCGAAGCGCCTCAACGATCGAAACAGTAATTCTATCGTTAAACTTCTCGCATCATAGATGGGAACCTAGGCTCTATAAAGTCATTAAGAATAAATAAAGGTTCAACACTCCTTCAACCTACAAGTCAATTATTTATATCCATAATACCACTTGATGAAAGAAAAATAATACTCCAAATATAATTTTCTAGGAAGCGAACCTTCGGCGAACTTTCGACTTTGGCCGTCATTTTGAATGTAAACTTTTAGTGAGATTTAGTGGAACACTATTTTAAGGTACACTTAAAATACTTGCATACAATTAACAGTATACTTTAATCGGAGTTTAACTGTCAGTCAGCAGTCGGTGAAGGCGTGCGGCACTTGCAGACACGTCGTGATCGCGCGGCCCACGGCAGACCAGGACGTAGCACGCGCCGCGCCTCTTACGGTGCGCGACCGATATACACATTACACAGTCCAGCATCGCCATCACCTCAATTATACTACAAATTATCCCTAATCTGCACTATCATGAAGAAGGAAGACTTTAGTATATCAGTTGAATAGACCTGACATTGTAGCGATTACAAAGCTATCAATACTTATTAGGGCCGCATCAAAAACATCAACATAATTATTGTAACAACACGCAATTCTATAACTGCGACTTACTTCACAGTTCACACTCCCTCATATTATTACGGATGGCGAAGACATTCGTAACCAGGGTCAAGCATGAGAAACAGGATATTATTACAAATCCCTATTTTTTAATTTTTAAAATTCGTTTATCGCTCAGGAACCGTACATTTCCCCAGGAAAGTATACTCTGTCATTTCCCGGGACTCAAAGTATCTCTATACCAAATTTCAGCAAATCAGTACAGAGGTTTGGGCGTGAAGAGGTAACAGACAGACAGATATACTTTCGCATTTATAATATTATTAGTATGGATTTAACTAGGTAGTAACTAGTAAGGCACTTGATCCAAATTATTATTATTTGATTATTGATAACGATAAGAGGTAGGCCTCTTAGTTTTCAATTGCAACTCACAAGCGTTCACTTGAAACCAACATCAGTAACTACTAACTTCAATACTAACTACTACAAAATATTATAATCTTCTAAATAATATTGTGTCACACATTCGAAGTCGTTCTTTCATAATATTGTTAGAGGAGGATCAAAATGATTGCTTGGAGCGCTTTAGCGGCGTCTTTGATCTATAATAGGGATGTCATTAGAAGATTTTCGTTTACAAACAGAATGAGAACATGATTTCTTTTTCAAATTAGTCTTATTTTTGTTATCAGGTATATATTTTAGTCTGTCACCAATTCAAATTGTTTGTACAAAATAGTACTCAAACAAATGTGTACAATCCGATTCTATGGAACTACTAGTTTTTAAAATTTAAGTAAAAATTGTATCGAGTTCAAAATAATGTAAAAACTGTTTGTTTTCTGAATAAAGTAACATAAAAATTAAATAAATAATGTATTTTAAAATTATTGTTTATGCGAAAGTGTATTTATCTGCTACGTCTTCACGATAGTCAAATTACCTAGGTACGAATAATAAAATCTAAGGAACCGTAATTCTGTGTCAAAAATTTGTTCCATGCACAGACATTTAGATCTTATTTCTATGGATCCATGAGTCAACAAAATGTGACCCGAATACATGCATACTTTATGCATGTATTCAAACTGAAACTCAAACTCAATTTTTTTTTTCAGAAGAAATTTTTGCAAATATTTTCTGAAAGTCTACATGATGCCTACAACCGGTTCGGTAACTAACCCGGCGAGAAGAACCGGCGTAAGAAACTCGCACGGGGCCCACTATAATTACCAAAAAAAATGAGAAAAAAATTAATCTTTTAAAATAAAGTTTACAATGCTGTAACTTAAAATTATACAATGTCAACATACATACATAATTGTAAGTCATAAAATAATGTAGAAGTAGCCTTGCAAGCAGCCATCCTACTCCCAAGATGTGCCGTCGTTTATGAAATTATTGACCTTATAATAAGGCTTTGGCACACAAACGTTCTTTGACTACTTTTTTAAATTTATTAATGGAAAGATTTTGAACGTTTCCTGTGATTTTATTGTAAAGGCGTACACATTGACCTTTAAAAGATTTACTAACTTTACTAAGTCTGATCACCGGTATTTCTAGTTTGTACTTATTTCTAGTGTTTCTTCCGTGACTGTCACTTTTGGTTGTAAATTTACTAAGATTCTTTCTAACATATAAAACATTATCCAAAATGTATTGAGAAGCAACAGTTAGAATACCAATTTTTTTAAACTTTTCTCTCAGAGATTCTAAAGCTGACATTTTATAAATTGAACGTATAGCTCGCTTCTGCAGCACAAAAATCGTATTAATGTCGGCAGCGTTTCCCCATAAGAGGATGCCATACGACATTCTACTATGAAAATAACTGAAATAAACTAGTCTTGCTGTGTCTTCGTCAGCCATTTCCCGTATTTTTCTGACTGCGTATGCTGCAGAACTGAGCCTATCTGCAAGATTAGCAATATAAGGACCCCACTGTAGTTTACAATCTAGTGTAATGCCTAAGAATACAGTGGTGTCCACCAAATCCATCTTCTCATAATTTAATAGTATATTGGTTAATAACTTGCCTAACATTGGGCAAAGTAAATTTTAAACATTTAGTTTTCTTAGAATTTAGAAGTAAGTTACTAACGTTAAACCAATGTACTATTTTTGAGAGAGCACTATTTACCTCGTCGTAATTTGACTGTTGTCGCTTCACTTTAAAAATAAGTGAAGTGTCATCAGCAAAAAGTACTATCTCGTTATCATTATCCTAAACAAGATAAGGTAAGTCGTTTATGTAGATGAGAAAAAGGAATGGACCTAAAATGGATCCCTGTGGGACACCTAATTCTATTTTGGTCCCATTGGACCTTTTACTATTAATGTCAACCCTTTCAGTTCTATTTTTGAGGTAAGATGTCAAAAGGTTGAGTGCTGAGTCCCTAATGCCATAGTGGTGCAATTTCCTGATTAATGTAGCATGCTCAACACAGTCAAAAGCCTTGGAGAGGTCGCAAAAAACCCCTAGGGCATCCTGCGAGTCCTCCCATGCTTCAAAGTTCAAATATACTATAAAGAAGACCTATACCAGCATCCATTGTGGATCGACCCTTAGTAAAACCATATTGATTATTGTGCAATAAATTATTTAAGTTAAAATGTAATAGTAACTGATTTAAAATTATTTTTTCAAATATTTTACTTAGAGTCGGTAGAATCGATATAGGCCTATAATTTGTAGGATCAGATTTAAGTCCCGCTTTAAATAAAGGTACAACCTTACTGTGCTTCATCAAGTCAAGAAAAACACCACTCTTTATGCAGTCATTAAAAATCATTGATAGATGAGGAGCTATGATGTCAATTATTGATTTGATAATTTTAGTAGACATGCCCCAGAGATCAGTAGTATCTTTAATATTTATTAATTTAAAAGTATCAATGATATCTTTGGGGACAATCTCTCTAAACCTAAAATTAACATTATATTCCTTTACATTGTCTCTGAGTAGTTTTTCAGCAGCTGCAGGTGAGGAGTTTAAATTTTTGGTAGTTGAGACCGGAATGTCAGCAAAAAAAATTTTCGAAGACCGTCGCAACCTCATGATTATTGGTAATCTTTTTATTTTCAAAATAAATTTCAAAATCGGAGTTACGACAGGTGACGTTTCCAGTCTCACCAGCTATTACTTTCCAAGTAATTTTGATTTTATTTTTCGAATTTTTAATTTTATTCCTCATGTAAATAGCCTTAGCGGCTTTACAAACTTTTTTAAACATCTTTGAATAGTTTTTTACACATGTTTTGAATTTATCACTAGTATTCATGCACTTTTCATCATACAATTCATATAATCTTTGCCTGCTTATTTTATTCCTGTGGTTGCCCATACTGTAAAATTATTATTATTTTTATGGCTGTTTCTAACCATTCTAGGAGTAAATACAGTATTAAATTGGGTTCTTATCATCTTAAACAATTTGTTAAATGCTTCGTCTGAACTATTTGACTCATCCAATAATAGTTGAATACTTGAACTTAAGTTATTTCTAAACTTCTCAATACGTTTTGTATTCACAGGAACAAACACACGCTTTTCCTCTAGGTAACTATTGCAATGTATATTAAATGAGGCTAGTTGCCCACAGTGATCAGAGCTAAGCTTATTTATTATTTCTTTTTTACATGGAGAAAAATTTGTAAAAATATTATCAATACAAGTTGCCGTTGTGTCACAGATTCTTGTTGGCTCATAAAACAAGTAATTTAGATTATATGATTTAAATAGAGATGTGAATCTAACAGTAGTAGAGTTCAAGTCAAATAAATTAATATCAAAGTCACCACAAACGATAACTTTTTTGTTAGATGCATGGACGTATAAAAAAAGGCGGACGGAGTCCCACCATACACAAAACTGTGTCGTTCAGAGTCGGCCAGCTGGTTGTATGTACACGGTCCGCACGCACACATTCTTGCGCTAGTCCATACCATTTGACAGGCGTCAGAATGTGTGCGTGGCTGACTCTGAAGAAAAGTGAAGAAACAGTTTTGTATATAACAAGACTCCGTCCGCCTTTTTTTCTACGTTCATGGTTAGATGCACATAATATCTTTGATAATATTTGTTCTATGCTTTGTTCAAAGGAGTCATATAACCCTGATGGTGGCCTGTACACTCTTATAATAATTAGTTGACTTAACTCTATGCAGGCTACTTCTATTATCCGTTCAGAAGAGAGGTTCAATTTTTTCTAATTAATATAAGTGATCCGCCTCTAATGGCATTCTCTCTGCTGAACGAGCTTGCCACCTGATGATCATTGAGATTGAAAATGAGTTCATATTTTCTAAAACAGTTTTCTGAAATACAAATAATATCAATTTGAAATTTTTTTATTCGGTACACAATTTTGTGTATTAATAAAAGTGACAATTATTATTGTCAACGACTTTATTTCGTAAATTTGAGTGTTAGACTTTCGTAGCTATTGTCATATTTTAGTGTGCGAAAAGGAAACAAATTCAAAAGGGTTGAAGTATGGGAGTTACGTTACCATAGTTTTCATTATTCGTAGCAAATTACAATATTATGTTTACATGGAATACATGGAATAGTTCCGTTGCGTTAACTGGTTTTACCTCTACCAGCTACCTCCGTTATCTTAGTATGTATTATAGAAATGCCTTCCAATATTATTGATTACCATATTATTATACCTACTGATTGTATTGACGGTGGCCGGTTTCATTAAAACCAAGCCATGACTGGCGGAAAACAGACACGGAACCGAGCGTAATAATAAGCCCTCTGCGACACGTGTATAATAATTTTTCTTATCAGACAAATAGGCTGACCTATAATTTGTCTGATAAGAAAATATTATAGTAATTAAAAAAAAATAGAAATAACTTTTATTAACGCGTGAATCGAACCAACGATCTCCGAGTCGAGAGTAACGCTCTAAGCCACTGGACCACGGAGGCGTATATTATTATATTATTGTAACGGTACCGACCTTGATACTCACTATCAAGGTTCGCTCTACATTTAACGATGGCAAATATTTTTAGATCGAGAATTCTTCAGCGAATTGTTTATATAGGTATATTAAGGAAATAACATCAATTTATTTAGGCATCTGTAGTTTAAAAGTTATGATAGTTTATTAAAAAGTATAATATAACCTAAAAGATGATTGTCAGGGTAGGTAAGTATTTTCGAATTGGTCTTGCCGTGGTGCGCCAAGTTAGCGTTCTGAATACTCTGTTTGTTTTTGACTCTCGATCAATAAACATAAAATGAAAAAAAATAATGTACTTATGAGTTTTTTATTATTTTTTGTTATATTTATTTTTATCAATGGTGGGAGCGACAATAGCGCTGACCATATAAGCTCGCGGCTCGCGGCGCATTCTGCACTTCACTATTAATATCTAATAACTGGTGGGTGTCGGAGTGAGCCCTATGACTATGCCACAGAGTCGGGGTTCGCGTGGCACGCACTGGCGGGGGCTGGGCGCCGGCCAACTCGGGTCACGGTCGTGCTGCAGCGGCCACTACCGTATTTGGTTATCTGTAGCGACCGTACTACACTCTGTTCACTCAAATTCTGACCACCCAAATTCATCTTAATGTAGGTAAACTAAGGGTGAATTCAGTCCACAACACGATGCGTAGACTTATTTCTAAATTTTTAATTGAATTAACAGACTTGCACGACGTCTCACGCGTTGAAGTCTGTCAATTCAATATAAAAGAAATGCATCTATGCTTCATGTTGCGGTCTGAATTGACCCTTAGAGTCATATCTAGATTAGAATTAAGACTAACCCTAGGTTAATTAGCATGTTATCTCTTCTATAAATACAAGAAACAAGATGATCCACGATTAACTTTAAGCCCGGGTCAGCGCCCACTGGCCACTCGGCTTCAATTATGTATGCTTACGTTGGGATTGGTCGGAATATAAACATTAGTGTTGTAACAGAGTATAATATAAGTGACGATGATGATTATCGTGAGCGGGGGTGACTGTATCTCCGCGATCATCACTCAGCGGGCAGGTATGTACATTGTACATGTAGCGGCGACCTCGCCTACGTCAGCCGACGTAACGCGTTGTTTCATGTACGTGTCAGTTCGCCCGAAATGGCGCGCGCGCTGCAGTCGTCCCGTCTCGCTCCCTCGCGAGCTGTCTCGCTCGCACACACTCGCACGTGCGCGTGTTGATGCGCGCCCACGCCGCGCCGAGCCGCGTCGTGCGCTTGCCTTATATGTACGAGCTACACCTAGACCACTCATGTCGGAGAACAATATCTTTGGAATGTCCGCCGCTAGGAGCAGGCGCTAAACAAATGTAACGCGAAGGTGGCAGAGCATTAAGCGACTCCGAGTGCTTCGGAGCGTAGTTCGGAGTTCGCTACTTTTTTAGCGCTACATTTGATGTTCTACAAGTAGCTTTACCTAACATCAAAATGAACCACCTTTTTTTCGTCAAGCTGTCTAATCTATACTTACTAATACTATAAATACGAAAGAGTGTCCGTCTGTCTGTCTATCTATCTGTTACCTCTTCACGACCCAAACCGCTGAGCCGATTTTGTTGAAATTTGGTACTTATGGAAATACTTTCAGTCCCTGGAAAGAACATAGGACACCTTTTATCCCTAAAAATGTACAGTTCCCGCGCGATAAACATCTTTTGGCGAAACGGAGTTGCGGGCGTCATCTAGTTAATTAAATTTCGCACTTTAAGATTTAATGATACGGAAAAATGTTAAAAAAAGCTACTCGTAATATGATTTACAGGTACTATTCTGTAGCCTTCTACGCGTATGAGGGCATCGCTCTTCGACCTACACAGTATAACAGCGACTGTGCTGTAGCCTGGAGCCTGCTACGGCGTCTACGCCGCTCGTAGCATGGCCGTAGCGGGCTACGTATATAACTTCGTAGCACCTCCGTAGCCTGCTACGCCGTAGCACATACGTAGCGTACTACGCCACGTTCGCGGGGTAAAGCCATAATTTGTGAGTTGTGAGGTCGCTGAATTTCTGCCGTGTAATCGGTGTAAATATATTTTCTTACAAATCATGACTCACAAAATTACGCTCTTGCGACTCAAACAGGACTTTTGTATGAAAATGAATGCAGCAGAATTCTGCCGAACCGAAATTCCGCGACTCACAACTAACAAGTTACGCTCGTCTGGCTTCCCCCTTAGTATTATTTCAACATAGGGGAAACGAGCTATCAAATTGCCTGATACGAAGATATTATCGTCGGTCCTGAGCACTTGCAACACCAGAAGTGTTACAGGTTCGTTTTTTATCGTCTCTGTGTATTACTAAAATACTTTATCAAAATTAATATCGTCCAAATGTTGTAAAAGTATACGTATGAGCCTGGGAACGGGGTCGTGTGTGGAAGTACCGGCGACAGTCAGCTGTTTGCTGCACACACAACGGCAGTACAATAACAACAGCGGTATTTATTTAACGAGTGATCGGTCCCTCTGTTCTCATGGTCGGTGATCTGCGGGTCATTTGCGCGGAGATAATTAAAATAATACGATACTTTTAACCAAGGTTAATAAATTAAAGTTGAATTTTTATGAATGAATGAATGAATGAAATATTCTTTATTGTGCACACTTATAAAGATACAAAAGGAATACAAGAAAAAGACAAAATATTCAGGTGTCACAATGGCGGCCTTATTACTAGGTAGCAATCTCTTCCAGGCAACCACGGGCAAAGGTGAAATTGCAGTAAAGAAGAGAATGAATGTGCATGTGCAAACAAAAGAATACAAAAAAAAAAATACATTTTTAAATATATGTTTAGGATTAAATTAAATATATATATACAGCATGCATAATACAAATATATAATAATACTATACATAGATATTATAAATATAATAGAATAACACTATACTTAAATTACTAAAAGATAGATAATCATTATAACAGACACGGATAATAATTAATAATTTAAAGTGTAATTTAACTCACAACAAATGCATGGATTATGATTAAGTATTATTTTTACAGACAGCTAAATAATGCGACTTGACGAGACTTTTGAAAGCATTCAACGTTTTTGCAAGTTTGATATGCTTTGGCAACGAAATCCAGAGCCTTATACCAGTAACAACGAAGGAGGAACCGTAAAATTTAGTTTGATGCACGGGCATTTCAAGTAGATTATTCGACGCAGATTTGAGCTTCTTAACAGTGGCTTGACGAAATACAAATTTTTCTTTTAAGTAAATAGGTATCGTAGGATCATTTATGATATTGTAAACGAGTGATAGTATACGAGCATCTTGTCGGAAGCGTATGGGCAGCCACTTCAAACTCGTACGAAATTCAGACACGTGGTGGAATTTTTTTAGCCCGAATATAAATCTTATCGCAAGGTTTTGAAGTCTCTCTAGCTTATTTAATTTGGTTAAGCAAAAATACTATTTAAATAATGCTATTTTTAATAAAACTAAGCTTTTTTATAGGCTCCTAAGAAGTTTTCCGTTTTAAAATTGAGATTTTAAATTGATAGAATGTTGGCGTTTGTAATAATTTATAATTTTTGGTATTTTGATTTTTCAGCATTTACGAGTATAATAGTTACTACTTTGAACCATATCCTACTTTACACCCAGCAATAGCAATAATAATTGCCAATACTAATACAGCGACGGCCGTCCCCGGAGAGCACTATCTCCCCCCCTCCTTACTTCCCCCCTCCCCGCAATAGTCGTAAAGTCCTCAATTAGGTGTGTGATTGCGGCGGTCACGTGACGAGCACGCGCCGCGCCCACAGACCACCGCGCACCGGCCGTAGATACTAGATACACCAAACGACATAAAAAGAAATAGGCTGTTAAAAAAATACCAAAGAAGAATTTCGTACAAACTCCAATACACATAATGTTATGATTAATTAGTAGGTAATAATAAATAAGAATGACATTATGCTATGCTGTGTATATTTGATTTTATATAATACTTATAAAATTATAATATAAAATCAAAGATAAACGATACGTCCATAATATAAAACGCCCAATCTCTTACCAGCTGTTATTGTAGTTTACCGCTATAAATGCCACTTTATTATAGTTTTCATTAAGTCCATTTTGGTTGACCATTGACTGACCTATGTTACAACAAGTTATGAATAATAACTCTCTCAACTAAGCAAAAAAGTCAATCGATGGTACGGCATGAGCTCCATGTCAACTCTACATGCCGCTCTATGTCGCTGGTCCCGCTAATTTGTCAATGATTTAATTTGTTCATCCGTTCTACAATGTAGCGCGGCGCGTGGCGGGGATCAGCGCACTGCTCACTTGCAGCACACAGGCCGAGTCGCCGCCCCGTGTGCTACAGTAGGTGCTGATAATGAACAATCATGCCTTGTACCTTAGACTGAATATACACAATGTCGTCATGTCATATAATATTGGACAAACTTCAATAATATTAATAAAAATCATGATAATAGGCAAAAAAACTCTCTCAATCTTTTTTCATTTTCCTTTCTTCATTCGTCTTTCAGTACATCCGGCCCTGCTTCTTATCAAATACCACAGCAAGAATTACATTTTTAAATAAACCTATTTTGTATGTCTTCAATAGTAAAAACGTCACAAAATCCCATTAGCATTGATGAAACCTACTAATACGTGTATATTAATTGTACAATAGCCGCGACCGCTGCGCACGCGCACCGCATCTGATAAGGGCGATGTTATCGGCCGTACTACCGCAGCTTGTACCAATTACGGTGTACGGTTACCGTGGGGCTGATCGTATCTGCGGATGCTGTGGTAAAGTTTACTTATGAATAGAGAGCAGAAAATGTTATTATTGCTTTTTTGCTAAGCAAATTGAAAAGACTGATCGATTTCTCATCACGTTTATATCTTCATACCTCATTTTGTTAAGAAACTCGTGATTTGTATTATGTAAAACTGTTAATTTTAAAGGTGAATAGACTCATCGTCACCCTGTTAAGCGACAAAGATAAAACTTTAAAAGTAATAATTCGAATGATCGAGCAGCCAAAACTTAATTAAAATTGAAAATAAAATATATTTCTATTGACATCACGCTAACAATAACAACGACCCGTAACAAAATAAAAGGATTGACCGTTCTCAAATGTAATAAATCGGATGGGAAACAATTTAGACAGCGCACACGCGTGGGGGCTGCCGGGGGCTGAGGGGGGCTGCGGTGGGCAGCGGGGGCGGCGGGTCGACCTAATAAAGTGAATCTGTCCAGTTAATAACGCCGGCACGCGCGCGCCGCCCGCCCAAAAGCGCAACAATACAAAATTAGCGCGCTCCCCGCCCGCCCCGCGCCGCCCGCCCCGCCGTAATTGGTCGTGACCGGCGAAGCGTCCGGCTGTAATCAATCGGATAACAGCCTCTTAATTGTTGTCACCACCGAGAGTACTACGACCTGAGATACGACGCGCGATGGCCTTTTCAAGATTATCCGAATAGTCGTCTTATTTCATATTTCGTACAGCTAATATCTGATTCTACACCCATACTAATATTATAAATGCGAAAGTGTGTCTGCTTGTCTGTTACTTCTTCACGCGCAAACTACTGAACCGATTTTGCTGAAATGAAAGGAAATGAGATGAAAGGACATAGTATACTTTTTATCTCAGAAAAATGTACAGCTCCCACGCGATAAGCGCAGTTTTGCGGCAACGGAATAGCGGGCGTCATCTAGTTAAATTAATACAAATTAAAAAATCTAACAAATAAGGCAGATGTAGTAATAATAATAAGTATTTTTCTGTTAATACTATCCCACCAAAACATGAAATGTAAAAGGAGCCAAGCAAAATATTGCATAGCTGTAATACTTCTGTCGTAAAAAGTTTTCAGATCACATTCAAGCCAAGCCTTCAACTTATATTTGACGACCTCTGTGGCTCAGTGGTGAGCGCGTTGGTAGCTCAAGCCGGGGGTCGCAGGTTCGAATCCCGCCGACGGAACAAAAAATTTTCTAAGTTCCTGGGTCATGGATGTGTATTTAATATGTGTATCATATAGTAAAAATCTTAAATATATGTATAGTATAAAAAGTATTAAATATATTTCCGTTGTCTGGTACCTGTAGCACAAGTCCTTCAGGTACTTACCATGGGGCCAGACTGACGTGGTGTGAAGCGTCCATAGATATTATTATTATTATTATTATTATTATTATTTGAAAGAATTTTGTCTCGGCTTTCACCGGTAGAATGAAGCAGGTACGGGCGCTTGCCAAGTATCCTGATACATGTGAAAGATGTGTTACGACTCGTTCATAGGAAAAGATGAAGATGGGTTTAGAAAACGGCGGACTAATGAGCATGTATCTATGATGATGGATTTTTGCATTTGAATATATGTGTTTTTGTGGAGATCTAATGTTTTCAGAGAGGCGGCGAGTGTTTTCGGTACTACGCCGGTTGAAGAGATGACGATGGGGATAATTTTAACAACTTCTTGGTGCCACATTTGTCTGATTTCATCTGCAAGTGGGATGTATTTCTGTATTTTTTCGTTGTGTTTCTGTTTTAGGTTGCTGGTGTTGGGAACGGCGATATCTATAAGGTAAGTTGTTTTTTCAGGTTTTATTGTTAGTGTTATGTCTGGTCTATTGCTTAATATGGTACGGTCAGTAACTATATCACGGTCCCAGTATAGTCTTACAGTGCTATTTTCGAGGACATTACGAGGTTTATACTTGTAGTAAGGGGTGTGTGAATCTATTAGTTTGTATTTAATGGCTAGTAGTTGATGTATGTGTTTGGCTGCGTTGTCATGTCTGTGTGTGTATTCCTTATTGGCAAGTGCAGTGCATCCCCTGGTAATATGATCTATAGTTTCGGTAGTAAGATGGCATAATCTACATTTATCCGTGGCTATTGCCTCTTTGAGAATATATTTCGAATAATTGCGTGTTTTTATTATTTGATCTTGGATCGCTATAAGAAAGCCCTCCGTTTCAGAATAAATATTGCGTTTGGTTAGCCAGCTGCATGAGGCCATTTGGTCTACATGATCTGGTTCGAGATGATGAGGATATTTACCATGTAGGGCTTTGCTTTTCCATTTCTGTATTTTATCATCGTCTGTTACTATTTTGTGTTTTGCATTAAATAGGTCGTTGTTTAGCTGGAGAGGTGTGCCTTTATGGGGGAGACTTACTATTGCTTTGTGTAATTGACTTGTTTTGGCTTTATTTAGGAAATATGTTCTAAGGTTATCTATTTGGCTGTAGTGTAAATTTTTTATATCTATGATACCACGACCTCCTAATTTTCGCTTTAGTGTAAACCTTTCGACTGCTGAATGGATGTGGTGGATATTACGCTTGTAGCATAACATTCGTGTTGTGGTATTGAGGGTTTCAAGTTCTGTGTCTGTCCATTTAATGATTCCGAATGAATATGTTAGAATGGGTATGGCGTAGGTATTTATGGCTTTAATTTTATTTCGACCAGATAGTTGGGTAGCTAGTATTTTATTTAATCTCTGTTTATATTTAGATTTAAATGTATTTTTAATTTCTTTGTGATTTATTGTAATGCTTTGTATGTATCCTAAGTATTTATATGTATCTATTGCTTGCATACTGTCTATCATTCCTTCTTGAAACTCTAAATTTAACGGCTCTATTTGTGTGTGAACGCCTTTGTTAATGCAGTTTATTTTACATTTTTCAATTCCAAACGTCATTCCAGTATCAATACTAAATTTTTCAGTGGTTTTTAGCAGATGTTCTAACTGTTGCCTATCATTTGCGTAGATTTTTAAGTCATCCATATATAGCAGGTGAGTAACTTTTGTATTATTAAGCTTGTCTAGTGTATAACCGTAGCAGGATTGATTGAGAATTTTAGATAGTGGATTGAGAGCTATGCAAAACCATAAGGGGCTGAGTGAATCACCTTGAAATATGCCGCGTTTAATTTTTATTGGGGAAGTGCAGAGATTTGATTTACTTGTTCTTAGAGTAAGCCTGGTGGACCATGTTGACATTATGTATTGTAAGAAATTAATTAATTTGATATCAACTTTATATATTTTTAAAACGTGTATTAGCCATGAGTGAGGTACACTATCAAAAGCCTTCTGATAATCAATGTATGCGTAATATAAATTTCTGTGCTTTTGTTTGACCTGATTGTGAATTTCTGTATCAATAATTACTTGTTCTTTACAGCCCATAGATCCCTTAGCACATCCTTTTTGCTCTTCCGGAATAATTTTATTTTGTATGATATGGTTGTTTAGTTTTTGTGTGATAATAGATGTTAGTAATTTGTATAGTGTTGGTAGGCAGGTGATTGGACGGTATTTTGTGGGGTTGGTTGCATCACTGTCTTTAGGCTTCAAATATGTAAATCCTTGCATAAGGAAAGCAGGTATTGTATGTGGGTTTTCTATGTAAGAATTAAATATATCTGCTATGTAGTGATGTGTGGCTCTGAAATATTTAATCCAATAATTATGAATTTGGTCAGGTCCTGGGGCCTTCCAATTTAGGGTTTTCTTTATAGTGTTCTTTACATCCTCTTTATTTATTATTATTTCTGGCATAATGTTTATGTTTGCTAGTTCTTGTGTTTCGGTATTTATCCAACTAGCTCGTTCGTTGTGTTGGGCTGGTTTTGACCATGTACTTTCCCAATAAGTTTTGACTTCATCTATATTTGGTGGCTGTGTTATTTTAATATTTTCTGAGTTAATATTCTGATAAAATACTTTCTGATTATTTAAAAATAGGATGTTGTGTCTTCTTCTGTCATTACTAATCTTAAGTCGGCGTAGACGTTTTGAATGTGCTTGTAATTTCTGTTTTAAATTATCTAGTTGATCTACTAATTGGTCTGTCGTGTAATTTTTGGGGTTAATTTTCTGTCGTTTTTTCGCGTTAAGATTTCCATTTAAATATTGTGTAAGTTGTCCTATTTCTTTACGTAGTTTTTGAATTCTATTTTTAATTCTTAGCTGCCATTTTGGAATATTATCTGTAGTCTTTAAGGGTTCATTTTTTGCTGATGGGTTAATTAATTTTGAAGTCGTGTGTAAAGTAGTAGTAGTTAGAGCTACGCAGTATATGGTAGTCTGATTTCATCTATATCCGGCATCGCTTTTTCCTCTAAATGTTTACCAATTATATTATTTAATACATTGACTGTTTTAATTATACTTCGTGTTACTTGGAGTTTAGGGATTATGGGTCTGAGGGATGGGTCAGTACCGCTATATTTAACTAACATTTCCTTAAAGATATCTTCAATTTCTTGGTTTTGTGTAGGGCTGGGGTCTCTGGGCGGTATAGTTTCATTAGAATCTAGCGTGATTACGTGCTCTATGGTATCAGAAGGAGTTTGAAGAGTGAGTGGTGGATGTGTGCTTAAGGTCGTATGGCCTGAGAATGAATAATCAACTAGAGGTTGACTGTTTGTTTGGATGTTATATATGATGCTAGTTTGTGTAGTCGTGTCTTGCATATCGTTTTGGCTTATAGATTCCTCCAATATTTCAGATATTGATTGTTTTATTTGTTCTCGAACATGGGCGGGTATTCTATTATTACGGTGGATGACTCTTATCTGATCAGCAAGCCGTTGCTCCGATATGTGGCTCAGTTCCGGGAATGATTGTATGAATTTTTGATGAAGTAATGGTCTAAAAGATGTTAGGTTTGTTTCACATGATGTGACTATGTAGTAACAACGGAGAAGTTCTTTGTTAATTAGGTCTGTCCATTTCATCCGTTGCCTACATTTTCCAGCGAGGGTGGTTGGAGGAAGCACGTCCTGCAAAACACTTCTTGCTGGTGTATTACTGAGATGTGATTGTGGAATATTGTTGTCTACGGGATGTGGTACATTATTTTGCAAAGTGCTCGTAGACGGTGTGATGTCGGAGGTGGACACGGGGTAAGTAGCAGGTGCTTCCCGTGTAACATCTTCTGACACTGGTGATGATGAGTGTGATGGTGATGAAGACGAGTTCGTGTCGATCATGTAAGATTTAGGTGATGAATGAGGCGATGAGAACAGGCTGATGGAAGACGTAGGTGATGATGGGTATGACTGTATTGTGCTCGTCGTTGGCACAATGTTATCTGTAACAGTATTAGACTGGACAGAAGTATGCGGTACGGTGTCCCCCCCAGAATACGAGGGACAGCCCGGGCTCAAAGGCCCGGGGCGGGATTCTCCGTTGCTTTCCGCGCCGGTACCCGCCTGGGGTATGTTTCTATTACGTAGTCGCATATTTTCATTCAAACTATATTAATACAAAATAAGAGAAGAGTTAACTAAAATCAAAAGATAGTAAGAGATGAAATATAGGTGGTGAAAGATAGATAAACAAAAACAAAACTTCGCAAAAACAAGAATTAATTAATAAAAAGGTGTTGAAAGGATAGCGAAGAGAAAGACAGAACCGACGATCCGCCACTTGGGTGCGTCACTTATTTTGGAGTGGCGCACCCAAGTGTTGCCCGGGGACACCAACTAGGAGGGATCGGCTTCACCCCCTTTATTATTATTTATTATTATTATTATTATTTTGTAATTTAAATCAACATTTAGTAAATGTATCAATAGATTTCTTTACTTTATAATTATTACTAGATGACGCCCGCAACTCCGTTGCGCCAAAATTCGTTTATCGCGCGGGAACCGTACATTTTTCCGGGATAAAAACTATCCTATGTCCTTTCTCGGGACTCAAAGTATCTCCATGCCAAATTTCAGCAAAATCGGTTCAGCGGTTCGAGCGTGAAGAGGTAACAGACAGACAGACAGACACACTTTCGCATTTATAATATTAGTATGGATAGTGGCTTGGCAATGAGCATTAGAGAAATAATATAATATATTGGGTACCATCGGCCACATGCGTCGTTACATACTAAAACACTTTATGCTTGCCGTCTGTGTAAGTATGAACTCCTTCAAATATGCAGTTTTATATTAAATTTGTTTCTCTTGTGCTCATTGCCAAGCCACTATAATAATTATAAAATAAAGAAATCTATTGATACATTTACTAAATGTTGATTCAAATTACAAAATAAGTTGAAGGCTTGGCTTGAATGTGATCTGAAAACTTTTTACGACAGAAGTATTACAGCTATGCAATATTTTGCTTGGCTCCTTTTACATTTCATGTTTTGGTGGGATTTCATTTCTTTTTTGAAGGTTTTTTTCTTTTCTTTTCAGGTCACGTTATAAATTTTCTGTATTTAGCTTGGTTCTCATTCTCTATCTTCTTTATATTATTTTTTGAGGCTTCGTTAGTTCTGAGTCGATTATTAATATTCATATATTTTGATATAATAAGTTTAAACACTTACGGATTTGTCGCGGAGCACTTTTATTAATCCCGACGTTTCGGCTGCTTTACAGCGGCTGGGGTCACGGGTGGTCTTCGGGTAGTTAAAGAACTTCAAGAAATTATACACCTGTCACCTCAGTCCACCCGTGACCCCGGCCGCTGTAAAGCAGCCGAAACGTCGGGATTAATAAAAGTGCTCCGCGACAAAATCCGTAAGTGTTTAAACTTATAATATCATGAGTGATACTCGCGAAAACTTAAGAAATCATTATTCATATATTTTAATTGACTTTTAAGCTTTAATACTCAAGTATTAAAGCTTAAAAGTCAATTAAAATGCTATGCTAAAAATGACCACCTTCAAAGGTGGTCATTTTTAGCATAGCGTTGAATACATAGCAGCACTGATGTAAGCGTCAACGTTCCTCTCAGGAAAGGAGCACACCTTATTTCATGTGATAACTTAAAACTCCCATATTACGAGTATATGTCGAGCGAGTAAGGAGTGTATATCGCAGTACTGATTGCATTTATATTTTAATCGAATTTAATTATTGTTTCATTGTTAACGTTGTTAATACTATTTTTTTATTTAATCAATACCATTTCAATATAACAAATATGCAGTCGAAACTCATACTGTTCTTGCAAAGTTACAAACATAAAAATGTTTTATTTTATTTAATAAACTACTACATATTATTATTATGTATATTATTTTTCATTTCATCAGTAAGTTTTTCGGTTTCCCTGCCCAAAGGATGAAAACGGGACCCTATTATCAATAAATAATAAGTCTTCGCTGTCTGTCCGTCGTCCATCCTTATGTCACCAGGCTGGATCTCGAGAACCGCCATAGCTAGGTAGTTGCAATTTTCACAAATTATCTATATCTGGTATCGTTATAAAAGCTAATAGTCCAATTCAAATAAAATAAATTAATAATAGGGGGCCTCATACAACAAACACGATTTTTTCCCCTATTTTGCTCTATATCCATAATGGTAACAGTAAGGTTTTTGAAAATTTCAGAAAATACTCAACTGTATATCAACTTTAATAATTAATAATAAAAATTAAATATACTTATTATTTAAGGGGGGCTCCCATACAAATTTACGGTACGGAACCCTATGTATGCCAGTCCGACTCGCACTTGGCCGGTTTCATAATTTTTCCTTTAATTGTAAATAAAGACCTATCCGGGTACCAAATTTCAAGGTTCTAAGTCTGCTAGAAGTACCTTAGAATTTTGATGATCTATATGTCAGTGAGTGACAAAATGTAGTAACTTTGAACATCCGTAACTATTAAACTATTTATCGAAATTTCATATAATTTGGAGGTTAAGCTAGTTTTAATACTTGCTCTTAGTGACCGAAATTCTGAATCCTTAGCTTTGTTAACATCAAAGATAAAGGGGGTGTGAAATAGCTGCTAACCGCTTCGAGAAAAGTATGGTACGGCCGTGCCTTTGCTAAAAAGCTTGCCTGGGGCACTACCGTGCCCCCAGATTATAAAGTTGGGACATTAAAAGGTAGTTAATTACTGCAATGCGTACAATATTATATTCTTATAAGAAATTCAGAACTACACTTTGTGTACTAATATTTTAATAATATTATGAACATGATATGTCATAGGTATACTTAACTCTTAGATTATTCTAGAAACAAATAAACCAAAAATTTATTTGTTTTTAGAATACAAAGGTAAATACAAAGGTCTACAAACCAACAACTCTTTTGTATAGTACAGGTTCCCTAGAACATTTTTTAACTTGATTATTATCAAGCTAATGTTACTGTTAAATTATATAGCTATGTATATACAAAAAAGTCAGCTGGTTAGGGTTCCGTAGTCAACGAGGGCTTGTTGATTATCAAAATGAAGCTGCTTACGAAAAATCAGCTTGATAGTAATCAAGTCAAAAAAAGTTTCTAGGGAACCTGTACTAGTGTTGTTAACACAATAAGATAATAATGATGTCACGTTAATCAAAAAGCTCAACATTCCGAAAGATACATGAAAACTGTTGAAACTTTCTTTATTCCGAATGATGTGATGATTACTTATAGGATAGATCTGCGGCAGGTAATTCTTGTTGAGTTTCATCCTACTTTGTAACCCCGGTCACTATAAATTATGAACACTATATAAATGTACTATCAGAGAAGTTGATACCTAGGCAAATAGGGGACCTACGTAGTTTGTTTGAATTAAAGCCGATGGCACATAATACGACTATATTAATTTAAAAAAGCAACTTTTAAACTTTCTTCAGATTGTTTTGCTGTTTTAGTGTTTCACTATTTTATATTTAAGTAACGCGTCTTACATAAAAGAGAAATCAGTAAGTTGTTCCTACCTAGTACCTACAAACGTGAAACGACCGCAAATGAGTTACAAATTATATTATGATTAAAATATTTTTAGAGGAAACGTTAGAAAGTTACTTTTGATAACCCAAGAAGTGCTAGTTTCAGAATCTAAAATGTACTATAAATCTAGTTACTTATGGAAATGTTAATAAGAATTGACAAAAAATCTTATAATGATGTTGACGATGATGATGATGATGAAGATGATGCTGATAGTGATGATGGCAACGTGTAGTACAGCAGTGTGGTATGATCGTTATCACGGCTGTTGTGATGACATAAAAGGTGTGAGCGCGCCCTGAGTCAGGGCGGGTATTATTACCGCGGCCGTCAGGGAGGGCGGGGGTAGGCGGGGGCGGGCGGGCGCGGGGAGTGCGGCCACGAGTGCAGCGGGCGGAACTGCAGTGCCAATAACTATAATATAATAATAATAATAATTTTAATAATAATAATAAAAATAATAATAATAATAATAATAATAAATAATAATAATAATATTTATTTTCTTAAAACACATACATATTAGTTAAGAACAAAAATCGAAGTCGCCTAGTAGGCTGATAGCCTGTATCAGGCAACAACGCTTTTCCAAGTTTATACAAGTTATTTGTTACTACAATATTCTAAGATTTAAGCATAACAATATATTTAAACTAGTTACACATCAAGGAAGTTCCAAGAAGAATTTAGAGATTTAATACAATTATACTTAAGTTTCTTATTAAGTATAACACCTAAAAAATAATTTGCTACTATATTTCAGCATGATTTGAACAATGTGAAATGAAAGAGTAAGTGTGGATAATCCTGTGTTAGATTTATTATTTATATTATTTTTTTATTTAGGGCTGATCTTTCAGTCCCCCGACAATCTCCGACTGAAGAACAAAATATGACACCCCGACAGGTTTTGTATGAAAAAATGTCAAAGTTTCAAAACAGTTCCCCAGTCAAAAGTTATCTGACGATTGAAAATCAGCTCTTATCTATATGACTTTTTATTGTATTGATAACTATTTATTGTATGTAAGTATATATTTTAATTTATATTTTTAAGCACTCTATTAATTTTTCAGTTTCTTCGTAACTTAACAGTTTAATATATTCCCTCATCATAGATTTAACATCCCTACTAACTTTATTTTTAATATTTAATACGTTATTTATTTTATTATACACGATAATAGATATATTAGAATACTGTCGCATTGCAAAGTCAGTTTTTATAATCGGTAGTTCGATAAAATTTCTTTTACTACGCCCAGTTTTAGTATTACTATAATTTATGTTCTTGTGCCGTTTTAAAATCAAAGATATAATGTATAATTTCCGAACACTTAAAACATTGCTAATTTTATATAATTCGTTTGTTGGAGTTCTTTTTTTCTTGTAATATATAATTTTCAACAAAGATCGCTGAGCCCTTTCTAACTCCAGCATTTTGGTTTTACTGGCACCTCCCCAGACAGGGATGCAGTAAGTGAGAATCGATTCTGCAAGGGCTATGTATATTTCCTGTAGAATGTTACGCGGAGACTGAAAGCTATTGGAGTGTGTATCAAATGTGAGTTGTCTAAGTGTTTTAAAAATCCAATTTAGTTTTCGAATTCTTCCGGCCATTTGTTCAAGGTGTGGGTGCCATGATAGTCGTTGGTCGACTATCATGCCTAGATATTTAATTTTATCAACTTTCTCAATTGTTGGACAGCTACAACTAGATGATGTGATATTATTAAAAAAAAATTTACAGCTGCATGTATGATAAAGTTTATTTTAGGTTGTTTACGATTTTGAATACTGAAACAAATATATTTAGTTTTTGCTGTATTCAAGGTCGACAAATTGTGTGTTAACCAGTTGGCAACTTTCATCATTCCATGCTCAGAAATTTGTTTTAAAATGGTCCAATTTTGCCGTGTCGTCGGCATAGGATATAATGCTAGCATTCTTTATTTTTAATTTACACAGGTCGTTTATATAAATAAGAAATAATGTTGGCCCTAGCACACTACCTTGAGGGACTCCATATGTGACATTGGTATCGTCGCTGATATGCTGGCCAATTTTAACCTTCTGCATTCTACCAGATAAATATGATATGAAAAGGGAAAGAGCAGTACCTCTGATCCCTATATTTTCAAGTTTTTGACGTGATAACGTCTTATAATTCGATATGGGGTGCGCGCCCGAAAAAAATTGACAGTTCATGCGGCGTTGCCTCGCTGACAGCTGCTCTGAGGCGTTCCATTTATCCTCTCAGCAACCGTACTCAACCCACCTGGGCCGCGCTCTTTGTTTGGATTATATTACGTATTTCGATGACTTAGAGAATACTTTTGGATGAAGAAGTTTGGTTAGTTATGACCTTTGATACATTGACCACACTCTGAATGAAAAATAAATAAACAATCTGTGAACTATTAGTATTATTTCGGCTATTTAAAATTGTGCTCTATTTCCTACGTGTCAAGGTATGACTTGTGCTTTGTTCTAAGATTTTACTGGATTTCGTCTTTGTTCGAATGTATGTAGCGTTTGTATTGCGAATAGTTTATTTTACTCATTATAAATATTTTAAGACAATCATTTGAAAGAAATACATCGAAATAACTTTAGGTTACAGTCGAAAAAGTTTGTTTCTATTTATAGAGATTCGGAAGCGAGGGTTAAGGGGTTAAGGATAGTTGAACGTGACAACGTCATACGTTGTCACGTTCAATTATCAGATCAATATCTTAGTTTATCTACTGTCAATTTTATGCACAGAAACAAGTTGGGAAGTCTTCATATCGAATAGTAACGTGATATAAATTTAAGTATCGAAAATTTTACTGCGTGGTAGCAATGCACTTATTACCTATAGGGTAAAATTTTATCAACTCTGAGCTTTTTTGTGAAAATCGCAATTATACAAGTACTTTTATTACAGTATTGTAACTAAAACCGGAAGAGTAGCATCAACAAATGACTTTTAGTTATAATATAATAGAAGAATATTGACCGAGGCTGTTTAATTTCTATGAGTTCGAGATAGCATTAGCTCTTGCGTATATTACCCGTACCGCGCTGCTTGTCGCTTCCCGCGCGTGCCGCGGCCACACCGGTGTCGGCACTGAACTTGGCTATTAACAGCTATTAATACTCCGCCGATGCACTTTCCGTTTCGCCGCCGCGCGCCGCGACGATGCCCAAATGTATCGCCGCGTACTCACTCACTATTAGCATCACGTGACTAATATCTGATTAAGCATGGCCTTATATGGACATATTTACATTTTTGTAATGTCATAATACAATTACATTAAAAACTGTAACTAATATTGTAATTTGTAGACTTGTATAAAACGAGTAAATATGTATAATAAAATATATATTATACATATAGTCATGTCTTAATGTTTGAAAAAGTTGTAACCTGTAAGGTATGGTACAGCCTGTGTTTTTGGTTTGATAAAAAAAAGGAAAATCGATCTCGCGCTAAGCTTAGAAAACCAGTCGTTTCCGCAAGTATGCGGTAAGAGCGGAAATATCGTAATCCTGTAAGGTGCGCGCATAACATATGCTCTATTAGCCGGTGTGCGTGTAGATGCACGACGCGTACGCTTGTGGGTGTGCGTATAGATATACGCGATGCGTGCGTGTGTATAGATATCAGCTGCGTGTGCGTGTAGATGCGCGCGCGCACGCCGCACCTGCGCGCGCCGCAAATAGCGCGGGCGATGCACCCGCTTGCCCTCGCACTTGCAGCGACGACTGTTACGACTCGCGCCAGTTAAGTTGTGGGAACGCCGCATAAACTCGTAATGGACAACAGATGATTTTCAGCACAAATAGGGTAATGACCACGCAGCTAGTGTTATTACGAGTATGATGATAGTTCGCACATCGCAGCCCGGAGCAAACAATAATAATATCTATAAAATACAAAGCTAGTGTAGGAACTTTTAGAGCCACGACGACTAAAGTTGTAGAGCTAGCTAGCTTGCCAGTACCGAATATTTTCTAAAAGAATAAGTAGTAGTACCTACAAAACAAAAAAAAAATGCCAGCACTCGCACCTAAAAAATTGCCAAGTAATTATTTTGAATATAATGTAAATTTTAATCATTCAACGCAGTATATTAATAAAACCACATCGTATATATTTGTTGCAAAACTCCTCTGAAACGGCAGGACTGATATTATTGTAATATTGTGGATACGCCAACGTTTTTTTGTACCTGAAGTAAAGCACAATGGAAACTAATTCTCCTCTGCACGGAAGAGGCACAGATAAAATCTTCAGTTTCAGCGAAAACGCTGGAATAATGTAGCTTGTAGTTAGTTTTTATTGTTCGTAGCTTGTAGACTATAGTACATAACATCGATTTAATCAATAGTAAATAAAATATTATCAGCGTTATACGTAGCATAATGATCTATAATTATGTTACTTGCGTAACGTAACTCAGTTAATATAAACTATCTAGAAGCTATTAAAAAAGTGGGAAAATGAATATTTTGTAGCAATGATGAAGAAACTCAAAGTAGAATTAAATTAATTCCGTACCCAAAGGGTAAAAACTGTGTGGGACCCTATTACTAAAACTTAGATGTCTATCCGTCTGTCTGTCTGTCTCCAGGCTGAACCTACCTCGAGAACCGCAATAGGTGACTTCTGACATTTTACAGATTGTCTGTATCATTCTGTTGCCGCTATAACGACAAAATTTAATTTATATTTAAGGGGGGCTCCCATTCAACAAACGTGATTTTTTTGCTCATTTTTGCTTGATTTTAATAATGGCAACAGATATAGGCACTTGAAATGTTCAAAAAATATTCAGCTGTATTCAATATTTATACTTTAATAATAATGAATAGTAAAATTTAGATAAACTAAATAATTCAGGGGGGTTATCGTACAAAAACACGATTTATGTCTATTCTTGCTCTATAATGGTACGAAATCCTTCGTTTGCGAGTCCAACTCCGCCACCGATTATATTTTATGTAATATTTGTTTTTCATAATTATAATATACCTACATATTTCTTATGCACAATGAGCATAAATATTTCAAACTTGCTTCATTAGAAAATAGACGAAACATCGCTAATATAGCTTACAATAGGTATGTCTAAACTGTTCACCTACTCTCCTACTACAGAGCAGATACAGGCACCTCGGTCACTACGAATACTTATCTACAGAGGAAACTCGTGAGTTCAATTATTTATCAGCAGCATTGGGTTGGGGACGGTCCTCTAATGGCAGTAAAGTCAGGGCTACGATGACCCGCCTTCAGGGTAAAAAATAATGGTCGAGGTTCCTGATCGACTAGGCATTTGGTGCAGGCTGCAGGTCGACCAGGAATTTTGTCAATGCTGTATTAACTTAAAGAAGGCCATACGTAGCTGTAATAAAGACGAGAGTATAAGTCATTACCAATTTTGTTCGAATTTAGTTAGTTATTATTTTTAGCAATATTCCGCGAAATAAACTTCCACCTTTAAGTAAATGAGTGAGTGTACGCATAGGCATGCGTACAGGTACGCATAGGCATGCGTACAGCACCTCCCTCCTCCCACACTGCCTATGCGTACACTCGCATGCAAGAACTTGCAAACACCACCACCACACAAGCAATAATGTTGGCAAATCCGTGCAAGGCCCCTCACCACCATGCAGGTTGAAAACCTCGACGCGCGTTTCGCTCCAACACCGGAGCATCCTCAGGATGTGGACTCTACGAACAACGTCCGTCAAGTGACTTGACGGACGTTGTTCGTAGAGTCCACATCCTGAGGATGCTCCGGTGTTGGAGCGAAACGCGCGTCGAGGTTTTCAACCTGCATGGTGGTGAGGGGCCTTGCACGGATTTGCCAACATTATTGCTTGTGTGGTGGTGGTGTTTGCAAGTTCTTGCATGCGAGTGTACGCATAGGCAGTGTGGGAGGAGGGAGGTGCTGTACGCATGCCTATGCGTACACTCACTCATTTACTTAAAGGTGGAAGTTTATTTCGCGGAATATTGCTAAAAATAATAACAAACTAAATTTTAAGCTATGGATTTCCGCAAAGTAACGCCTGATTCCATTAAGCATTAACAATTTTGTTCGAATTTCAAGTGTTTGGCTGGTTTGTGAACTTTTCCCAAAAATTAAAATAATCGGCCAAGTGCGAGTCGGACTCGCGCACGAAGGGTTCCGTACCGTTATAGAGCAAAAATAGGCCAAAATTTGTGTTTTTTGTATGGGAGCCCCCCTTAAATTTTTATATTATTAAAATATTATTATTAATTACTAGCTGTTGACCGCGACTTCGTACGCGTTAACATAGTATAATAACAAAGATGGATAGCTTTCCCCTTTTTGTGGTTCCTTATACAAAGGGTAAAAACGGGACCCTATTTAAGCAAACGTCAAACGCAAACGTCAAAAAACTTTCATGTTTCTAACTCAAGAAATGATGGACTTTCATTGAATCTTTCTACCCCAATTTCACCCCCTTGAGGGTAGAATTACCAGAAACGCTTAAATACGTATCCATTCATTTTTAATCAGTAGCACAAAAATAAAGTTTCATGTTTCTAACTCAAGAAATGACGGACTTTCATTCAAACTTTCAACCCTAATTTCACCCCTTTGGGGGTAGAATTTCCAAAAACGCTTAAATACCTATCCATCCTATCCATTCATTTTTAATCAGCAGTCCAAAAATAAACTTTCATGTTCCTAACTTAAGAAATGACGGACTTTCATTTAAACTTTCAACCCCTATTTCACCCCCTTGGAGGTAGAATTACCAAAAACGCTTAAGCACGTATTCAACCATTTTTAATCCGTAGCCCAAACCTAAAATTTCAAGTTTGTAACTTAAGAAATAACGGAATTTCATTCAAAATTTCAACCCCAATTTCACCCCTTTGGGGGTAGAATTTCCAAAAACGCTTAAATACATATCCATTCATTTTTTAATAAGTAACCCAAAAATAAAGTTTCATGTTTCTAACTCAATAAATTACGGACTTTCATTCTTACTTTCAACCCCGATTTCACCCCCTTGGGGGTAGAATTTCCAAAAACGCTTAAATACCTATCCATTCATTTTTAATCAGCAGTCCAAAAATAAACTTTCATGTTCCTAACTTAAGAAATGACGGACTTTCATTTAAACTTTCAACCCCTATTTCACCCCCTTGGGGGTAGAATTTCCAAACACGCTTAAGCACGTATCCAATCATTTTCAATCAGTAACCCAAAAATAAAGTTTCTTGTTTCTAACTCAAGAAATTACGGACTTTCATTCAAACTTTCAACCCCGATTTCACCCCCTTGGGTGTAGAATTTCCAAAAACGCTTAAATACATATCCATTCATTTTTAATCAGTTACCCAAAAATAAAGTTTCATGTTTCTAACTCAAGAAATGACGGACTTTCATTCAAACTTTCAACCCCTATTTCACCCCCTTCGGGGTAAAATTTTCGAAATTCCTTCCTTAGTGGGTGTCTACTTAATAAAACAACCCTACTCACCAAATTTCATGGCTGTAACTTTAACAGTTTTTGCTCAGCGATGATGAATCAGTCAGTCAGTCAGTCAGTCAGTCAGTCAGGACATGTAATTTTATAAGTATAGATTAAATTACACATATAATTAAGGCTTTTGTGAAAATTTCAAGTGCCTACATGTTGTCATTATTGATACCGAGCAAAAAATGTTTGAAAAATCACGTTGGTTGTATGGGAGCCCCCCTTAAATATTTAATTTATTTTGTTTTTAGTATTTGTTGTTATAGTGGAAACAGAAATACATAATCTGTGAAAATTTCAACTCTCTAGCTATTGCCATTCTTGAGTTACAGCCTGGAGACAGACGGATAGACGGACAGACGGACAGACATCGAAGTCTCAGCAATAGGGTCCCGTTTTTACCCTTTGGGTACGGAACCCTAAAAAGAACCAGGGCAGCTTGAGAATTTATTTATGCATTAATCGTGGAAGTAAATTAAATCTGTAATAAAAAATATAAGTTATAATGACAACTTCATTATAACTTAATTTCTTTCTCTTCTCCGACTTCCTTCAACTTTCATACAAGCTTGCGATAGTGTGATTCTATTCTGTGATGAAATGTCGGTAAACGTTCTCCATTCTACCTATTATATAGAGCTTGGCTGCAGATAACTGAAACAAGATTTTGTTCCCTTCAACTATAAACATGTCTTAAAATTACTTTTAGTCATCATCCGTATAGTTATAAATGATCTTCAGTAATCAAGTTTACACAAAATCATGTCTAGAAAATTAATAAAAAATTAAATATTAGGGTAAGGTAAGTTATACTCGTAAAATTTGAAAAGTCCTTACTATAGTAATGTATTAATGTGAGGCATACCTCCGTGTCGCAACTGAATGTTTAGAACATAAGTTAAGTTATAATATTATGTAGTTTTACCGGATTGGTTCCATAGTAATTATAATTACATATAATATAATATTTATTAAATTATAACCACAATCGTACAGAGCAGATAAAATCTACCGGAGTCCCCGGAGCTATTTATTCTGTTTTAAAAGTAATCCACTATTTTACTTGCTACAAAATTCTTGTAATTTTCATAATGATTATAATATTAATAGATATTTAATCTACCTCGTTTTTTTTTTATTTTACTTGTAACTTGTATCCGATTGAAACTGATTGATCTGTACGTTTTGGATTAGGTTTAGGTTTAAAGATCTTTATTCTCATTAAGACTTACAATATGTCACTTACATGAGAACAAAAAATCACAAGAATAAAATATGTTGCGTTCGTCAGTTAGCAACTAGATAATATTCACTCAGTGTTTAATTTAATTATTTATAATTGATAAAATAAGAGGGTCTAAATATTCTGCCCTTTCCAAACACTGAATTATTTGGTAAAGGCAATTTCTTGCCTTTACCAAACAAGTCAGTGTACTCTGATCTATATGATATTTTCGATTATATGATTTTGGAGCCGGATTTTAAAAACATTGAGTGAATTTACATTTCGTATGTTAGAAGGTATTTTATTATATAACTGTGCTCCTTCAAATGTAATATTTATTTTTCCATAATTTGTGCGTGTTTTTGGTAGTACTAGAAGACTGGCACGTCGGTTGCTACGTTTGCTTACATCTCTACGGTAAGTAAAATTAAGATCCGTCTGTACTTTTTTGTTTAGACATTTCCATATAAAAATACAAGTTGTAAATGTATATAATTGTCGAATGTTCATTATTTTTGTGTCACTGTAGATTTTTTTAGTAGCAGCAATTCGTGGTAGGGAAAATAACATTTTAATGATTTTATTTTGCAGCATCTGAATGTCTGACAGTTTTGTTTTGGCTGAGCTTCCCCATATTTCAATTAAATGCAGGATATGTGGTTTTACAAGGGAGGATTATTTTTATAACCTGTGTATTGTTTCTCATATATTATTGTTTTTTGAGTAAAAATGCAACGTGTTTATAATAATCAATAATAATACAAATGTTCTGTCTGTATAGTTTGTATGTTAATGTTATATCGCTGTAATCAGTTTATCGGCGCGCGCCGCCCGTAGCCCGAAATGGCAGAAAGCGCAGCGCTGCGCCGGCGCAGATTCCATCGGCGCAGTAAAAATAAACGTCCGGACTGCATATTCCAAGTGCAATAAGTTGAAGTTATGGTAGATTAAGTTGAGGAAATGTGTGAACTCGCCGCGGTCTCGCTCGCTCGGGCGGCGCTGGGGCGGGCGGGCGGCCGGGCGGCGCGCCTTGTATGGAGCGCCGCGCGTCGCCGCCCGCGCCTATATAACGGGCCCCCGCCGTGTTCCGCCGCACTCGCAGTCTCGCTGCCGTAGAGTCAATTCCTAGCGCGTCCCGTGAACACACAAAAAACTCAAAATGTGCGACGACGATGTTGCTGCGCTCGTAGTGGACAACGGCTCCGGCATGTGCAAGGCCGGTTTCGCCGGCGACGACGCGCCCCGCGCCGTCTTCCCGTCCATCGTCGGTCGCCCGCGCCACCAGGGCGTGATGGTCGGTATGGGTCAGAAGGACTCCTACGTAGGAGACGAGGCCCAGAGCAAGAGAGGTATCCTCACCCTGAAGTACCCCATCGAGCACGGCATCATCACCAACTGGGACGACATGGAGAAGATCTGGCACCACACCTTCTACAACGAGCTGCGCGTCGCCCCCGAGGAGCACCCCGTCCTCCTGACCGAGGCTCCCCTGAACCCCAAAGCCAACAGGGAAAAGATGACTCAAATCATGTTCGAGACCTTCAACTCGCCCGCCATGTACGTCGCCATCCAGGCCGTGCTCTCCCTGTACGCCTCCGGTCGTACCACCGGTATCGTCCTGGACTCCGGTGACGGCGTCTCCCACACCGTCCCCATCTACGAGGGTTACGCCCTGCCCCACGCCATCCTCCGTCTGGACTTGGCCGGCCGCGACTTGACCGACTACCTCATGAAGATCCTCACCGAGAGAGGCTACTCTTTCACTACCACCGCTGAGAGGGAAATCGTCCGCGACATCAAGGAGAAGCTCTGCTACGTCGCCCTCGACTTCGAGCAGGAGATGGCCACCGCTGCCGCCTCCACCTCCCTCGAGAAGTCGTACGAGCTTCCCGACGGTCAGGTCATCACCATCGGCAACGAGAGGTTCCGCTGCCCCGAGGCCCTCTTCCAGCCCTCTTTCCTGGGTATGGAATCGTGCGGCATCCACGAGACCGTGTACAACTCCATCATGAAGTGCGACGTCGACATCCGCAAGGACCTGTACGCCAACACCGTCATGTCCGGCGGCACCACCATGTACCCTGGTATCGCCGACAGGATGCAGAAGGAGATCACCGCCCTCGCGCCCTCCACCATCAAGATCAAGATTATCGCTCCCCCCGAGAGGAAGTACTCCGTATGGATCGGAGGATCCATCCTCGCCTCCCTCTCCACCTTCCAGCAGATGTGGATCTCCAAGGAGGAGTACGACGAGTCCGGCCCTGGCATCGTCCACCGCAAGTGCTTCTAAGCGGTCCCCCCCCCCCGCGGCCCGCCGCTTGGCGCCGCCGCCGCCTGAGCGAGTGTGTGTTGTGGTGTTCTCGTGCCGAGTTCGGAACGCAAGCATTTTGTACGTTGTACGTAGTGATACCTGACAGAACTGAACATCTAATTACGCCATCTTACTATTATTATAATGTAATTTATTGTAAAATTTATATAATTTTAATTTCTTTTTTATTTTTATTATTATACACGGGGTCGTTATGGATCTCTTCGCCGACTTTGTAATTAATAAATAAACGGTTAATTTATTTATTTTAATTACATTATTTCTTTTTATACACTCGTTGATTTTGGATTTTGATTCATCGTCCTCCCCAACGCTCCCACCCTCGCACCACCGGACTGGCGGACCCCGGCCGGGTCCCGGCACGTGCGGCTCGCGTCACGCGCGCTGCACGTGCACGGGACTCGATGTGGGCCACCGGGGCCCGAAGGCACCCGACCGAAACTGGGTCAGTCGAAATATAGATCGTGGCCGATGGGGGCTCAGCTAACATATCGAACGGCATACAGTAGCCGCTGAGGCCCGCCAAGGCGGGGGCGGGGAGGGGGGAGGGACACGTAATGGATATAGACGCGGAGGTCGCCCTCCGCGCACCAGAATTAGCGGCCACATGCACTACCATAAATAGTCAACGCAGCTCCCGCCTTCCGAGCGTTTTCTAATTTTAGTGTCGGCGCGGCGCGGCGCCTGTCGCCATAGAAACTTATGCCTTGCGTGCGCGCAGCAGGCGCGGTATCGGCGTGCGGGGCCCGGCGCGTTATATTTAGCGGCCCCCGGACGGGTCCGCTGCCCGGGGGCCGCTCTCCGCCCCCCCGCGCCCCGCCCGCATCTCTATTTCGATGTTAGAAAACATTTCTCTAATTATATTTCAGTAAACAACTCGGTAGAGTTTAACCCCGCATTTTGATCGGTGCGGTGCCGACGTAGTGTTTTCGTTCAGTTCATCGGTCCGATTAGCATCGGTGGCGGAGTGTGGGTCGCCGCCGTCCCGTGTCCGCGCCGTGTCCGACATCGTGTCGCGGTCGGCACGTGTGACGTGACGCAACGCGGTGTCGGCGACACTGCACACACAAATAAATCATCAGCGGCCATAATACGTTATCTTGTATCGTTTTACACAAACCGCGGCGTGCCGGAGATGTGCGACGCGGAGAGCCGCTGCGACTTGCGAGTTGCGAGCCTCGTTTCTCTTTCGATTGCGATTACATATTTTTAATTTTTAACGCTTTATTATGATTTCATTGACCTGTAGACTTATGTAATATGATAAACTGAGAATATTTTACACGCGACGTCTTCCACTCGGAAGCCCAAGCCTCTTCCACTCGAAAGAGACTCAGTCGATACCACTTTGTTTTGTCAACACATAAGCAAAATAAATACATTGAACTGAATTGATCACTCCTAAATACTCCTAAAAGAAAATTCACTCACCAGACAAGGACAAAACATTGCATAAGTTAGACTTATGCTTGCATAAGTGTACATAATCGACAGGTTGATTTTTTTAGATGTGTGTTTATAGGGCTGTCTTGTTTCTACCTAGAGTTAACGATGATCAGACATAGTCGACACTCGACTTAGGCTTCGTTTCCACTGAAGCGGAGCGGAGCTTAGCGGTGCCGAAATAACCAATCACCATGTTCGAAATCTTCGCTCCGCTTCGCTGTCATTCCGCTGGAATAGCACGATTGGTCAATTCGGGCACCGCTAAGCTCCGCTTAACGCACCCTTAAGCTTTACTTTGCTTTAGATTCTAATATAATATTATTATGTAAGCATCTATGAAATTGAATGTTAGTTACACACTATGTCTTATTCTGTGCCGAGTAAGATATAATTTATTATTTTGTATACTGTTAGGACAAAAAGAGAAGATAAATATTTACTTCTCAGTACAATACAATATAGAGCTGTTTATTAATAGTACATTCTTGTCCTCAGTTATTACTTATTAGTAGTGTCCGACCGAAACTCATTTTTCAGCCGAAAAAGAAACCGAAACCGAACTTTCGGCTTTGCTCTCAGTTTCGGCCGAAACCGAAACTTGATAAAACATTTAAAATGTCGATTATTTACTGAAATTTACTGTTCTGTTACATTTGTTAACACATAAGAAAAAGTGCCAAATTGGATTTTTTTACTTTTTGTGACATTTGTTAAAATAAATATTATTAATCTTAGACTCGAATATTGTTTCCTAGAAACTTTTCAGCATCATATTTCGTTTCTTTATACGATTCAAAGTTTTAATGTATTAGAACGAAGGATAAAAACATGAGCAGAATTTATTTCAAGGCATTTACTATTGAAAAACAATCAATTGCAGTCATATTCTTTGTATGGGAAACACGGACATGCAGTCTTACAGACCGCGGTCGAAGTTCAAAACGAAATTACTAAGCTTGCAATTTAACAGAACTAAAAACAGAATTAGAAGGAAAAAATATATAAATTAGGTTTAAAATTGGAAATTTTTGTATTTAGGTGATAGCTTGTAGCATGCCTCTTTCATAAGTACGTGAGATATGAGGCTCCCATATTTTTGTTTTGTTTTTAATTGGAAGTTTAAAATTTCGGTGAAAGTAATTTTTTCGCTCTTACTTTAATAAATTTTCCGCAAATATAGCAAAAACTTTTTACGTCCATTTTACACATTTTTGAAGAAATATTTTGTACTTTAGTACATAAAAAACTCAAACACGCACAATAAATGCCAGCGGCAGACTTCCCGTTCCAGCTCTGATATCCCCAAACCACTTTATCTTGGTCACGACGAGCGTCTCTGAAATTTTTTTAAATCTTAAATTTTTATTTATCTTCGCCTAGAGCTAGACTATAAAAGCATACTAATTTCTTTTTTTTTTATTTATGTTTCTGGTTAATTTTCAATGCAAAAAATCGGATAATAGTCATTAAGTAACAGGCACAAGAAAAAATATTTCTGTCGGCTTGTGTAATGAGGGCCGCAAGTGTGAAGCTTAGGTGGCAGATACGATTCACGATCACGATAGAGTAGGAACGGTCTGTGAGACTGCGCGTCCATAGTTAAAGGTTAATTATTTTAAATATAAATAAAACGCATGGTAAAAGGAAAAGAATGAGGCGAGATGATCGACTAGATAAATCTCGCAAGCTTTATCCTCCTATTATATGTATCGGATAAATGGAACGTCTCATCTTGCGAACCAGACTGTGATGATTGCAATTGCTTACAAGTCACTCTGGATAGTAGAATAGTCGTTCTAGGTATATATCGTTCGCCCTCGTTCAGATGAATTGACCGGTTTTTGACATTACTTGATAACTTACTGCAAAACAACAGCACAGAGACTGTGATACTGGGCGGTGACATAAATATAAATACTCTGTCTATACCAATAGACGATAGCTGCGCAGAATACCTATGTATGCTTTCTACTCATAGGCTTTTGCCAGATATTACTCTCCCCACAAGAGGTTCTTCCTGTCTCGACCACCTGTTCACAAACTTACTTACCCACACCATAGGCATAGTAGCAAACTCAAATATAACAGATCATAAATTATGTATACTGTCAACTGCACTCAAAATAAACAAGAGACCACAGCGGAGAACTCGGGATTATATATAAATAAAAATTCTAATTAATTACTAAATACTAAACGGTTCAATAAATATTAAATTTCGTTCCAATTAAAATTTACAATTTACAAAATATGTAAAAATTAAAACAATAAAAATACGGCACAACGTTCGACTACCCTAATATCACAGCTTACAATCACATTAGTTTACTGGAATTTCTCTTGTTCGCAACACTCACTATCCTTTTGCAAAAAGAGAGGAACAAGTCTCTCTTTTTTCCCCCCAGGATGGCAGGCAGATTCTCACCCGCCATCGATGTGCCCAATTTTTGCTCAATATCATATCTATTGCTAGCAAAAATTGGACACTCGAGTAACAGGTGAGGAACCGTCTCCTCAACTCCTGGCTGACACAGGCACGACGGATCCTCCTTCAACTTGAATCTGTGCAAGTAGAAGGCGAATCCGCCGTGTCCAGTCAGTAAGTCAACAGTTAAGCAATCAAAGAAAATCTTGGAGGATTGGCTGTTAGGTATATACTACATAGAAACTGAACTCTTATTGCCATGAGCCACGTCTTATACAATATACACATCACTCACTCACACACACCCACATACACACACACACACACACAGGTACTTTAACAAACCTTATTATAAGTATATTAGTTTAAAATTAAAAATAACTTAGATTTACTGGTAGTAATATTGTATCCGAGTAAGTTGATTGGTATCTCATTATCTGGTTTTTGCGACACAAGCTGTGCTTAGTGCAAAGGCCGCTGCAAACTGTTTTTTATAAAAATCTTAGTCTTAAGTAAATTACATTATAGTATATTATGTGTAAAAAAGTTTTGGCAATAAACATTATTATTATTATATTACTAGCTGTCCCGGCAAACGTTGTTTTGCCATTTAAAGTATTATATATACTTCATCAGTTATATATACTTCATCAGTTGATACAAAATCCTCTTTTGTCCCCTAAGAGGAGTGGGAGGAAAAATTTTATACACCGGATGTTAAGTTGGAAAAAACAGTTAAGAATATGAAGTAAGTCCATTAAAGAAAAAAGTTTGATACAAAATCTGACCCCCTCTTTGCTCCCCTTAGAAGGGTGGGGGGGGGGGGTGATTTTTATACACCAGATTTTGAGTTGGAAGAAGACAAATATATCTGCGAAAACCGTATGCAAATCGAATCAGTAGTTTTCGTGTTAAAGCAAAAGTCTTATACAAAATCTGACCCCCTCTTTCGTCCCTTTAGAGGGGTGGGGGGAAAATTTTTTATACACCAGATGTTAAGTTGGAAGAAGACAAATATATCTGCGAAAACCGCATTCAAATCGGATCAGTAGTTTTCGTGTGATAGTGGCACAAACATACAGACAGACAGACAGACAGACAAAAAAACTAACCACATTTTTGGCTTTTATAGCGATGTAGTAACACCCCCCCGCTTATTATTTATTGAATATCTTTAATGTACAGAATTTTCATTTCTACAGTTTTATTATATGTATAGATATTATTATTATCTCATAGTCAAACAAAACTATTTAGTAAACAAAGTTCACACACAGTTTGATCAATTTATTTTACTTACTTAATCCTTTGTTTGGGAAACATTGTTAAAAATATAAGAACATAGCACGTAATTCACCAACGTGCGTTTGTCGTTTAGAAATAAAATTCAAACCTCTCAATATGTTCGATAAGAATAAGTTTAGACAATTTGCTGAAAATAAAACGAAGTACTAAGAAAAACAAAATAAATACCTAGTAATTTGGCAGTAATTTGCAAGACATTACCTCAAAACACGATTAAAATATGGACGGTGGCGAGATAAGCCGGGGTCTCGCCGGCAAGCAAGCACGAGTTTACCGAACGACACACGAACACTAGAGTTTCGGCAGGGCCGAAAGTTTCGGCTATATTTTGGCCGAAACCGTTACTAAGGCCGAAACTGGATTTTTTGGCCGAAACTGGCCGAAACCGAAATCGAAACCGAAAGTTCGGTCGGTCACTAGTTATTAGTAATTGCTAATTAGATACATATATTTTAGTCCTAAATATTACATTGTACGATTCTGGTGCCTAAGCTAGGCTAGGCTTGTGTTTCAAGTCACCAAGCTCCAAATCCTTACGAGAAGAATAGCTTTATTAAAAAATAGAGTTCTACGACTTATTATTACTTATTAATACATTTTTTTTTTTGGAAAATAGGTTTAACACAGACGTGCAACTGTAAACGGTAGTTTAATAAATCTCTAAATTGCGAATCTATCGTTTATTAATCATGTTCTGAGTTTAACAATTTATTATGTAGAGCTGAGTATTTGGCAAACGCGACGTCGTGACTCACTCATTGAGTATTGTTTATGGTGGTCCATGTGGCCGATCAGCTGTTCGCCATGTGTGTGTGTGTGTGCTGGCATGCGCACGCGACTATAAATACACAATCGCTGTAATCGCACGAATTTTGGCAACGTCGTATCGCCTTTTTTAGTCAGAGTTTAGATTGAGATAAAGGGCGTGTATCTTCTAATATATAACGAAAGGTCTTCGAACGAAAATTATGTCCGCTGCAATGTCGAATAACTTTTTTATTTGATGTAACAAAATAAAATATGTTTAATAATTATAACGAAATGTTTGTATCGTGTGAAACTATGTTTTGTCACATCCCGCCACATGTGGCAGCCACTCGTGAACAACACACAATGTGATATGTCACATACTTCGCGAACTCCCGTCTGTCCGGATTCCGGAATAGTTGATCATTTCATAATATTATTAATATCTAGTTACAGGTTTGTCCATAATAATAATATAATCTTATAATATCTTCTCTAAGCTTGCAGAATAAGAGATCTACTCTAAAGTTATGTTAACAAAAACGACTATCATATTCTAGTTTCTATTTATGTAAATAAATACTAATATTACCTATAAAGGGGAAGAGTTTGTTTGTTGGTTTGAACGCGTAATCTCAGGAATTACTGGTCCGATTTGAAAAATTATTTCAGTGTTAGATAGCCCATTTATCGAGGAAGGCTATAATAGGCTATATTTTATTATGCTTAGACTAATAGGAGCGAGAAAATTATTTGAAAGGGCTTATCTCACGAAGTACTGGAGCAATATATCTGTTATTTAGCTATATTTTGTGGACTAATTTGTCTGTGAAATATCTAATTTACGCGGGCGGAGCCTCGCGGAACGTCTAGTATCATAAAAAAGACGGGTTGCACTCCGGAAGTGCCGGCAGAAGTGAAAACTTGATTATTAACGTTGTGCATTATTTTTTTTAACCCATTTTTTATGAAAATCGATTTTTAAAAAATCGATTTTTGAAGTGAAAACTTCTTTAGCGGCGTTGAGCACTTGTGGGATGGGTAAAAACTGTGAAACTCGCGATAGATGAATCGAATCGAAACTTGATCGAAACTTGATCGAAACTTGATCGAAACCTTGATCGAAACTTGATCGAAACTTGATCGAAACTTGATCGAAACCGGATCGAAATTTGATCGAAACTTGATCGAAACCTTGATCGAAAACTTGATCGAAACTTGATCGAAACTTGATCCAAACCTTGATCGAAACCTTGATCGAAACTTGATCGAAACTTGATCGAAACTTGATCGAAACCTTGATCCAAAACCTTGATCGAAACTTGATCGAAACTTGTTCAAAACTTGATCGAAACTTGATCGAAACTTGATCGAAACTTGATCGAAACCTTGATCGAAACCTTGATCGAAACTTGATCGAAACAACTTGATTGACTATTTTTTAAAAATAGATTTTCATAAAAAAATGGGTTAAAAAAATGCACAACGTTAATAACCGAGTTTTCACTTCTGCCGGCACTCCCGGAGTGCAACCAGTTTTTTTTTACTTAATCGAAACCCTTACAATCGATTAAATTTTTAACCCATTTCTTATGAAAATCGATTTAAAAAAAAATATTTTTTTTATTAATCGAAACCCTTACAATTTTTTTTCAACCCATTTTTTATGAAAATCGATTGTTAAAAAAATCGATTTTTTTAATTAATCGAAACCCTTACAATCGATTAAAAACTATTGACTATCGAAAAAAAACAATCGATTGTTCGATTAATCGATTTCGATGTTACAACACTACTCTCCAACCGTCTTACGGTTTTTCGATCAGCACGAGAATCTGACGCGAGTTTCACAGTTTTTACCCATCCCACAAAAGTGCTCAACGCCGCTAAAGAAGTTTTCACTTCAATAATATTTTGCTTAGTGGCCTATAGTCGTGTGGGTACAAGACAAAAAAAACGAGGAATACGGCTTTTGCTGAACCAAAGATTTCCTTTGGTAGGATTGATCTTTACATCCCTAAGGGCCGATTCACACCGGATCGGCAGCGGTTGGCAGCGGCCGTCGCGTCGGGCCGCCGACGGCCGCCTGCGGCGCCTCGAGCCCTTTTAGAAGTTTTCAAGCGATACTAGTAGTTATAAGTATGTAAATAAAGTTTAAAATTGTTTCACACTAAAAGTGCTCTTCGCGCCGCTGCCGGCCGCTGCCAATCCGGTGTGAATCGGCCCTAAGATGGGCTTACGATGTGGAGCCACCTGAATATTTCATGCAGGTGCGGGAGGGGGGTTTTAGCTTTAACAAGGTATGAAGTCAATAACTGCGTGGGATTTAGGTATATAGTCGAGTTTGGTATCATTTTCGATTGAATCGAATGTTTAAATGCCAATTTTGGAATCATATTTAGATAAAAGATAGTAAAAATAAAATAAAAAAATTAGAATATATGATTTTCAACCAACGGAAACGCTGTTGACAGGGTTTAATTAATATAAGGAGGCTGATAGCCACATTATTCTGCATGCCAAAGATATGGTGATGAATGGAGCAATAAACATATTAATAATACTAGACGTTCCGCGCGGCTTCGTCCGCGTAAATCTGAAATTTCACGGAAACCATTCCATGTTTTACAAATTAATAACCCATATGTCACGTTGTCTACTATAATGTATTCGTGTCAAATAACATAAAAATTGCTCCAGTAGTCTGCAGTGGCGTGGGGTGAAAAAAAATAAAGGTAAAGCCGGACCAAAAAACGGCTAACTCGTGAATAAGCAAAATTTCAATTCTTGTAAAAAAACGTGCAATAAATTACATACCTGTATTAAGTGTGTTAGTTTACCTTTTCCATAACTACTAGGGTGCTTTGCTTGCATTGTGTGCGTTGCATGCAGTGTTAGTGTTGTTAGTATTCACCACCTTCACCATACATGACATCACTGGTATTATATGAACAGTGCATGTCGAGTATGATAAAAGTGGCTTTAAAAAAAGCCGTTTTAAGCACACGTCACTCACACTCACACACCAAAAATAAGTGAATCCTGACTTGCCAGTGTAGATGTTTGTTACTCAATCATGCAAAAACTGGATTTAGATGAAATTTTGCATGCATCCCATGTCAAACATGGAAAGGAACATAGGCTACCTGTCTGAAGTCCACGCAGACGAAATCGCGGGCAAAAGCTAATAGCAAAGAAATATCAGCAGAAATACGTACCTAAATGTTTCATTTTGTTATTTGTCGTCTGTCGTCGTAATTTAATATTCCTATTCTACAATCTGAAAAATTACCTAAGAATTATTATTTATATCATTTCTCACCTAACCGTGTCACGACAAATTACAAAGTAAGTAAAACAAACCAACCTTTACGATGTAACAAACAAAAACACAACACAACACTTGGCAAGTAAAATTTCACTACTTTCGATTCTTTTAAACTATATAATATTACAATCAAGCTAGCCCACTAACTTAATAAATAAAATTTTGCATATTACAATAATAACAGTACAAAATGAGTCCAAATAAGCGCGTAATATAATTGTTTAAGTGAATTGAAATGACAGCACGCGCCGGTCGGCCACTGCAATTAGCTCTGTTGTGATTGGACGAAATCTTTTAAAGCGAAACATGCGAAACTAAACCTTAACACATGACAAATAAAGACTAGGTAGGCTATGTGGGATCGGCTTGTTGTTCGACAATATCGACGAGTCGTTTGCATGTAGTAGTAATGTGTATGTGTGCGTGAATTTCATACATTTCAAATGTTTGGATTCCCGATGTTTTGAGCGAGTTCCCCGGCCACCGCACACTATGGAGCAGTACGTACGCGTTCTGAGTGCGATCGTAAAAACGGGTATGTGTGCGTTTGCGTAATTTTAAATACATGGCGAATTATTTTTATGAAATTGTAGGAAGCGGGGTAAGCTATAATTATTAATAATAAAAAATGTATATATTAAAATTGGCCAAGGTAAGCCGGTAGGAATCGTGTTCTATGGAGGCTTCGCCACTGGTAGTCTGTGAGATATTAGCCCTTTCAAATAATTTTCCCCGTTTTTTTATATTTTCTTCTGTATCTTTGCTCTTATTGGTCTTAGCACTCTTAGCGTGATAAAATATAGCTTATAGCCTTTTTTAAACTAACAAACAAACTCTTCAGCTTTATTTTCACATATTCCTCTGGATCTTTGCTCCTATTGGTCTTAGCGTGATAAATATAGGCTGTAGCCTTCCTCGATAAATAGGCTATCAAACACTGAAAGATTCTTTAAAATCGGATGAGTAGCTCCTGAGATTAGCGCGTTCAAACAAACAAACTCTTCAGCTTTATAATATTACTAGACGTTCCGCGCTGCTTCGCCCGCGTAAATTTCACAGACAAATTAGTCCACAATAAATAACCTATGATTCTTCACGTTCCTACTTTTTATCTGTGCCAAATTACAGAAAAATTGCTGAAAAAAACGTGAAATAAGCCCTTTCAAATAATTTCCTCCGTTTTTTTCACATTTTCCTTTATTTCTTCGCTTATATTAGTCTTAGCGTAATAAAATATAGCCTACAGCCTTCCTTGATAAATGGGCTATCTAACACTGAAGTAATTTTTCAAATCGGACCAGTAATTACTGACTCATACTAAGATTAGCGCGTTTAAATAATGCTTCTTGTTTTTCTTCTTTTTACGTTGTTTAACATCTTTATCGTGCAAATATGAGTCCTAAAATGAATTTAGCATTCTTAAGTCATCCGAATATGGTACCGAACTTGGAATAGTACCATAATTAATGCCTCTATACAGATTGAGACTCTATTTTCCTCCAGAGCAGAAGCTGCTAAAATTAAAAAAAACTAACATCAAAAATCGCGGTGGCTCCACATCTTACTCGTAAATCCATCCTTGGACCATAAGGACCAATCCTACCAAAGGAAATCTTTGGTTCATTAATAGCCGTATAATTCACCGTACACACGCAACTACATCCGAATATGGTACCGAACTTGGAATAGTACCATAATTAATGCCTCTATACAGATTGAGACTCTATTTTCCTCCAGAGCTGAAGCTGCTAAAATTTTAAAAAATTAACATAAAAAATCGCGGTGGCTCCACATCTTAAATCCATCATTGGGCCATAAGGACCAATCCTACCAAAGGAAATCTTTGGTTCAGCAATAGCCGTATAATTTACCGTACACACGCAACTACTAAGAAGCCGCTCGTACTATTTCTTTAGAAAATTAGCTATAAGACAATTTTTGAAGTGAAAACTTCTTTAGCGGCGTGGAGCACTTTTGTGGGATGGGTAAAAACTGTGAAACTTGCGTCAGATTTTCGTGTTGATCGAAAAACCATAGAAAAAGCGTAAGACGGTTGGAGAGTAGTGTTGTAATATCGAAATTAAAATTAAATGTAATTAAAATTAAGTAATAATTAAAATTAAATAATAATTAAAATTAAATAATAATTAAAATTAGTAATAATTTAAATTAAGTAACATTTAAAATTAAATGGATTAAAAATAAATATGGATTAAAATTAAATAATAATTAAAATTAAATAAAAATTAAAATTAAATGGTAATTAAAATTAAGTATTAATTAAAATTAAATAATAATTAAAATGAAATGATAATTAAAATTAAGTATTAATTTAAATTTAATAATAATTAAAATTAAGTATTAATTAAAATTATACAATGATTAAAATTAAGTAATGATTAAAATTATGTACTTAATGATCAAAATTAAGTAATTATTAAAATTAAGTAATGATTAAAATTAAGTAATGATTAAAATTAAGTAATGATTAAAATTCAGTAATGATTAAAATTAAGTAATGATGAAAATTAAGTAATGATTAAAATTATGTAATGATTAAAATTAAGTAATGATTAAAATTAAGTAATGATTAAAATTTAGTAATGATAAAAATTAAGTATTTATTAAAATTAAGTAATGATTAAAATTAATTTTAATCGAAATTGATTAATCGAACAATCGATTGTTTTTTTTTTTCGATTGTCAATTTTTTTGAAATCGATTGTAAGGGTTTCGATTAATTAAAAAATCGATTTTTTAAAAATCGATTTTCATAAAAAATGGGTTAAAAATTTAATCGATTGTAAGGGTTCCGATTAAGTAATTTAAAAAATGGGTTAAAAAAAAATGTAAGGGTTTCGATTAATTAAAAAAAAAACGATTTTTTAAAAATCGATTTTCATAAAAAATGGGTTAAAAATGTAATCGATTGTAAGGGTTTCGATTAATTAAAAAAATCGATTTTTTAATAATCGATTTTCATAAAAAATAGGTTAAAAAAATGCACAACGTTAATAATCAAGTTTTCACTTCTGCCGGCACTCCCGGAGTGCAACCCGTCTTTTTTTTAATAAGTTATGTGTATGCAGGTATACGCTATGATGCCGCGATGTGACGTTGGGGGTTGTGTTATTGAAGTCCACGGGGTCGGCGACTCCATGTAATTACCGCCTCAGCCGCAGTCGCCGCTCCCCCGGCCGGGCTGATTGTCGTCGTTGTGTGTCGCTCGTTTGCGGGGTAATTATACTCGCAAACAATCGGACCGCGATCGATGGCGAGCAGAGCTCACTATTCGAGACGAGATATCATTACCTGCTTATATTTACAACTTATTATCATTCAAAACGACTCCATCGTGAGAGAAAAAGAAAACCTGCATTTTTCCAAAGGCTATTTGCAAATCCTGTGACTTTGGCTGAAAAAGAAAAACATAGAGAGGGTATTCGGCAAATGTAGAGATTTAAGTTGAAATCTAGACTACTTCGAAAACAATAAAGCAAACAACGACCCCAATACTGATTAACTAGATGAGGTATGCGACACGAAATGTTTTGATACTTAAGCCCTCTCGGCCCTCGGAAACTGCTAACTTTGGCAAGTGTAACTTCCATCACCGAGTTCCTGATCGAATGTATCACAATTTTCAACTCTCGAGGCGGGGACACCAAACTTTAAGGAACACATTTTCCATACATTTTATATTATAATAATTTTTATTATACAAATACATCTTAATTGAATTACCTTCTGTAATCTTAAGGTCTCTTGATACGATTGTATACGATTTGGTACGAAAATTTAATTTTGCGCAAGTATTAAACAATAAAAGGCCTACCGCCTATTGTACAAAGGCTACACCTACTCCTCTAATGACATTACCCAGTAACAAGTCATAACGAGGTAAGTTACTCGGCGCCCCCTCCCCCCCTCCCTCCAGCGCCCCCGCCCCCCCTCCCTCCAGCGCCCCAGCCCCCACTCCCGCCGGCGCCCCCAGCGTAATGAAATATCCGCAGAGCTCGCGCTATCTGTAACTGATAGACGACACCCGCATAGCCCGGGAGGTGACAGACATTTTCATTACTCGTCATAAGCTGATGAATTTTTAATTTCCGTCGAAGCAACAGCAAGGTTTAAGTTTCAGTATGTGCCATTATTAGGTCTAACACTTCTAAACTGACTCAGATAAAATTTTTTACTAGATTTTCCCACTTGAAAACTATTATAACTTATAAGTTATAAGTGATCGACAGTGCTTTCAAAGTACAAAATTTGCATGAATATATCATCAAAAATAGGCTACTCCTTATTCTTGAAAAATCTTATACTTTCTGAAATAAGTAAAATGAAGATACACTTCTGATAAAGTCGAGTGTATACTGGTACAATGCGAATTCCCGTTTAGCGCCCGGCCTCGCGCCGACCGCGAGTATTTGCGAGCGGCGATATTAAGCAAGTTGCCGTCGGTTCATTTAGAACTATAACGACTGCTAAACTATATTAATAATGATTATTAACCTGCGGGGGTCCCGGGTGTCCGGGGGGTCGTGGGGGACCCCCGAGCACCCCCGTGAGTGTATCGACACGATGTCGGCGCCCGGAATGTTGTTTAGGGGTCGGCTTAAAAGTTTTTATTAATTTCTCACTTAATAACTGCCGATCGAATGGCTCACCTCCACCCCCTCACCCCTCCCCCCAGGCCGATCAAACGGCAATACCTGCAGAAGAAGTACAATTAAATATTGTAATAGAAGGACGCACGAATTGAAATAGTAACTAGATGTAGAGGGAGTCGGGATGCAACTTCCACTGCTTTATTACGCCGTTGCATGCGCACAGAAATTTATGAATCTGTTAAATGTTCAATTTGAATTTATTACCTACAATGAAAGTCAAATTAAAAATTGAAAAGTTTACTCTCTTTTTTGTAAATCCCTACCTAATATACCTAACTGCTACCAGAGACTCTAAGAAGTAGATATCGAGCACAGCTTTGCTTCCAGAATCTGGAAGCAAAGTTGTAGTCTGAGACACGGCACAGAACAGTCGTCAGTCGTTTGTGAGCCTAATTTTTTTATAAAAATTTTTATCTATGCGCAACATTAATGTACTTAGTTCAAAAGATATAAATTCCAGTAATATAATTACTAATCAGTTTATGAAAAGGTACCTAAAACGCAGCTAAAACGTTATATTTTTTTACAACTTTCAAATATTATTTATTGTTAAATCTGAATTTGAACATCGACGTCAGTAATTATTGTTCGAATCATAAAGGTCTTTCTACTCTATACAGCCGTGATCACGTCACTGTGACTCTCTCTCTCTCTCTCTCCCCTGTCTCCGGCTGCCGAACAATACCTATTGAAATCAATTTATGAAAAACTTCAAAACATATTTTACATCCTAGATGACGCCCGCAGGCCGCAACTCCGTTACGTCAATTTCGTATATCGCGCGGAAAGGAAACCGTACATTCTTTCAGGATAAAAAGTATCTTAAGTAGGTATGTCCTTTCCCAAGACTCAAAGTATCTCTATATGAAATTTCAGCAAAATCGGTTAAGCGGTTTGGGTGTAAAGAGGTAAAAGACAGAAAGACACTTTGGCATTTATTAGTATGGATTTCTATGGTCATGGGTCGTGAGTGTACACTGTACACTGTACAATATTCATCGTTCTCGCTACATCAGAATGTCCGTAGTTTTAACGAGACGAAAGTGTTTAATACGTAACAAAATGTTTTATTTTCGTATGTTCGTGTGAGATGTGCAGCACAGTACGAGTCATTACTAAAAGTGTTCGTTTAAAATTGGTTCAAAAACGTGTTCATGCTGTCAATAATTCGTATATTTACATGATGATCTGCTCCACATTGTTATATTTACTTGTTTGGTCAAATATTTTTTGGGCATTGAAGTTCTCGTCCACGTGAGATTACGAAAATACTTCAAGATTATAATTAGGTATTCAACATTGTATTCAATGATAATTCCGTCCTGAAATAGAGATGTCGTCAGCTCGCCACGCCGGCTAGCGCAATGTGGTGGTGGCCGCTAAGTTCTGCTTTAAATAGCTCAAGAATTTCTCTCCATAGGGAGAGACTCCAGCCGATTGAGATGGCACGATTCAATCAGTATGTTCTGATGTTGTTTTAATATTATCATAATAATTTTCTAAAAATGGCGCCTACGTGGTCCAGTGGTTAAGAGCATGGCCCTTGACTCGGAGTTCGTGGGTTCGATTCCCGCGTTGGAAACATGTTATTTCCAAGTTTGGTTAGGACAATGCAGACTGATCACCTGATTGTCTGACAAGTAAGATGATTCATGCGTAGGATGGGCATGTAAAAAGTCGGTCCTGCGCCTGATCTCTCGCCGGTCGTGTCGGTCTGCCATCCCACTGGGTTATGAGAGTGAAAGGAATAGAGAGTGCTCTTGTGTACTGCGCACACACTTGGGTACTATAAAATTACTTCTGCGTAACTGGCCTGGTTTCAATGAAACCGGCCACCGTCACCGAAACCGGTGTGGGAGTTATTATTACTTTTCTATTAATACTTTTTAGGATTTCGTGGCCCGAAATTAACAGAAAAACGGAACCCTTGTAGACCCACCATGTCTGTCTGTGCGTCTATCCCGTATCTATAAGCCCGAATCCCGAAACTATAAGACCTATACTGTTGTTGTAGTATGTAAACCGCAATAAGATTTTCATATAAGTTCTAGCTGTCCCGGTGAACTTTGTGTCACTTTAAAACCTTCCCTGGACTTCTACGAATATTTTAAGACTAAAATCAGCCCAATCCGTTCAGCTTTTCTCGAGTTTTAGCGCGACTAACACATTTGAAAATCCATTTTTATATATAAAAGATAGGAAAAAAATCAGGGTCTAAAATCGGGTCTAATCTCTACACTTAAAACTGAAACTCAAAAAAACTGTATAGTTTGCTCCAGAGATTATTCAATGCGGAAAAATTTCTGCCCCCTCCGGCCCTCTTTTTTTTTCAATTTCAAGAAATTGATAAATCTGAAAATACATAAACGAATTTTTTGCTACGGAGTTGGAGCATCAGCTTGTTGTGAACATAACTAAGCTTAGGTTAAGGTAACTATTTTAGCGCTTTTAATTACCTTATAACTTATAAGCCTGACTTCCTTTAGTAGCTTAATTTACTTCAACTACATAATAGCTCAGTAAAGACGATAGCACGAATAAAAACTTCGTCTACTTTTTAAGTCCTTTACATTATCCGCTCCGCAGTCCACAGTACTATAGGGGGCTTCCATAAATTACGTTATATTGTGTTTTATTTATGACAATCTTATGAAAAACTTATAACTCTGAAAATATCGTGTTATTAGAACGAAGTTCCTTATCCCGCGTTCGGCGTAAATCTGAAGGCTAGACAGAACGATATTTGACCTTGATTTGACCTCGACACTTTTTTATTAGTACCTGCATGTTAGGGGCAGCCGGCAGATGATAGTAAGTATTCCTGTGCGTCAACTAGATGGCGTTTTTTTGAAATAAACAGCGACGCGTTGTTAGTATTCCTGGGCGTCAATAGTTGACGTTTTTTAAATATTTTTTTGAGCGTATATGTATGCAGGTTTTTTTGAACATAAATGAATAACTTCGTTCCATTCGGGTGTCCCTTGACACCTCTCAAGTTTTTTTTTCCAAAAATTGTCTCAAAATGTTTAAAGTTTGGAAACGTAACATACAATAGTATCTCATATCACATAACTATGCTGCTAAAGTAATGAATTTATATTTTTTTAAGTAAATCGACAATGTAAATATATATTTTTTAATCGCACATGAGGGGAAACGGAGGGGCTCGAGGCGAATCGGACGATATCTCACCAACGCGCAACGGGGAACGAAAAAAAGATCAAAACGTCTCCCGCAATTTATGGACGCCCCCTCGGCTCGTTAAGTACTTAATATCGTCACTCTGTTCGTCTTCGAGAGGGTAATAAGTTCGTTTATGTTTAACAAATGGCGGAGCATAATGCCGGAGTTTTGTATTGAACTCAATAGCTCAATAGCTCGATAACGCCGTGATGGATCGGTAATGGATTTCCCGAGAGGAACGATGTAATTCACCCTTTTAACAGTTTAAGTGAGGTACGAGATTATTGTTCATCGTAATTTGTAGCCGAGTATTGCCCGTGCCCCGTAATATGGCAATGTTCGCAAATAGCAGGAAGGTAAACGGCATAATTAAAATTCTCTTTTACTTACATACAATTTTAATAACGCCGTTTACCTTCCTCGAAATACTTATGTAGATAACTTCTGCACTCTCAGCCCCATATAAGTAGGTAAGTAAGTCGTGATACCTCCCGTCGTCTACGAGTCGCGCAACCTGCGGCTCATCCCTAATTCTTAGCGAAATTGCAAAAAAATAAATAAAACCTCGAGATAAGTAAGGAAAGCGGTGCTTAAGTAGCTGTGTCTACATTATCTCTACATAATGTAATCGGCGCGGGGGCGGTCGCGGGGGTGAGCGGGGGGGCGCGCGGGGGGCGAGGCGGGGGCGCAGAATTTAATATTGGCAGCGAGCGCGGGTTAAGGCGACGTGCAAATAAAACTCCACGAGACCGCACCCCTGACTTAAGGGAGAGCCTGCAGCTGTACAGTTTTCAGACTGAAAAATTTTAAACTAACCTGCACCCGGCTGTCGCATAACAATTGAAAATCTATTGTGTCTGCGATTCCCATGATCGAGGTAAGTATTAAAGTGCTTTATTTGTAAAAAATAATATGACAGCTTGGATTTACCTATAACTACCCCGACAACAGCTACTTAAAATTTAAAAAAATTATAGCATTCCATTTTACGACTTCACTATATGACTTTTAGTCAAGACGTTAACCGTCGCGGACAACGTCTTGACGGTTGGACGGTTGGACGTCTGGACTTGTCATTTTGTCATTCAATTGAATGGTGTCATTCAATGTATGCGCTAGTCATTAAATTGAAACGCAGATTAAACCAGATGACTGCGACATATTGTACACTAGCTAAAAGCCGAGCTTTGTGAGGGCTCGCGTCGTCACACTTTGACTGACTGACTGATGATGACATATCTAACTACTTAAGTATAAATAACAATTACTATGTTAAGGCACAAATCAATTATAATAGGCGTGATTGTTTTGTGTACCTACCACAAAATGTAAAGGTTGTGGGATATACTAGCCTACTAGGGCTGGCTTTGGAATTAAAAAATAGACTTGATGGTCTAGACTCTAGAGTCTAGACTCTAGAGTCTAGAATCTACATAACAAAACTAAGTGATAATACTTTATTGTGATAACTACTAACCTAACCTATCCCCTATATATAAAAAGTAACTTTTTTTTCCAACTTTGTATGGAAAATTGACGCGGGGGCGCTTACCCATACAAATCACAAAAATACGCTCTTTCACCGCTGCGACTTTCACAGTGAACTCTATATAGGGGACCCATACCCACCCTAAAGTATTATCTTATATATATAGTTTTTTTACACCTTGTGTAATGTATAGTCATACAATTGACCGAATTTGACTAAAGTACGAAGCATCTTATTGGCTCCCCTATACTATAAAATCTAATGTATGGTCAATTACTAAAGTAAGTTGGGTTAACTTTTTAAGTAATAAAGTGAAACCTTATCTATTTTGAAAGCTTAGAATTTAAAATATATCGAATTTTAAAGCTACTAGTATAAATTGGAACGCGTCCTGGCCTTAACTGTGTGTCTGCGGATATTTTTACAAACGTTATTAGAGGCGCGCGGACTGCGGTGCTGCGGGCGGCGGCGGGGGCGGCGGGGGCGCTCGGGGCGGAGGGGGGGGGGGGTGAGGTTTCTTTATTAAATTGTCGTTTAGGGGGTCGCCGCATTAGCCACTCGCAGCCGCGGGGACCCGCTCACACCTCACGAGTCACGACATACAGCCTCCGTACGATATACGACATATTGCCACAATAATTATTATGAAGAATGACGACACCTTTTGAAGAACAATGCCCCTTTTGATTTATTTTTGCTTTGAGTTCTAATTTCTAGTCTAGGCAAAAGCCCAGAAGAATATTAAGAGTTATAGGATGAAAAGCTTATATACTTACTCAAAATATCAAAAGCAGAATCTATAAATAGATTAATAAGGATGTTAATTGTTAGTATCTTTTAAATTTTCTTTTTAGCACAGGTCCCCCGTCCGTTATATATTTTTCAGATTTCTAACAGTCGTCATCGATGTCGTGTCGTATCGGTCCCGTGTCGCGTCTTATAGTCTTACGTACAGTCGGAGGCGGCGGTGTCAGCTCGCTTCTTACATTCACTATTTAACTTGGTCTAATGCCGGTTTAATGTACACTGCGCGCAAACATCACTATTCACAGTACACTACATTATAATATTGTATAGGTACTAGACGTTCCACGCGGCTTCGCCCGCGTAAATTAGATATTTCACAGACAAATTAGTCCACAAAAAATATCCAATGATCCTTCACGTGGTCTACTTCTTATCTGTGCCAAATCTATACATATTATAAAACAAAGTCGCTTTTTTTCCCTCATGTCCCTTTGTTCCCTTTAATCTATAATACTACGAAACGGATTTTGATGATTCTTTCAGTGTTGGATAGCCCATTTATCGAGGAAGGCTATAGGCTATATTTTATCACGCTAAGACTAAGAAATAGACGAAAATGTGGAAAAAACAGGGAAAATTATTTAAAGGGCTAACTTGAACGCGCTAATCTCAGAAACTACTGGTCCGATTTGAAAAATTCTTTCAGTGTTAGATAGCCCATTTATTGAGGAAGGCTATAGGCTATATTTTATCACGCTAAGACTAATAGGAGAATGTGGAAAAACGGGGGAAATTATTTGAAAGGGCTTATCTCGCGAACTACTGGACCAATTTTTATGTTATTTGGCACAGATAAGAAGACCACGTAGACCACGTGAAGGATCATAGGCTATCGATTTTAATCATTTTTTCAGTGGCTATATATTTTATACCCGTGCGACGCCGGGACGGGTCGCTAGTAACATAAAAATTGCTCCAGTAGTTCGCGAGATAAAAAAAAGCCTTTCAAATAATTTCCCCCGTTTTTTCTACATTTTTCTCTGTTTTTTCTCTCCTATTAGTTTTAACGTGATAAAATATAGAATATCATAGCCTTTTTTTTTCTTAGATAAATGGGCTATCTAACACTGAAAGAATTTTTTAATCGGACCAGTAGTTCCTGAGATTAGCGCGTTAAAATTAGTCCTTTCAAATAATTTCCCCCGTTTTTTCCACATTTTCCTCTATTTCTTCGCTCTTATTAGCCTTAGCTTGATAAAATATATAGCCTTCCTCCTAAGTGTAACAGATATTTGTTGAAATGCTCAAAAAGATTCATAATTTCGAAAAATAAAACTATCGAGTCAAAATAAGTGAATCGTGTATTCCGTTAGCTAAATATAATATATAATAATAAATATACAATCTAATATATATAAATCTCCTGTCACGATGTTTGTCCGTGATGGATTCCTAAACTACTTAACCGATTTTAATGTTTTTTTTAAATGTGTGCTTTTTTCCAACTTGAGAGATAGGATAGCTTAGATCTTTAATAATAGTCGCAATTTTATTTTATTGCAAATTATTTGTCTATAAAGAGCGACCATTGTTTATGCGACGCGGGTCACGGGATAGCGTTGGACGTTGCCATGGTGACATACTTATTTAGTCACTAATTCAATAAAATAATACGGGCGATATACTTTATATAATATGGCAAAGAAACGTTTGACAGCTAGTGATTAAATAAATCTCAATTTCATTTGAGTCAATCGTCTTCCGGGATCGTAAAACTTATTAGAAAACACAGCAAAATTGCACAGCCCGCTCTTAAGAAGGCGACTAACCCAAAATTTACGATTTTATAAATCATTTTTGTACATGATAATAAGCCCCGAATCGTTTAATTTTCTAAACATAGATACTACATTATATTTCCAAGAATTCGATCTGAGCGAAAACACGATATCGTGAAATTTTCTCGATAGAAAAAAAACACAAAGATGCATCTAACTTCGACGATTTTTTTCCTATATTCTCAAAACCATGCAGTAAACTGAGTTAATATTTTTACACATCATATAAAATTCTATCACTGAGTGTTCGTTCTAGCGGATTTTTAATATTCTCTATATTTTTTAAGATATTTAAGAAAAACCACATTGGCGCTTCACCGCCTGATTTGTCTCACCTCTCAGTCGCCAACAGTCGCGTTCGCGCGCGCCTGAGGAGAGGACGTACTTCTTTTGCCTTTACACCTGATTGAGAAAATATTTAATCGAAACCATGGGAAACAAACAAAAATTAAATAAACACACTAAAAGCAACATTTACAGGAGAAAACGGGAGCCGAAGCCGATGAACAATTGTAGAAGGCTTTTTAATTTAATGTAAAATATGTATTATTTGTTTACAAATATGATAATATTATCATGACAAATAATTTGTCAAACCCATATGTTGCGACCGCACATGCGTAGTGCTTCGTAATTGATTGGACGATCTGCATGTATCGTCCAATGGTATCGTCTCATAGCATCTCAGCTTCGTGACGATAGACGAATCAGCGGCCGCGGCAATAGAGATTGAAAAAATAAATCGGCTTTAAATCGATATAGTTTTGACAAAAACTAGTGTATGACAGCCATTTGAAAATCGATTTGGTTTCAATTAATGTCTTACTCGATACTATGGAAATATCGAATAAATTTCTTTGGTACAACGCTAAGGTCTTGAAATGAAAAGATTAAATTGTCAAACAGTGATAACATTATAATATTATATGCAAAATTCACTACTTCGACCATTCGCTTGATAATAAATATTGATCCTTCGATCGCGGATTCTTGGAAATGCTATTGTATTCTAGTGTCGCGATCACCGGTGCTCGTATGAGGCTTGATGGGTTAATAACAAAGGTGACGGCACATTTATGAAAGGATTTAGAAGAGTACATACTACATAATAATATACTACATAATATATTATAGGGTCTTTTATACCTATGATATTGCCGTTTTGTTTGAAAAATGTTCATTTTAGGGTTCCGTACCCAAAGGGTAAAAACGGGACCCTATTACTAAGACTTCAATGTTTGTCTATCCGTCGATCTGTCTCCAGGCTTTATTTCAATAACGGCTATAGCTAGACTTCAAAAATTTTCACAGAATGTGTATATCTGTTGCCGCTATAGCAACAAATACTAAAAACAAAATAAAATTAATATTTAACGGGGGCTCCCATACAAAAAAAAAACAGATTTTTTTGCTATTTGTTCCTCGATATCAATAATGGATATAGCTAGGCACTTGAAATATTTACAAAGTCCTTAATTATATTTGCACTTTAATTATGGATACTAAAATTAAAATAAAATAAATATTCAAAGGGGCTCCCACACAAAAATTACAATTTTGGGCTATTTTTAGCTCTGCGGTACTGAACCCTTCGTGCGCGAGTCGGACTCACTCTTGGCTGATTATTTCGAACTTACGTATTTCTGTTTATTAAAGTAATCACCCCTGCAATCAATGCACCTTCGCCAACGCAGTGGCAGTGTATAGATGCCGTTATTGAAAATATCAGCTGGACGGCAGACTACACTTCTAAGGCATTTTGTACAATGTACCGCCTCTCGCGATTAGAATTTTCTTCCCGGTAAAAGTTTTACCAATTTTGGAAAAGGTTATAGTCGGTATGGCAGATGAGGGAGAGCTTCCAAACAAAATGGGGTCGTGCGTTGTCATCACGGAGCAGCGGAGACGATCGACTGACAAAAACTAGTTGCAGACGTACGAGCATCGCCATAATTGTGGGCAGTTTGCAATGTACACATCTGCAGTAATGCTCTCGCCGTTTTGTAAAAAGCTGTTACTTATCACACCGGCAATTAGACCACCAAACTCCAAAGTGTGACCATCACATTTCTAGGGGTGATTTTTCGTTTTGCACATTGCTTTGGTGTCGAACCAGGATCTTACCAACTTGCTGAGCGTTTTCAAGTGTCAACCGAATACCATTTTTCGTCGCAGGTTTGTTAAGTTGGCTGGTACCGCCTATAAAGTGTGAAAATTGAGTAGAAAAATACATTAATTTTAGACGAATTATGAATAAAAGCACTTTATACAGAAAAAAAAAATCTAGCTAGTTACGAGTTTCTAATTAAGGCCAAAAGTTCCTGATTTTAAGTTTTTAGCTCTTTAAAACTGAAAACAGTGAGTCGTAACGAACTTTATGAAAGCTACTAAAATTTACTACGATTTTGTCTTTCAAACTTTGTATCTAACTCCAATCATTGCCTTGCTATGAGCTTGTGGGCGATTTTTCAAATACACATATCAAGAAGGTCTTAGGATATTTGAGTTTTATGAAATATCTGAAAATATCTAAGATTATATTTGAAAGAGCGTAAATGAAAGAATTTAAGCTTATTTTTGAAGTTATTAATAACAAAAAAAATCTTCCGGATATTTTTATTTCCGATATAATAATAAAACTAGGCCTTTTCATCCATTGTGGATAATTTATACAGTATTTTCAGAGCGAAGTTACTCAAATACTGTAGTAGTTGGGACAAGATTTTTTAAATGTCCGTGTCTTTTTTATTGCCCAAGCACATACGGCATTCTCGCAAGTCGTAACATAGTCGGCCTAGTCCAGAGGAAAGAACGAGTCAATACGTCTGGGACCAACTATGTGCGGGTTTCCTTACGATGTTTTCCTTCACCGTACGAGCGTCCGTATTATGTACTTGAGATCAGAAAATGTCTCATTGGTACACGCCTCCACCCGGGATCGAACCTGCACCCTCTTAGAATGCGAGCCAAAGCTCTACCTATTAGGCCACGGACGCTCTTATATATAATAATAAATATTAATTATATTGGAATTTCAAGTACTCTTTTGTTCTAACTTAAATACTAGAAAATCTTTGAAATTTATTCCAGTACTGCAATCTGGAAAATGTGAAGGGTTGTTTTTTCACGAGTTTGGAAGATTGATAATAAATTGATAATGGTAACACCTAGTGGGATGAATAATGGCTCTCCAGAGCCAGTCGAGGATGGTTAATCAATGCAGAATTTCTCGAACACGTGATTTTAGTATATCGAGATGAAATTTGAGCTGAGGTTTTTATCAGCACCAGCATCAGAGACGATTTTAGTGGTACCATGGTCCATGGCGGATAACTCCGCCATTTGTTGCCCGCCGCTTGTTGACGGATTTCCAAAATTCTTATGTTATTGTATAAGATGTAGTCCGAATTTCGTAACATGTTAACAAAAGTGGTGATCTGGTGGTGCAATTCATGAAAAATCGAGGGGAGCTAAAAGGAGAAAACTAGCTGACCCGGAAAATATTGTTCAATGTAAAAAATTATCAATTTAAAAGTATATAAAAACCTATAATTGTCAGGTCTAACGAATGTACATAACAATACAATCGGTTGAACCGTTTTGGACGAGTTCGCGCACAAACACTGTGACCCGAGAATTTTATATATAAATTTGACTATATGACCCGGCAAACGTCAGTTTGCCATATAAATTATTTCTAGCATCAATATATTATATCAAAAAGCAGATTAAAAATTATTCTCAAGCCAAACGAATGTATGTATGCAAAATTTGAGAATTTTGTTTATTTTAATCTGACAAATGTTAATATATTTTACGCAAATACACACAATAACTAACCAAATTCGGACGTGGACGAAGACGTGCCTAGTAGATTATATTAAATAAAGTTATAATATTTTTGTAACAACTATAGCTTAGGAATTCTAACCAGAATCGATCCAGTAGTGTCAAAGCCTATTCGATTTCGATAAATAAACATATCATAAAGTATTACTAGTGTATAAGGCAAAAAGTATTAATTTGATTCTCAAAGTGCAGATGGAAAATATGACTCAAACTTGTCAAAATTTTATCTGATATATTTGGTTATACTACGTTCGTACAAAAAGTGGTTACGAGAGTAACTACACAAATTTATAGCCGCGGTGACATTTTGAATGCGTTGGGCGAGTGCGGGGGGTATGAAACCCGATGCGCGGGTGAAAACCGATTTTTTTCTGTCATAGGTCGCCTTCTTAATAAAAATACCTGTAATAAAAGTATACTGCGGGCTGCGGCGTTTGCCTACAATGTACGGTGTACCAAGACAAGAGTGAGTGGTGACAAGTGAGAACTGCTGGCCGATTCTGTATCGTACATTTGTGAGTTAGTAACTGAGTCAGTAACGAAACAGAGGAGTTAGTAACAGAAAGTGCCACTTTTTGTATTCACTTGCATACAAAAGTGAGACTTTCCGTTGCTCACTCCTCCGTTTCGTTACTAACTCAGTGATTAACTCACAAATGTACGATACAGAATCGGCCCGCCGATGAGGACAATATAATATTGTCTTAAATTAAAAAAAAACTATTTAGCTAAACAATGCAATGCGTACATTGGAAAATAAATAATAATAGGGAATATTACGCAAAGGTCGCAGCAGAGGGCGCCACTAGCACATACAGTCGGATTTATCCGACCAAAATCTATAATGCACGCGTCATAAATCATAATATCAGAATCGTTGTCAATATAAATGTCGAACAAAACTTTTTGTTTACTGTCTCTGCTGCTTCCTGGCGTAAAAAATGTATCCTATTGATGAATCTTCAGGTAAGTAAACAACTGCAGCGACAGACGTCTGTCTGTACTTATAGTAGGAACAGACGCCCCGATTTGGTCGGGGCTGACCACCCGACCACGACCAAATCGGGAAGTGTGGAGAGCGGTCGGCCCGACATAATTATTATTAATATTGGTCGGGCGTGGTCGGATCGCGTCGCCGGCGCACCCAACAAGCCGACCGCCCGACCAAATTGGAACGTCTGGAAGCTTTGTCCCGACCAAATCGGCTCAGTCGCATTTGTAACGCCGCCGTTATAAGAAGTAATTACGAACGCCGAGGGATTTATGAGCCGTCATTATGAGAGCCAAAAAACGGTGTTTTTGTATATTTAATAATAATATTTAATAATAATATTAAAATAAAATAAAAAATATTTTATTTCAATATTATTATTAAATATATTAAAAGTAAACATGTAACTAAGGATTTTCAGAATAATTCAAGTACCTATTGCCATTATTGATATAGAGCAAAAACGGCCAAAAAACACGTTTGTTGTAACTTGTAAGGAAGCCCCCCTTAAAATATAATAACTTTATTTTGTTTTTAGTATTTGTTGTTATAGCAGCAACAGATATACACAATCTGTGAAAATTTTAGTTATTATCGTTCTTGACTTACAGCCTGGAGACAGACAGACAGACGGACAGATAGACGGACAGACAGACGAACAGACAGTCGGACAGACAGACGGACAGACATCGAAGTCTCAGTAATAGGGTCCCGTTTTTACCCTTTGGGTACGGAACCCTAAAAATGGTTGCCGCAACCAACGGTATTTTAGCATTTTTGATAATGCCGGCGGTACGATGTTAATATGCATCGACGGCAATAGGTGACAAGACGTCCGTTCACTACTTCATAACAAAGTCAACTGACGGTTGGATGGCCGACCGTCGGACAATCTGTAGCAATGTCGGAATGGTTGGCATGTCAGCCCCGATTCGGTTGGCCCCGACCAAATCGGGACGTCTATTCCTACTATAGTACGAACAGACGTCCCAATTTGGTCGAGTGCCGACCACCCGACCACGGCCAAATCGGAAAGTGTGGAGAGCGGTCGGCCCGACATAATTATTATTAATATTGGTCGGGCATGGTCGGATCGCCGGCGCACCCGACAAGCCGACCGCCCGACCAAATTGGAACGTCTGGAAGCTTTGTCCCGACCAAATCGGCTCAGTCGCATTTGTAACGCCGCCGTTGTAAGAGCCCGAACAGACGTCCCAATTTGGTCGGGTCCCGACCACCCGACCACGGCCAAATCGGGAAGTGTGGAGAGCGGTTGGCCCGACATAATTATTATTAATATTGGTCGGGTCGCCGGCGCACCCGACAAGCCGACTGCCCGACCGAATTGGAACGTCTGGAAGCTTTGTCCCGACATTATTTTTGACAAAAAATTAAAACCGACTTCCAAGGTAAAAACAATAATAACATCCTTATAATATGAACTAAAAGTATTAAATAATTTTTCCCATCTCATGGTGCCTTTTTTCCGAATTCGGCTAAAACTCAACTATTTCTGTACTCAATCTTCATAATTTTGAAGTCGGTACCAGATATAGCTGAATCCAGATGCCAGAATATTTGAAACATTTGTAACTTGCACCGACTTCAAAATTATGAAGATTGAGTACAGAAATAGTTGAGTTTTAGCCGAATTCGGAAAAAGGCACCATGAGATAGGAAAAATTATTTAATACTTTTTAGTTCATATATGTATTATAAGGATGTTATTATTGTTTTTACCTTGGAAGTCGGTTTCAATTTTTTGTTAAAAATAATAATTTCACTCTTTTTACTTACCTAGTAAAATCATTCCGTACTATACGTAGATTAGGGCCGATTCACACCGGAATGGCAGAGGCGAGGCGAGCAGTTTCAGTGTCATATGATTTTAAACTTTATCTTCATTATTGTAATTAATTAGACGTTTTGGGGTGCTAAATCCGAATCTGAGGTTTGCGGACAAAATTTCGTGACGCAACATTGAAAAAACCAGAAAAAACCGGGTTTTTTTTTGCATTTTTCCGGTTTTTTGCTGAAAACTCGAAAACTATTAACTTTTGGTAAATGGTCTGTTCACAGAAATTAAAGTACTTAAAATTCTCTACAAATAACAGTATTTAGTTTTTTTTTCAGACCAATCGTTCGGTTTCTAGTGCAAGTTGAAAATTGTAAATTTTTAGCAGTTCATGCAAAACCCACTTTTTACATTTCAATATTTAATTTTTATGGATACTGTCATTTGATAAATGTCACCTGGTTTTCCACACAAGTAATTAAAAAGAAAAAAGGCAAAAATTATGCAAATTCAGTAGGTATCAAAAAAAGGTAGAACTCGTAACAAAATAAAACTTAAAATCTCGTTACTTATGATCATATATTATTATGATTATAAATTACAATATGCAAAATTTATATGAGCCATTGTCTTTTGGAAGGCCCTGGCTGAGGTTCTTCGATAACGATAAGTCCTGGTTCTGCTTGTTCTGAAAAATAAAAGTTTAAAGTTAATTCATTTATCAAGAAGAGATGAAGATTGCAAAATAGATTGTGAGATTAAACATACTTTCCGCATCGTACTGAGGTTCTTCGATGGCATTGGGTCCTGGCTTAGGGTCTGAATGCTCCATCGACAGCGTCGGGAGTCGTTCTCCTGGAAAATAAAAAGAGGTGAGACACATATCATATATCAAGGAGAGATGAATGACTACAAAATAAGTTGTGAGATCCATACCTCTCTCTCTTTCTTCAGTTTCTTCTACGTCTTTGTCAGAGCTGTCTTCTGGGGGCTCAACATCGTTACACAATCCTTCGCATGATGTGCATATTGGGGAACAATGGAGTCCCGACTTCCTGCATCCAAAATTTAACATACTAATAATACGTATCTTCGTCATTCAAAAATAAGACCAACATTTTCTCATTGCCCCCAACTGAAGCTGCTGCACGAGAACATTCACTGAGAGTTTACTATCAGGTGCAGCAGTGGTTATCCGGTCAAGCCACACCTAACGAGCAACAAAAAGACCCAATTGTGAGTGGGGATGAAAAAAAACTAGTAGTGGTCTCCTGCCAGTACCAACTACTTTGGACCCTGCACCAAACTCAATACTCCGGTACATTTCATGTAAATGTAAAAAGGGCTGTCAACGCAATTGTGGATGCAGGAAGGCGGGACTCCATTATTCTCCAATATGCACATCATGCGAAGGACTGTGTAGCAATGTTGAGCCCCCAGAAGACAGCTCTGACATAGACGTAGAAGAAACTGAAGAAAGAGAGAGAGGTATGTTGGATCTCACAAGTTATTTTGTAGTCATTCATCTCTTCTTGATAGATGATATGTGTCTCACCTCTTTTTATTTTCCAGGAGAACGACTCCCGACGCTGACGATGGAACATTCAGACCCTAAGCCAGGACCCAATGCCATCGAAGAACCTCAGTACGATGCGGAAAGTATGTTTAATCTCACAATCTATTTTGCAATCTTCATCTCTTCTTGATAAATGACTTAACTTTAAACTTTTATTTTCCAGAACAAGCAGAACCAGGACTCATCGTTATCGAAGAACCTCAGCCAGGGCCTTCCAAAAGACAACATATCTCATATAAATTTTGCATATTATAATTTATAATCATAATAATATATGATCATAAGTAACGAGATTTTAAGTTTAACTTTGTTACGAGTTCTACCTTTTTTTGATACCTACTGAATTTGCATAATTTTTGCCTTGTTTCTTTTGGATTACTTGTGTGGAAAACCAGGTCACATTTATCAAATGGCAGCATCCATAAAAATTGAATATTGAAATGAAAAAAGTGAGTTTTGCATAAACTGCTAAAAATTTACAATTTTCAACTCGCACTAGAAACCGAACGATTCGTCTGAAAAAAAAAAAACTAAATAATGTTATTTGTAGAGAATTTTAAGGAGTTTAATTTCTGTAAGGAGACCATTTACTAAAAGTTAACAGTTTTCGAGTTTTAAGCAAAAAACCGGAAAAAAGCAAGAAAAAACCTATTTTTTTCTGGTTTTTTTAATGTTGCGTCACGAAATTTTGTCCGCAAACCTCAGATTCAGATTAAGCACCCCAAAAAACATATGGAATGAAAAAATCAGAACTACCCCAAAACTTTCCTACTAGGGTCACTTTACGGTACAATTTTACTGAATCAATTGTATCGCTTGAGAAATCGACGCTTATAATTCTGTCTACTCTGCTGCCGGCGGCCGCAAGAGGCCACGAGCGTCCACGGGCGGCCGTAGATTTCTCAAGCGATACTATGTATTGTAATACAATGTAGATAAAGTTTAAAATCATATGACACTGAAACTGCTCGCCTCGCCTCCGCCATTCCGGTGTGAATCGGCCCTACACCTGTATATTATTCTACGTATCTTATTACAAACAGTCACACTTACAAAATATAATATCAGCTGCAGATAATTTTAAACAATACATTTAAAAAAAATCGAAGTGGACACGTGCTAGGGCCGCGCCAAACCGGAATTTTAGCAGCGGCGAGGCTTTCAGTGTCATATGATTTTAAACTTTATCTTTATTATTGTAATACATAGTATCGCTTGAGAAGTCTACGGCCGCCCGTGGCCGCGATTGGTAAGTGTGACAGTGCACTAGCATGTTACTTGTATTATCGAAGCAACTTACTTCTCAGAATTAATGTCAAATGTGTGCCTTACGCTCTGGAGATAAGGTTGAATATTTTGTTATGTTCAATTTTGGTGACATTGGTGACCCTGACGTGGTAATGATGGTGATGAATGTAATTTGTATAGAAGCATATGCTTTCAATTCTTAAAACAGCGCCTAAACCCCCAAACTTGTATCTATAAGGAACCCGGAGTTCTCTTAGTATCTTCGGAACCATAGTTACCTTGGTGCAAAATGTTGCGTTTTGGTAGCATTTATACTTAGGATGCTTCTCATAAAACCAAAATCACCATATGTTTCCATATAAATTTCGAGGAGTTCCCTCGATTACTCATGGATCCCATCATCAAGTCACCACTTTTGTGAACATGGTACCATGTTCACAAAAGTGGTGACTTGATGAATTGGAGTAAAACCTAATACAACGAAACAAAAATTTCGAAAATCGGTTCACAAACGGCGGAGTAATCGTTGAACATACAAAAAAAAATAAAAAAAATAAAAAAAAATCCACAGCCGAACATATAACCTCCTCGTTTTTTGGAAGTCGGTTAAAAATCGGCTCAGTCGCATTTGTAACGCCGCGCCGCCGTTGTAAGACGTAATTATTATGAACGCCGAGGGATTATGAGCCGTCATTATAAGAGCCAAAAATTGTGTTTTTGTATAGGATATATTTTTTATTTTATTTTAATATTATTATTATATTAATATTAAACATAATCAAATAAAATAGATTAATATAATATATGTAATTAATATATTTAATTATAAAATTATTAAATATAATTAATTTATTTTAATTATATTTAATAATTTTATAAGTATTTTAATAATTATTAAAAAATTATATATTATCAAATATATTATTTTAATTATATTTAATAATTTTATAAGTATTTTAATAATTATTAAAAAATTATATATTATCAAATATATTAAAGTAAACATATTAAAGTAAGACAGACAGACGAACAGAGAGTCGGACAGACAGTCGGACAGACAGACGGACAGACAGACAGACAGACAGGGACATATTATATCGAAGTTTCAGTAATAGGGTCTTTTTTTACCCTTTGGGTACGGAACCCTAAAAGTGGTTGCCGCAACCAACGCTATTTTAGCATTTTTGATAATGCCGGCGGCATGATGTTGCATCGATTGCTAGGTGGCAACTGGCAAGACGTCCATTCACTACTTCACAACAAGTCAACTGACGGTTGGATGGCCGACCGTCGGACAATCTGTAGCAATGTCGGAATGGTTGGCATGTCAGCCCCGATTCGGTCGGGCCCGACCAAATCGGGACGTCTGTTGATACTATAAGGCCCGTATTTTTGGTCAGTACTTAAGATGCGACCCGGTCTCAAGACGCAGTTCGGCTCTGTGATTGGTCCAAATTTTGACAGCCAACCAATCACAGAGCCTGGGCTCTACCATCAAAAGACACATTCAAATCTTCGGTCCGAACGAAACAACTAACGTACATTTGGCTATTCGGTTACCACGAAATTACATCGGAGCTAGCTTATAATTATGCATCGAAGTCACGTGACAATCTTCGGGAACGAACGATTAGTGAGGAAAAAGAGCTCCTGATTTACATTCGTTCTTGTTGGAAATACATTGTTATATTTTAGAAGATTTGGCCTTTTATCAAACGTTAAATATTAAGAATAACATTCTAAATGATATTAAGAATAACATTCTGAACCGTGTCTTGAGTCCGAGATGCATGTTGAGTACTGACTATTTATACCGGCCCTACTCTGTAAGCGTACTGAGCGTTACATTTCATATTTCAGCATTTAAATCAGTGTACAAACAACACTCGTTTGGTTTGGTATCATCCCTTCTTCCCTATCTGTAGAAACACTATAGTACACTTTTTTTTTAATTGCCTACCCTTCTCTTCCTTCGCTTCTTTAGGACCTTGCTTTCGCGTCGCATACATATTATATATACAGTAATTGCCTTTCAATTTTCATCGATGCTGCGTTGTGAGGAGACCACAGTGCGAGTGTTATATTATTATAGTTAGTGTTGGTAGAGTTGGTGGAGAAAGTATAAATTATGATATTATAAAGTCTTGAAAAGTTCTGTATTTTTAACGTCAGCCGTAAAAACGCCATCTAAGTTCTGTTTTGTGAACTACTTTGTATTGTACTGTTCACCGCTTGTTGCAGTTTGTTGGGGGAGCTGAGGGCGTGCTGCCATTTGGCAACGTAGTGTAAATTAAAATAGATGGCAGCACTTTTCACTGTTTCAAAGCTTAAATAATTGCAATTTTTTTTAATATAATATTTGTATGAAAATAATATCATGGAATGATAAGCACTTTTAGATTACGTTCTTGTCGTCATTTTAATTATGTATTAGTTTCAGGCATCGCGTCGCAATAAAAACAGTTTTAATTAATCTCTAGACTTCAGAAATCTAAATCTAGTCCAGTCTAATATTTTATATTAATGAATGATTAACTTCTTCGTAGATTAAAATAAGAATTTACAGTTAAATTATAAATTCAACATAATATCACAATATAATGTACTTATGAACAACATAATGCCACATTGTTATTAATGCCCATCTGCTATGTTACTTCAAACTGTTGGCAGCTCTACTATAATATAGGTCTTGTTACCTTATAATATTCACTGCCAAAAGCACAGAATACATAATTAGTACCTTACGGTACCAAAAGTAAGTAAGCTGCTCCAACATTCAACAACCACAATAATTGTGCGGTGTACATTAACTACTAACTACACTACATTTAGATTACAAGATTTAATATTAGATTCACCTCCACGGATATGGTTTTCATTCGATATTATTGCATGTACATTGTACAATCTTAGTACAGCAGTAGACAGGAGGTGAATACAGTATAGAACTGTAGAATTCGAAACTACTGAAATACTTACTGTAACTTTTCATTTCCTCCTCTAATGAAGCTCACTCAGACTACAGTCGACGGTTGATTTGTATAATTAAAAAGGAGGAAGTCGAGAGGACGAGTGGCGTCGAGCCAATAACGGCAGGCAATAAGAGGCGGGGGCGGAGCGCGGGGCAATTACGACTAAACAAATAAAACCTAACGAAATTCTCCGCCGAAAGAGGCCCCCCTCCCCCCACCTTGATCCGCGCCTGAACCCGCGGAACGGGGAAACTGTGGAGTCGTTCAACATAATCCTGTACATCCGACTGCCGACAGAAAGTTATCAATTAAAGTAACCTGTGAGCACTGACGAGTCACTTTTTAATTTATCGATTACATTTTACGCCATTGATATAAAAATTAATAAAATACGCTGCTTCCAATAAGAGCGAAGCCATTAAAAAATGTTGCAAAAATAGATAAAATAATTCACAATTACTTGCACGTGCTGCGAAAAAGTAGGCACTGCTAAACTGCTTTAACTATACGTTAAGTATTACGTCAGATAAGACGACACATCGGCAAAATTCGTTGAAATCATTGTGCTTTCTGTGAACTTGTGACGTTTTATGGAGCACCTCAGTTTGCCCCTAGTAGCCCAACTTAGTATGCCGGACAGGGACCGTACTTTACAAAGTAATAACGGTTTTCCTAATTTTGATGAGAGAAAAATTTTCTTACACTTTTGTTTTGTGGTGAAAAAACGCATAAGATCAGAATCTTTTCTTATAACAAATTGTTATTATGGACATGGATTCTTATAGGCCACAAATATTAATAAAAGCGTGTTTTAACGTTAAGTATTTTCTTACAAAATTTAAATGTATCCACTATTACTCATTTGGTAAGTTGACATACTAGACGTCGGCTTAAGATGACATACTATAGTTACATATGTTTCTGCTAAATCGGTTACAGAAGCATTGTATATTTTTTGACAATGATAAAGAACTTGAGAATCCTTACACCACTGACAACTAGAGGTATGATGATGCAGCTTGGAATTTACGTATTGTTAAGACGACATACCATTAAAGTCTAAGGAATCAGAGTATGTCGTCGTACCATATCGATATGTCATCTCACACTCGCCTACCTGGCGTGCAATTTATGTTTTTTTTCACTGTTATAGAAGTGTTTTACCTGAAATAAAACACATATTAAATACTTACCTTAGTTAAAGTTTATAACCTTGAGAGTGGCAACCCTAGTTTCCATCACATCTTATGTCCTTTTCCTTCCTTTACCCCCTATATAGCTATCTATCTCGCTCGCACAATCCCCACCAGGTAGGTGGTCGAGCTGCAATGCCAGCTACGACCTACTCCTCATTGAGTCGAAAGGAACCACCAGGCAGAAATTAAATTTGTAAACTTTAACTAAGGTAAGTATTTAATATGTGTTTTATTTCAGGTAAAACACTTCTATTAAACACTTGACGTTAGTTAAAGTTTACAACCTTGAGACCTGTTTGTTATCGCCTGGTGGGTATATTAAACCAAAATTTAGACGCCAATGTGATTGCATTAGGCTAAAAAGCTCAATAAGCTGCCATGTTAAAAGGAAGAAGTTAAAATAAAATGTTGTTATAATAATATTATAACATGTATATTGTATTGATAAGTGCTAGACTACTACAGAAATTATTAACAATTCATTCTCATTAACAAGGAGGTAACAAAAAATCTTAATAGGTTTTTAAACCTTACACAGCAGATTTTAAACTTATAATGTTGCTTTATATAGCATGGTAAGACTTATATGTACAATAATAACAAATATTAAAATAATGAATTGCTATAATTGCAATAAAATGCAGTTGCTTTCATATAAGAATTATTCTAAAGAAATCTTAATTAATAACATAAATAAGATTTTAATTGTAATTAAAAACTCACTATGTGATAAATTTAAACAGAACTAAACAAACTTATTACATCCCCATTACTAATTCTGGGAATAACTTCTTTGCAGTAAAATCGAGTGAAGGTTGCTTTTGACCTACAGTTTCCTCCAGAAAGAATGTCATCTAGTGGGCAGTTATTTTGCCACCTTTTTGAGGCAACAGCGGATCTCAGACTTCCTGGGGTTGCTATCATACCTGCTTCTATCAATAGCGATTTCACCCAACCTGCTATGAGTGTGCGAGAGGCTGCTTTTGGTGGGCCTCTGATATTTAAAAATAGATTTGGAATTCCTGTTTGCTGTCGTCTCTCCTGTAACAGAGTTTTACATAGCTTTACCCAAAAAACCGGATCAAGATTTTTACTCTCAATATTGGAGTGAAGTCTCCATCCAGACTGTCTGTATGTAGCAGTGCCTGTTTAAGACCGAAAATCGGCCATAAAATTAAGGAATCATTTTCCTCTGAGTAATGCTGTGAATCGGTGGCTAATAAAGTTAAATCATGGACCCTGCGACCGCTCGGGTCAGCAGATACACTAGTCTCGTCTACAGTACTATTGCGTAAGTATGTAGTTAAAATATCAATATCCCAAATTACTTTCTTTTGAGTTATTGGTTTTTGTAAAGCTATAGCTTTTAATACATTTTAGACAGACTAGTGAATGCGAGCTCAAACTGCTTACATTGTTAGGGTTGGTTAAAGTGGCTACCACAGATTTATGAACATTAATTGTGTTATAAGCAAGCCCATCAACAATATGTAAATCTGCCAAGTAACGAGCAAGAATTTGTCCTGATGGTGCTAACGGATTTATACCCTGCTGTTCTGACCATTTTAACCATCTCTTCCAAGCCGCCGTATACGTTTTCCTTGTCGAAGGGCGCCAGGAGGCTTGGAGCAGTTGAATCTGGTCCTCATTCCAGTCTCTTAGGCTCTGAGCCCACCCCCACATTTCCACACTTCTATTACCATTTCCTGCACATTGGAAGGTGGTAGGCCTGTTGCCGTGTCTATTAGAACTTGTGGAAGATTCTTTATGGTGAAAGGCGGTGCTACTGCTCGCACCTTCAGGTCTGGTCTCCAGAACGCTCGTTCCCAACGAGGAACTACCAGGAGATAAATTCCTCGTGCACGGTTCAGATGTTCTAGGACCTTCGGAATAAGGAACGGTGGTGGGAATATCCATGCCGTGGGATAATTCCACACCTGGGAAAAGGCATCGTGAAACATAGCCAGGTGGTCCTTCTGGTCTAGGGACACATAATTCAGGACCACCTTCGCCCGTTCCGACGCAAACAGGTCTATCAGGGGAACTCCGAACTTCTGGAACACTTTTTCTGTGCCCTGGGGGAGTAGGTGCCATTCGGGAGGAGCCAGATGACGAGAAAGATGGTCGGCGTGGCAGTTGTATTTGCCCGGGATATGACGAGCTTCTACGTGAATGCTGTGCCTCTCCAGGAGACAAAATATAAGCTTTGTCAGCTCCATCAAGGAGGCTGATTTGGTTCCCCCTTCTCGTCGAAGAAACGCTACCACGGTCTTGTTGTAGCATTGTACAAGAATTGTAGAGTGGCTCAGTTGTGGACAAAAAGTCTGTAGTACTCTGAGAATTGCAATCATCTCCTTTTGATTGCAATGTAAATTTTTCTCCCGATCTGTCCACTGACCTGACACACTGTGGCCGTCCAGCTGAGCTCCCCACGCGACGTCTGATGCGTCTGTTGTTAAAAAGTGTTCTGGGGGTGGAACATGAATCATTGATTCGCGGTGACAATTTTCCAACCACCAAATCAATTCCTTTTGTGACTCTTTTGGCAATAATATTACGAAATCTATTCCCTCTTTTAGAACTTTGTTGAGGTATGTTAGGGTTTCTCGGAAGTGTAACCTGCCGTAAGGAACTGTAAAGCTCGCAAAGTTTAAACTGCCTACTACGCTCTGAAGGGTTTTGGACGTCATTGTCTGTTCTCGCAGAACTTCCCTTAAGCGTGATTGTAGTTGCAGTATTTTCTCGTCGGGTAACATTTTTTTGTTGAACCACGGATCCCAAAGGATACCGAGAAATATCAAATTCTTTTGAGGCATTATTACTGACTTTTAATAGTTTATCTGCCACCCCAGATACTTGAGCCGCTTCAAAGCAATTTGGACGTGATTGTGTAGTATTTCGCGGTTTTGATGTGCCAATAGATAATCGTTCAGGTACACTAGGGCTCGAATACCTTCGTTCCTTAGTGTCTGGGCTAACAAATTTGAGAGAGCTGCGAATATCTTTGGGGCTGTACTGAGACCGAACTTTAGACATGTCATTTGCAATAATTTCCCTCGGTAAATATACCGAGGGAAATTATTGCAAATAATCGGCTAATAAGCCGAAGAAATCGTCTGTGACTGGATGCGATTGGCACGTGGAAGTACGCTTGTGAAAGGTCTATTTTGCATAGCCAGTCATTTGGTTGGAGAAACTTTTGTACTCGAGCAACGTTTACAAGTTTGAAGGGCTGCTTTGCGACATAATAATTCAGGTTTTTTAAATTGAATATCGGCCGATTGGTATCGTCGCCTTTGGGGACTAAGAACATAGTTGAGATAAAACTCGGAGAATGAGGTACTTCCTCCAGCACACCTTGTCGAATCATTTGAAATATGCTCTCGGACATGGCCTCTGACACTGGAGTCGCTAAGGGTCCATGATTTTTGGGGAGTAAAAGAAGAGGTCTGGTTTGAAAAGGTATGCGGTACCCTCTGATTACCTTGAGTAACGTGCGAGGAGCTCCTAGAAGCTTCCACCGTTGTACAAAGTGTATTAGTTGGCCCGCCTCGAAGTAGTCAGAATCGTCGTCTGCTATTCCCTGATTGAGGGTCTTGTGGGCCACGTCGCTTATTTCCTGTCGCTGATTCTTGCCGGTTATTTTTATTTTGTTGCGAGTTGCCACGGGGGCGAAAAGAACCACGTGCATTATTATTGCTAGCTCTAGTAGTGCCAAAAGAACCCTGCGAGGGTCTGCTGTAAAAATAACCCTGCGAGGGTTGGTTATAGGACAAGCCCTGCGAGGGCTGTCTTTGAGCCACACTCTGTTGGTGTGCTCTTTGATTATTGGTGTCGAACCCCTGCGGGGGGCGAAATTGATTTTTGTTAGATGCCTGCGAGGCATGTCTCGAACTACTTTTTGTAAGTGGGCGAAAAACTTTTCTTACCCCACCTGCTTTTTCTAAAGCCGAAGTCAGTTGCCCGTATTAAAAATGTGTTCGTTAGAGGGCGGTATTTTACGTAATGTCAATTTTAGCAACGGATCGCGCACATTTTTTAAAATTACGTCTCGACGCATTTGAATGGTTTCAGCCCGGTGCCCACAAACTAACTGCAACATGTCCGAAGCTACTTTATTATAATCGCCTTGATTAAATAACTCGACTCTTTAGAATGTAAGTCGTCAGCGTTTACCGCATTATTACAATCTCGCGCCCAGGAGATGACTTTATTTAGACTGTCTTGCAACAATTCTTTTTGCTTAAAATACAGAAGGAAAGAACATCAAAACATTTGTCATTATATGCAAGATGACGCTGAGCGTCATATGCTTTGATTTCATCATTTACTTCTAACTGGGTGAAGCCCGGGAAGTGATTATAAAGTTTCTGCACATCAGCATATCTGACATCGAACCACTCATTCTTATCAAAATGCTGAAAATGTTGTAACATTTTAAGGTAAATCTCTGGAGCCCTAGGTATTGTTGGCTCTTTTAATCTAACTTGTAATTCAAAATTAAAATCATTATTAGCAGGATTTATATTATTTGAATTATTAATATTATTATCACAAATATCACAATCATTTAAAATATCATAGTCATTAATATTTAATAAAGAAAGAATGATGGGCACTTTTGTATGGACCCTGGCCGGCATAGCCAATAAAGTTCTAATGTCTGTTAGCCTATTGCTTATAACCTAAAGTTACTGAAATGAAACAGTTTATGTTATGAATGGACCGGAAATGTGCAGTCTGGAACATTGAAAGTCACATTTTTGGCTCCTACTTTTTTTTGTAAAAATCAAATCTACAATGGAAAGAAAATCATTCTATGCTGTATTTTAGTCAGCTTATCACTTGGGTTACTAACCTTAGGGTGATACTACCAAAATAAACACTTTTATTTCTTAATAATCATTTACTACAGTTACAACTTCCATGGTCTATAGTTCTATAAAATCATCGTCAAAAATGATGTCTTCCAAATATAGTGCCGGGGGAATAAACAAGGGCGTCGCCAAGGGGGGACAGGGAGGGGCAGTTGCCCCCCCCCCCCCCTAGAGATTCTAAAAAAGTTGCCAAATATAATGCAACCAAAGTCAACCAAAGAACAATCATTCCCGTACGTCGAAACTAGAATGAATTCACCAATTCCACTTTAATTCATAGAGAATGAAAAAAGTATGAATTGTAGTAGGTAAAGTCAACTTGCCCCCCCCCCCCCCCCCCCCCCCCCCCCCTCCTGCGCCATCGGCTGGCGATGCGATTGGGAATAAATACATCGTGGCGACCAACGTCTAAACACCATATTATTGAAATAATATGGCCACACGCACCGATTGTACGCCGCCCTGTCAAACACGTACAATAATGATGAACTAAAGCATCCCTCCCTTGTTGTTGACGGTCTACGAGTCCATGAGTACGGTCTATGACGTCAATGAAGACATTTTTTGAGAATAGCATTCGTACTGAAGTTGTTTAAGTCCATAGGCAGACCTATGATGTCAGGTGTGATATCTTTTTTCTCCGGTAGTTTACCGTGTTCTGTCCATAATAAAAATTGAAGCTTGTGATATAAGGTTTCATTTCATAGGCAAGTGGTTTTTATTGGATATACCGGCCAACTTGACGCATCATTCTTTGATCTTCATCATTTAAATTGAAATCACCCGAATTAGGGTTCGTATAAAAATTAGTATTATTTAATTCTTTTTGATTAACACAAGGTTCACCTACATAAATATGTCTGCGAAGATCGGCTACCTCATTAGCTACTTTTTGTAACAAATCATATTTGCGAATAGATTTGCCCCCCCCCCCCCCTTTTTTTTAAAGAATTACGTTGTGAGCGTTTCTTTTTGCGTCGGAAATCCGAATCTGAGGAACTAGAGCTACTACTATCACTAGATGAAGAGCGACTTGTAACAGATTCTCTACGTCTTTTCTTCGTTTTTTGTGTGCCAGATGGCCCGGCTACAGGTTGGCTATCATTCGCGATAGTCTCATCCATTATAACTAAAAAGAAATAATAATAATAAATAATAATATCTATGGACGCTTCACACCACGTCAGTCTGGCCCCGTGGTAAGTACCTGAAGGACTTGTGTTACGGGTACCAGACAACGGAAATATATTTAATAACTTTTATACTATACATATATTTAAGATTTTTATTATGTAATACACATATTTAATATACATCCATGACCCAGGAACTTTATAAACTTTTTGTTCCGTCGGCGGGACTCGAACCCGCGACCTCCGGCTTGAGCTACCAACGCGCTTACCACTGCGCCACGGAGGTCGTCAATAAGAAACAATGAACGTCAGTACAAAGTGAACATTAAACTTAATTACTCATTAACCCATCATGCCCCGTAAGGACACTGGTGACCGCGACTACAATAGAATGCAATAGCATTTTCAAGAATCCCCGATCGAAGGATTAAATCATTACGAAATATTAAATAAATGTGGGTAGTCGTAAAAAATCTAAATTTAGAATATCTATTGAAAAGACATCAAAGACACGGCCGTTGTCCGAAAAATAAAATCACATGTGGGTATCCAGAAATGTTTCACAAAAAATAAAGTAATAAACTATCAAAAAAAAAACTAGTTAATTCACTTTGTACATTTAGTATAATGCATTTCAAAGCCTAAAAAAAAGGACACAAAATAAGAAATATTCTCTGAAACAAAGAATTATAATCCTGTTTGATATTTAAGAAATTTAATAGCACATAATGGCTAAACAGAACGGCAAAAACCGTTAGAACAAGGATATTTTCGTATGTTTCAGAGCTGTAATAAAAGTATAAAGGACTTACCAATATCCTGCGGTAGCACTTTGATAATGACTACGAGTTATCAGAAGTGAACCGCCCGTGATGGGAAACTTGACGCCAATGAGGAATAGGTCGTAGCTGGCATTGCAGCTCGACCACCTACCTGGTGGGGATTGTGCGAGTGAGATAGATAGCTATATAGGGGGTAAAGGAAGGAAAAGGACATAAGATGTGATGGAAACTAGGGTTGCCACTCTCAAGGTTGTAAACTTTAACTAACGTCAAGTGTTTAATAAGTTTGTTTTTTCTAAAACTGTTTAATTTTGTTGTTTATGAATCATTTATTTCAAAAAGTAAGTTTTGATTTTATTTTAAATATTTACCTTCAAACAAAAAGTATGTCATCTTAAGCACAATTCCCCTACCTATACAGTAATTCAAGTAATAAAAGAACTAAAACTTTGAAATTTAATCATTGTTGTAACGTTTCCATTGTCCAGTGGGTTCTGTGTCCCTCGCAGTACCGAAGGGCTATGTGGGGTGTTTAAGCATTTTTTTTGGCGGCTTTGAATTGCAAATTGTCCGTCGCCGACTACACTCCGGCAGCACCGCAGCGCCGCGCGGCGGCGAGTAGTGGAACTACATACAAAATGAAAATGCTATATTTTGGGGATTATAAACGACAATTAGATTTATCTGATCGGCTCTCGCTACTACCATTCTCTTTCTATAAAAAATTATAGAAAACACATAATCGCACGCTATTTGAAAAAAAAACTCAGGAGCCAGTGACAGCCAAAGTTTCGTCATTTTTATAAAGGCTGAAAGTTTTCCAGGAAAAAAAAACTCGATCCTAGCCTACTGGCTTGCGGTGCATTTTAAATATATTTTTATTTTTTATTCTTCAGTCACTTTTTAACCTGTATAATATTTTTATTTTTAACTTTTTTGTACTTAATCATTATTATTGATAATATATAATATTGTATGAGTTTTTTGCCTAAATTAAACAATTAATGTTATTCCTTCGATCGCAGATTCTTGGAAATTCTATTGTATTCTATTGTTGTCGCGATCACCGGTGCTCTTATGGGGCTTCAAGGATTAATATTACAATTAAAATATGACGCCTCTAGAGGTAGGAACGACCAGCAACTAGTACTAGACGGTCGCGGTTACTTTAGGAGATCCGGTTCTGAATGTCTACCTCTTCGATGAAATATAAAGCTCAATTTTTTATCTTGTTTTCTTCTGAATCATTGTAGGAATCTCGTCTTCCACTGCCAGATTACCTCAAAGTCTAATATTTTAAGAGTGTCTGGCAGCGGAATACAAGATTCCTACAATAATCCCAAAAATAAAAAAATTGCTTTATGCTTTATTGAAGGTTAGGTAGACCGTCAGAATTGGATACCAATGGTTTAGGCTTTACGATGATTCAACTTGCTTGTCATTGAAAAGAAAGAATTTTATATAATGATTAAGATTACTCAATGAAATGTAATAAAATTAATTAATAATGCAAATCAAAGCCTAAGCGGTAGCAGCGAGTCGACATTTGTCATAATGTTCAGTAATTAATAACCGCCGACGGCCGCAGGGGTGTGGGGGGACGGGACAAAGGGGGGGAGGGGGTCTAATGCGCGTGTTTCGTGATACAAGCAATGTTTACATCTAATTACCGCGCGCTAACTGCCGAGTCTTGTAGTGCAGGAGCCAAAGGACGGGTCCATAGCACATTGTGAAAGAAAACTTACTTTCATTTACAATGTGGTGAATGGTGATTACTCATTATTTTTTCTCAAGTTTGTTTTTTACAATGTTTTTGTAAAAAAGATGGTTCTTAGTTTTTATTTCAAAATTATAATGACTATTAAGTAGATCCTCAATAGTTTCAAGATGAGACCGAAAAATTGAAATGATGATTTAAGTGACGTTAACTATTTCAGCTAGTGACCACTTTTGAAAGTGCCTAAATAGATTGTCTTTTCCTAAGCTACGCTGCACTCTATACGAAGACTATAGACTATAGACGAAGGTCTATAATTAGCCATGGCGTGCCGCGTGAGGCGGCGGCTCTCGGTGTATGTCGGCGGTGTGGGCGCGCACTAATTTGTTGATTCGGTTAAACTAAGCGACGTTTTATGTAAATCGCCGCGTAATCACCGGGCGTTTGTTCAATTCCATTATCGCGACGCGCGGGCGGCGGGCTCCCCGACTACATGTTGCAATACTGAGGAGTAATCGCCCCACGAACTGCTACTTATTATTTTAAATTTATTTAACTCTAAAATATAAAACATGCTGATCTATAGTATTATTTTACAATAAAAATAATAACGTTTATTCAACAATAAGACACCTCACACCACATTACACTACAATAATAAATAATACAAATATCTAAAGAAAATTAAATACTTATTACCTAAGTATCACAGAAGTAGATCTTGATCTCTTTCTGTGCTAAGTATACTACTTGTGACTCTCCGCTCTTATTGTACATTTTTTCCCCTGTTATGTCTACCTATTGTTTTTGTTGAAGAATTTGTGCCTAAGCAGTAAAATCATAATAATATTATGGCCGAAATAGTATATTATTGTGTAGTTATTTCTCATATAGTTGTATTATAGATAATAGAACCTAGTAAAATCAATATTTTATTATTCTGGTTTTCAGTTTACCGTTCTTAATATGTCCGTGCCTACACCCTACGTGAGTGACTCAACTAACATATTATTGTGTAACAAACTTCTTCGACCATGAAGTATACTAACATGCCAACTAACTCGCGTCACTCATAACTCATAACTAATAAGTTCCTAACTTCCAGCATACCAACTTTGCTAAAATATTGCTTGCTGATTACAAACTTTTACTCCTACTAAGATTATCCTATTAAGATAAAAGTTTAAATTATAAGCTACCTTATCTTATCATGTACTTGAACGTTGTAACGGGTAAATGAAACAAAATAAAGCAAATAAAAATTGTTTTTAATAATTGTTTTGTGATTGTCACTTATCTTTCTAACACACAATACAATACTTATTGTCCAAAATGTACTACCCAAAATTTTATTACGACTAACCCAAAATTTTCGATTTTATAATTCATTGTAATACTTGAAAATTAGCCCCTAATTATTGTTTCATTTTCTAAAATTAGATACTACATTATATTTCCAAGAATTCAATCTGAGCAAAAATACGATATCTTAAAATTTTCTCGATAGAAAAAAATCACAAAGATGCATCTAATTTTCACGAATTTTTCATTTATTGCAATAACCGTGCATTGAACTAAGTTAATATTTTAACACATTGTATAAAATTCTATTATTGAGAAACCGACCTAGCGGATTTTTAAAATGTTGTATGTTTATCGAGTTATTGAGAAAAACTAATTTGGCGATGAATCCGCGTCGTCCTCTTTCACCTGACTTATGAAAGACGGGCGTGAGTGTGAAGAGAGGACGATGTTTGAGTTTTTGGGTCAGTCGCCCTCTTAAGAAGCAACTGTCAGAATACCAATTTTTTAAACTATTCTCTCAGTGATTCAAAAGCTGACATTTTCTAAATTGAACGTACTACGTATAGTACGTTGTAGTACGTACTGCAGCACAAAAAATTAATTAATGTTAGCAGCGTTTCCCCATAAAAGGATTCCATAAGTCATTCAAATAGAGAAAATCAAATAGAGGTGTAGCCGTAGATACTAATAAAAATATGGGTTTCAATCTATGGCCGCTATTCGTCACTAGATGGCGCGAGTAGCAAAGTTTTCAAAGTAGTATTTCGTGGCTATACGCCAAGAATGCGAGCGAATACAAATATAATAATATATAGATTTCGGCGGATCATATTCTATAATTAAAATATAAAATAGAAAATATTATGTATTATAGTTTCAAATATTTTAAGTGCTATTATAATTATGTAGATTCTCAGACTCAAGATTTCACCCCTCTCACGACGACACCTGCACCTCATGAAATATTAGAAAGTTAGTATCAGATAAGCGGCGAACGCCCGCCCTGACGCGTAATCACTTTGCACACGATCAAATTGTTGTTATTCATTACTTAAGCGACTTTTAATTTTTCATTAAACCATTTGAAGCGTTTGTAAGGTAAGTGGGCAACTTTATTTTGATTTTATCGCGCTGATAACATATTTTGAGCACGCCATCAGCCGTAACAATTAATAAAACTATTAGTTTCCGTACTAACAGGAATTTTAAATTGAAACGATTGGGCCGAGCCCTGGCACGAATGAGCCAGCTCGTTCGGATATAATGATCGATTTTGTTTAATATAATTAATACCTACACCGACGTGAAACACGCACTGTGTGGTAATTGCGAAGTTTAAATTTTCGAAGGACCAAAGGGGCAAGAACTTGCTACTTTTCTGGCGTTGCAGGACACTAATCTGTAATCACTATAAAGCGACATTTAGATATCAGGAAATAGGATTTTACTTTTTCGCTCAAAATAATCCTTTAAGATAAAAATAAATTTTATCTATAAACTAATTATAGTCTAAAACTAGATTAATAATAATAATAATCTGCTGATCTATTTTCTTACGGTCTGTTTTACTCACGAGTATTATAGTGTGCTATCTCTCTAATATAACTATACAAGTGTGTAGGGACCACTCATAACGTGTATGCTTGCATTTTAACAATCAACGCAACCTCCGTTATCGGTATTAGGAACTTGTACGAATTGTAATTTGTAAGGCTAAATAGTACCTAAATAGTTTTATCCCGGTCTCGACGTTTATTTATATTATTCTCTCTGTCACTAAACTCTATACAGTGTTTGTGCGCGAACTCCTTCAAAACGGCTCTACCGATTTTAATGAGATTTTGTATGTACATGCGTTAGGCCTGAGAATACAGGTTTTATCTACTTTTTGTATTGATACTAGAAATAAGTTATATGACAAAACAATGCTTGCGGGGTCAGCTAGTTATACACTATGGTTACTTTAAAAAGGACAGATATAAAAAGACGAAGGTATGAAAGAACACATTTATTATTTCCTCAGTACGTATGTTATGTATAGTATACACAGTGACGTCACTCCGCCTACCAAACGCTATGTACATCTATTATATACCTACGATACATAGTACATAACAGACTGACAGCGGTACAACTCGGTGGTAACGCAGTCGCTAGAATGTATATGCCAAACTGTTTTGTCGGTAACAAAAGTAAAAAGTTTGCACCTGGCAAAATATTTTAATGATTAAAAGTATAGTCTTTTTTTCTCGCAACCATCTTGAAGTTTTGTTAATATCTTGGCGCATCTACATTCAAGCGACAGCCAGATAAAGTAGTTACTGACAGTCAGTTGCTAGTCCGAATTACAATTTATCTATTTACATAATAAGACTTTTTATACTTATTTTCATAAAAGAAGATACATACAATTTGTTTTCAAAGAAAAATAAAAATTGAGCAAGAGTCACTAGGTTAAAATCACTAACTTAACGAATAACTACAGTTACCTAGGTGTTAATATTACTTAAGAGTCTGTAATTAAAAAAAATTACACAAATACAATACAAATAAAATTATATTTTGACCATGAATTTATATTCCAACTGCCGCACTCAGAGTGGAACATTAGTTACTTAAATGTAATTAATTTAAATATTTCACATAAGCCTCATACATTATCTGTCAGACTCTTCATTAAATTGAAGGTTAATCATAATTAAATGTCTTTGAGTACGGCGGTAAGGTCGCAAAACAAAAGTGAGATTAAAATCGGCACTAAATAATACGAGTTTCTTTTACGAGTTAAATTCATTATGTTTTTGGAAACATATCTTTAATATTAAAAATCAAAAATATTATGATTTGGATACCTACAAAACAAACGGGACACGTCGACGACATGTGAAAAATTATATGAAGCGATCTATAGTGCCGTATCAACACCTGTAAGAGTTAATTGTCGATTTGACATATCATCTTATTCTCTCGCATTTCATATTCGTGAAGGAGAAGGATACACCTCTCTAATTATTTTTTTTTTAATTTGAACATTAAGCACTTACATGCATAATTGTCGGAATTGCGACTATCTCTTATATTCATAAGGGTTTGAACAGATATACGAGTATAAAGTTTCTATCATTTTACCATGGGTACAAACTCGCTTAAACTAAAACGGTAATTATTTTATGATTACATGCTGTCTCTGCCACTCTGCTTAACAACGATAGTGACAGCCTGTAAAATGGATCTTACTTCAATCAGCGTTTCAGAATTCGACCCTAAGACACTGCTGCTCATCAAAACGCTTGAAAATTAAGGGGTTTATCACAATTCCCGTTTGACCCAAATTCGGAAAAATACCATACGGACATTGGTCACCGTCTAGCGCGATATTGCATTGGCCAATAAGCGCGGGGTATTCCCAATGAAAGTAAAACAGAATTTGTGAACAACCCCGCTGACTTGTTCATTATGAAATTAACTTATTTTACCTTACGAGCTACCTACGGTTAACCTACGTTTATACAACTATGTGAGATTTAAAATAAATAATTTGATTGTATTTACATAATTTTATTTACAGAAGTGGAGCTACGTTCGAGAGCTTTTCATTGACGTAAACAAACTATGACGTATGACCAGTTTAAGAGCGACCTTCGTAGCATACTTTTAGTACGCTACGAGGGTCGCGCTTAAACTGGTCACGCCCGCCCGCAAAGTGCATAATAGTATTATCATTAGGACAAAAATTAAGTAAAAAGAACATGTGATCAGCGATGTCACAGATTCTGGGCTATAATAATATTATGTACCTAGTTTGTTGACTTTTTTAGTAAAAAAACTGCGTATTATCAAAATATGCATGTTATGGAACGGCACCATGTTTAGTATTTAACTGTTTGAATACCTACTTAATGCAAATTATAATATTTTTAATATACCTAATTATTTAAATTAATATTTTTGGAATGAATTAATAATGTTAAAGTTAATAGTCACTAAGTTAGTTAAAACTTGTAATGGAATATGTTATCGTATACTTTATCACTGGACACTGTCTGCATTATTGCAGTAATTAAATTAAATTTGCACAGAATCACTTTAAAGCAGTCGTCGCACTCGGTAGCAGGAATGCAGGGGCGTATTCAGTTACAAGGCGGCGAGGGGCGCGAGCGCAGGGGGCACTAGACCATCTGCAGGCCCTTACTGATACTCTCGACGTGCTCCTTGGCCTTCATACGGAGGGCGGCGATGGAGGAGGAGCGCGGGTCGGGGGGCGCGGGGGGCGCAGGGGGCGCTGGCGCGGGGGGCGTCAGGTAGCTCGGGTAGCCCGACGGCGGGTGGCTCAGGAAACCTGCAAGTGCCAAAATGGCTAAAGTTAATTATATTACGGAAATAAACATTGTACATAATTTATTACGATAGCAGGAGTTGAGACATCCACGAACAATTTAGTGTCAATGGTCTTTTCACTTTTGTCAATAAACAAAAGTAACAGTGATGACACTTATTAGTAAAAATAGGTTAAAGACGTTATTTTGTTAAAATTTTAGAGTGAAAGAAGTATTTAATAGACAAAGAAGGGCTATTCCGCTACAGACGGATCTTAACGAGAATTTTTAAAATGTGGCGTTAGTTACATTTTTCAATTGGAATATACGTAAGAAGATATGTATTTACTAACAAAACAACTTTTATCGGTAAAAAATGGAATTCGAATAATTTAGAGCGTTTTTAAGCAATATAATCTAAGGGACGCGATGTCTTTTCCCATATTTTTTAATTAAAATTGCATATATTTCAAATTAATGTTTAGTTGTAGTATAGTTATACAGCAATACGTCGAAATCTTTTGAAAAATCACACTATTCAATCGTTTTTAGTGATTTAGACGATTAATTTTGTCAGGCCAATAAACAACTGAAAATTTAAAAAAAAAACTACAATTTGGTGCAGTTTTATTACAAACTCACTAGTATAATTATATATTCAATATCGAAAATTTTAAAATTTGTTAGAGAATTACGATTTAATTCACCTTTAAGAGATTTGAGAATTTTGATGTTGCACCGGCGATCGTAGAAATGGTTAATAATTTCTAGTACTTATTACTGTAATAACTTTTATCTAGTTACATAGTTTCTTTGTTTTATGCTATTTTGAAATAAAGGCAAGTTATTTTGTAAAAGTTTCGCAATAACCAGTATTCACATATGAACTCATCACAGTTCTTAATGGAGGGTCAAATTGGTTGCACCGGCGATGGCACTTCAGACCTGTTTTGTGGCCCTTCATACATTTGATGAAGGTTTTCATTTATAAATCATTGTTAAACTAGTTAAAATGTATCATTTCAAGGGATATTTTATTAATAAATATGCTTCATTTTGCCTGTAGGAAGCTTTAAGTGTGTCAAACTGTTGCACCCGCGATAATGGAATCGCCCAGAAGTTGAAATACCCATAAAGCACGTACCGGGCAGCGCGGTGAGCAGCGGCGGTGCGAGCCAGGGGTCGACGGGCAGGCCGAGGCCGGCGAGGCGCGGGGGCGCACACCCGTACTCCGACAGCCCCAGCCGCGCCGCCTCCATCTTCTCCTGGCGCCGCCACTTGGCGCGACGGTTCTGGAACCACACCTGGAAATAACGAAAAAATCGTTAGATATTATTATCATAAATTATAGTATTTGGTTTATTTGTAATAGAACTTTGGACCGAAATCTTTTTATTTTATGCTACACGGTAAGCAATTCCTTTTGATAAATAATAATAGTTTTTGGCCACCTACTGATGCATCGTTCATACTATGTGATAGATTTAATGAGTAATGACTAAAGGAACCGCTCGGCAGGTATAGGGTGAGCAGTTGAGCACCCTGCACGAGCAATCTTCAAATTATTACCCATAGAATTTGAGCGCCAGCCAGCGCTCGGTAAACTTTTGCCACGAGCAACAATCATAAATTATAAACATTTAACGACTTTACAAAGACAATCAATCAGTGGGACAAGCTCGTTAGCTACTATGTAGTTCGGCCCCGAGCCCCACACTTCCCCCGCACGTCGTAAACTTCTACTCGGATTAATAAGGTGAAAGACAGCGATAAAGTTAATTTTGATGCCATTATGTTGAACCGTCGCTCGCACGAAAACGTCGTTCGAGGGTAGCCCGAGACGTACCGGCGTTGTACCGACACCGGGCGAGTGACTCTCGACTCTCCCACCCCATAAATAAAGTTTATTTTGTGTCGCGACACGGCACGAGTGTGAGTCGCCGTGTGAAACGATACGGTCGCGTGATCGTCCTCATTGCATCGCGGCGTCGACGACCACCGGCCGATGACTCCGATGTCGTCGATTCAATCGGCCCAGTACGGTATAGTGTTTGGTGTAAGCCATATACATATTCGAATATATTGTCTAGGAAAACAAGTTATCATCAGACTCAAAATTATAATTTTGTTTGAGCTATCACCTACTGCCTGTAAACGCATATTTACAGGAGAGGAAGGGGGGGGGGGGGGGGCACGTCCTACCCCAGAGTCCAAGCTTTTGCGAAGATTATGAGTTCCCTACTCACTTAATTCTTGATCCGAGTCACAATGTCGTTGAGTAAATACTAATTATTCTTTAAAGTAGTCCGGTCAAAAACGATAACAAACAAATTACAGTCGTAATAGTATAAGCGCATGAAAGGTAGAATCAGAATCAATTAGAGCTGTGACGAGCGCTCGTTAGAATAGCAGAAACGATATAAAAGCAATTCGGAAATCTAATTATAACATAACAGGGCCCCGGCGAGCTGTTTTGGTAATTAATTATTGTAGCGACGGTAGCGGTGGTCGGCGGTAGCACGCGACGGTTACCATCGTCGGCCCTAAAAATATTTTGTTTATGATTTGTAAATTGTGAACAAATATTTATAGTCAAATACTGTAAGTAAAACACATTCTGCGAGCTTACGCTATATGCGATACGCACAAAGCTAATCTCCCAACTGCCTTGTTTATGTAGCCCCCTAACTCAAGGGTCCAGACAACATCTAATTAACTTAATCCTTCGATCGCGGATTGTTGGAAATATATTGTTATTATATTATTGTCACCGGTGCTCTTTAGGGGCTTGATAGGTTAATCTTATTTTAAGAGCGACAGCATCACTGACAGCAGTCAGCACGCAGCAGTTACTTTAAAAATAATATTTTTATTTTTTCGACGGATTTAGTGCATGTTGATTGTCGTATTATAAAAACACTTGTAAAGAATGTTAGTCGCTATAAGTTTCAAAGTATTTAGTATGCAATAACCGTAATTTATAGCTACAAACATGATACACGGCGCGGGGCGAACTGTTTCGTGACACTTCCACTTTTCAGCTTATACACTATACAGTATACACGGCACGAGACCCCTCACTGAACAGTCATAGTTATGAGCATTTCCACATTATTTGACACCAATTCCCGATAAAACTGGAAACTCACCAACGAGTAGTCTTTCGACTTTGACACGAGTGCGTTTTTCCTTTCCGAGAAAAATATGCACATGTGACATGTCGCACCTAAGATGGCGATGGTCTTTATCATCCGTACGACTTTCAATATCCTTCATTGTGAAAATGTTCCAACTCGTTACAAAATTATCTCAAACAGCAAACTCGTAAACAGTTTATGATCGCGACCCTCAATTTGTTTACGGCTCGCTCGAAAGAAAAACGAAACGAGTTGGTAATGTGATTAGCGAGCATAATGAGGGCGTAATGAAACATGGCAACATGTTCGGAGTCAATTTGTCAGTCGATTACCGCCAAAACAGCTCCAGCCGTAACTCGATAACCCGCTGCCCTGCGAGTTCCACATTCAAATCTGACATCTGTCACATTTCGGCGCGGCGCGGTGACGTTTTTTGTTTTTTCGCGAGTGACAGTTGGCGCGGGCGGCGCGCCGGGCGGCCTCTTGTGTTTGTTGCGTTTTATTGAATCATACAAAATTGAGTTGTGACATTTTGTGTCCAAATTGTTTTTTGTTTTGTTAATCGATAGTCGATTGAAACGATTGTGTTCGCTACTGGAAATGCAATCACCGGCCTGACTATTAAAACATGTAGGTACATCATACATGACTGTTTAAAATCAACATGCTACGCCGAAACGTTCATTTCAATTTGTCTAAATTATAAGTAGATTAAAGAACCATCAAAGCTTAATTATTATTTAGCAAAACGCCAAACAAGAAGGGGTGTTTGGGGCTAATTTGATAGCGTTTAAATAATGAAGGGCAAGTAAACAGTGAAATTAGCCGGCGGTCGTGGCGGTCGTGGCGGCATCCACTAGTTGGTCCCGCGGGCACGCCACATTATGACACTGTCGTCAGCAATTACGGCTCGCACGACAATCCGTGAATATTTAATTGTTACGAGTTTTAGTAGCAGTAGGCAATTTAGATGTCCTATGTAAAATTTTTGTCGTATTATTTTACTTTGAACTTGTTTTTTTTTTCTACCTAGCCTATCAACTAAATCGTGAATTGTAATAACCTACTCACAGAGTTTTATATCATCTCTGAGTTTTAGCGGAACTCGTTTTGGTTGGGCCATTCTATTATTTAATGCTGCTTTGTCCAGTGAAATTAATGCGTGTGTTATAGTATTACATTTTTTAACTGATACATATTACATAAATATTATGATTTTCTGATTGTTTTAAAACTATGTAAATAATTTAGAAACTATGCTAATAATGAAACTAGTATTATTTTGTATAAACTTTACCGGTGGGCGGGTCGAAGAGTGGGGACACGTTATAAAAGACTGTTCTTGACGTGTTCCGACACTTTTGCTCGAGCCGTGGTCGAAGAAGCATCTCTGTTTGACGTGTTAAAGATAAGTATTACTTTCTATTGCCATAACGTTTATGTGTAAAGCCATAATGTGATATAATATAGTGATTTAAGTGTTTAAGTAAATTAGTGGATGTATACCAAGCTATAAATGGTTAATAAGAAGTACTTATGTTGTTTCAATGTTATGAACCTTGCTTAATAAATGCTTAAATGGATCTATATAACTTTCTTTTATTTTCAAGCCCTTGTTTAAATATATTAATGAATAATACTATTACTACGTAAAATCTGCTTAAATACTTTGGTTAAAATTTACTTTTAGTATGTTTTTATATTTATACTTTTCCTTTAAAAACCTAACATCAGAAGTGGGATAGAGCCAACCACACCTAGGCAATGTTTATTTTATTAACATTTTTTTTTATGTTTCAGATCATGGATTCATTCTTAATTACTAAAAGACCACATATGACGTCCCTCAAAGCCCCAGAACAATGACGTCGCACTACTGGATTACCAAGCTGGAAGACGAGCTTAAAATGGAGTGGTTTCCAGATGACTACTAAAACTGCGAAAACAAAGTGGATGTCGACTGGTTATAAATATTTTGGAACCCAACAATATCAAATTTGACACTGCCCTTTTAACGGAAGAAGCAAGACGGTTAAACTAAAGTATAGTACAAAATATTGAGGCGTGGATTTGAAAAATGGTGAAAATTTCAATTGGTTGAAAAGGCAGGTAAGACCCTGAAGGGCTCTAATAATGTGGTGTGAAAATAGGAAACGGAGACTAGAGAACTTTTTAATCGTATCTAAAAGTTTTTGTTCAATTCCGCTTAAAAATATAAAAAAAAAGTTGTTTTAAAAGATTGAGAGGACTAAAGCTGTAATTATGAAACTTTTGTTTTTATAATGGACAAGGATGTCAATAACGGAAGCTCGAGTATATTTTAACTTGTGTACTTTTTAGTGTGGAATATGTGATATAAATCATAGTTTAGCTATTTTAATAGATCTGTCGTTAGTGTTATAAACTGCTTATAATCTCGTCAATTGAAAATATTTTTAAGACTTACAACATTTCTAAGAATATAACCATAGACCATTTACAAAGTGTTTGTATAGTGGAAATGTACTTTCATACTGTGGTAACCCAGATTTATTTTTTTTTCCTTTTACAAATGACACTCCATAATTCAATAACAAGAGAGAATTCTCAAATACTGTACAAGTGTACACGTCTTAATCTGCTTGAAAAGTACAAATACAAATAATTTATTTTTCAACAAAAAGAAATTATAAGTACTGAGGGTAGTTAGTAAAAACTTGCCTAAATATAGAATGCTATAGGTTTCGTATCACTAAATGTGGCAATCTTGTCGTATGATCTAATATTACGTTGTTATACGGTAATACTCTAATTTTAGTCTTATTCATTTGGTTAGTTTAACAAGAGACGAAAAAAAAACACGAAAGAATAATTCACGAATTCAAGTTAAACTAAATATTAATATTGTCGTAATGAGATGAGTTGAAGATCTAATAAAAACTTGTGGTTATTATTATTATTAAATAAGTCAATATTAAAATTACTATCACCGAAATAATTCATTTTTAGCAGTTCTAATAAGAGTTACTTTTACAATAATTTAGTAAACGGGTCGATAGTTTTATAATGTAAAAATATATCTGTTACATAATATAGAAGGGACATAGATACATTTGAATAGACATTAGATACAGTTAGAGGCTATGTTATGTGGTGTTTCATAATTACCGTTTACATTAGAGTGTTAAATCCTAAATGAAACTTGATTATAATTACTATAATATCAAGTGTTGTTACATAATATAAGGGTGCCACACTGTTGAAGTATATTGTACTAGAATAAGTACTAAAATATTAGACCAAAGAGCAATGTCAGATTTAGAGCGAACCCTAACATTTTATGGGCCTTAGTGTTGATGTTGTCAATATGGAAATCATATTGTAACAATTTTATACCTCTAGTTGTGTTTAGAGTCATGATCGCGAATTTTATTAGATAACACAAACAATAGCGGATTGTATTTAGAGACCACCCATCTTCTAAAGAATAGTTGAATCGGTTTACCCATAAAAGTAAATTATGTAAATAGAAAGAGTCTGGTAATTCTTTCAATAATTGTAATAGTTAATACAATTTTATTGCTAATAATGAACATTTATCTGGTTAGATCAGGTATAGCAAGGAAACTTGAATAGAGAAAACAATTTTGAACAAAAGAATATCTACCAATATATCTGTGTTTCTCTAAAGGTTATGGGGAACATCTAGAACCACGCCATGGCACTTGTTTAATTTGTGGACTGAAGGTTGGGCAGGCCGTGAGAGCAGCTGCTCTAGTCAATATACTCGTAATGTTCTTCTAAGGAGTCGTTGGTGTTCAGACGTCTCTGTGTGATCCGTGGCAGGTGTAAATGGGTTGTCCACCCGGTAAGGCGGTGCAGTGGCCATCCGCATCCCAATATTGATTCGATAATGAGCGATAATTAAAAAGAAGAAGTACAACTAAGATTTTAATGGAGTAAAGAAAAAATAATAACATAATTTGAATAATATCAGTTTATGACATACTATGGCAACAAGCTTTTGAAGAACAAAAAGATATCATTTCAGGATTGTAATTTTCAGCACAAATGGAGCTATAATAATTGACGACATACAAATAAATAATAATAATTGTGAAGGTGCAAATTAATGAGGTGTACTACAATGTACATGTCGTATTTACAGTTTGAATTTAAAAATAATTGAAGTTGTGAAAAGGATTAAAATAATAGCTTGCTGGCTACTATACCTAATCATTGAGCTAAAAATCTATTACAGGTCGATGACTACAATTGACTACTTTTACTTTTTTTTCCAGATTAGTTAGTAAAGGGAAATTAGCCATGGATTTGTTATGGCACAATTTTCAGAATTTTCAGAAGTTATAAAACCAATTTAAATAGGAGTAGGTATATTAAATTCTGTAAGAATCGTTAAAATCGAGAAACCAGTAAACAGATTTGGCTAATTTTAGCCTTGAAATATTTGTGGAAGTCTAGAGAAGGTCTGTGCGTTGATGTAATAAATACAGTACTTATCAATAACTTGTGGTAATATGTCAGATTGGCCGAACGATCTTAAATACACTATAATAGTATAAAAGTCCAAAGTTTAAATCCACTGAGTGTGCTGTACAAACTTAATAAAGCTATAGCAGAATGTCAAACTAACAGTCAAGTCTTCGTTTAACAACGGTTAAAAGACGGTGAATTTAGTCCGTTATCGTAATTGGTTAGTTAACAAATGTTAAATAGTAACCTAATCCAGTTGTTCTGTAATTTTTATGATATTATTTTATGATATTATATTAGCGATAACTGTAAACAAAAAAAGGTGCAACAAACGTTTGTAAAGTTCTATGGTTATAGGTCAATAGTCGCTTCTAAAACTGTAGCTATGGCTAAGTCTATAATACAACTTACTCTTGAGTTGTTGATAGGCCGTGTTTCAAATATACGAGTACATCCGTTTAGGTTCGATTAAAAACAAATCTATTTAAAATAATTGATTTTCTTTTAAAGGGTTAGGATTCTTACAAAATATAATTATTTCTAGAGCAAAACAATTTAGGATTTGTCCTGGGAAATGGGTTGAGCACTTGAACAAAACGTTTATTAGAAAATGATTTAGAAAATAGTGATAGTGTTACTTTTTAAAACCCTCCAATTAGATAGACGTTAATATTAGTAATGAGTAATGACGAAGGCAGTCCATAAAATGTTATGTTGTGCGATGATTAATGAATAAACTGAGTAATAAAATTTAGATAATTATAAGTCAATGTCGGCTTGGGCATAACGGGTATGAGTGATGGAGCCGTACATTGTTAAACTCGCTAACTTGTGAATAATATTATAATATGAAGCTGGACGTTAGCGAAATGTTGGCTTGGTCTTCACGGGCAGCGGTGATGGAGCCATACATTGTTAAACTCGCTAACTTGTGAATAATATAATATGAAGCTGGACGTTAGCGAAATGTTGGCTTGATCTTCACGGGCAGCGGTGATGGAGCCGTACATTGTTAAACTCGCTAACTTGTGAATAATATAATATGAAGCTGGACGTTAGCGAAATGTTGGCTTGGTCTTCACGGGCAGCGGTGATGGAGCCATACATTGTTAAACTCGCTAACTTGTGAATAATATAATATGAAGCTGGACGTTAGCGAAATGTTGGCTTGATCTTCACGGGCAGCGGTGATAGAGCCATACATTGTTAAACTCGCTAACTTGTGAATAATATAATATGAAGCTGGACTTTAGCGAAATGTTGGCTTGGTCTTCACGGGCAGCGGTGATGGAGCCATTCATTGTTAAACTCGCTAACTTGTGAATAATATAATATGAAGCTGGACGTTAGCGAGATGTTGGATTGGTCCTCACGGGCAGCGGTGATGGAGCCATACCTTGTTAAACTCGCTAACTTGTGAATAATATAATATAAAGCTGGTTTAAGTGAGATATTGACTTGGTCTTCACGGGAAACGGTGATGGAGTCATACATTGTTAAACTAGCTAAATTGTGAATAAGCTGGTTGTTAGTGATGTAAATGTCAGCTAAATTGTGAATAAGCTGGTTGTTAGTGATGTAAATATCAGCTAAATTGTGAATAAGCTGGTTGTTAATGATGTAAATGTCAGCTAAATTGTGAATAAGCTAGTTGTTAGTGATGTAATGTCAGCTAAATTGTGAATAAGCTGGTTGTTAGTGATGTAAATGTCAGCTTGGTCTTCACGAACAGTGTGATGGAGCAGTACATGGTCGAACTTTACAAAGTATAGAATTAGACACGACATTTTAATGGTTCATTACACAATAATTGCAATTATTTTGGATAATTATGTAGATTTATAGCTATTCATTTAGGAATATGTATATTTTTAAAATGTTTTGTTATTGTGATGCACTTCGAGAACGAAGTACTTGTCAGTATGGCCGTGTTATAGTATTACATTTTTAACTGATACATATTACATAAATATTATGATTTTCTGATTGTTTTAAAACTATGTAAATAATTTAGAAACTATGCTAATAATGAAACTAGTATTATTTTGTATAAACTTTACCGGTGGGCGGGTCGAAGAGTGGGGACCCGTTATAAAAGACTGTTCTTGACGTGTTCCGACACTTTTGCTCGAGCCGTGGTCGAAGAAGCATCTCTGTTTGACGTGTTAAAGATAAGTATTACTTTCTATTGCCATAACGTTTATGTGTAAAGTCATAATGTGATATAATATAGTGATTTAAGTGTTTGAGTAAATTAGTGGATGTATACCAAGCTATAAATGGTTAATAAGAAGTACTTCTGTTGTTTCAATGTTATGAACCTTGCTTAATAAATGCTTAAATGGATCTATATAACTTTCAAGCCCTTTTTTTTTTTTTTTTTTTTTTTTTTTTTATTCTAATTTAAAGGGCTTTATCGCTAAGCGATTAAGTCGCCCTGGTAGGTAATCACAATATATAATATTATGTAATCTTAACTAATAAATATAAATAATAGGCATAAAGGCTTTCCTGTAATAAGAAAACTCCTATGGTTACCTATTGATAAGCTGCAATAGCAACCTGATCTCCCCAGAGAGCGGAGAGGCCAGGATACTATTACAGCCACCTACTTGATTTAAAGTTTTATACATTATTTCTCTAATATGCCTGTTCCGGGCACATTCCATCAATATATGATATATATCTTCAACGACGTTACATGTTTCACAGTTTGGCGAGGTAGATTTTTTCATAAGAAAGGAGAATTTATTACATGGAATGTGTCCGGAACGAAGTCTCATAATATTTACAGCATCTAATCTACTCAATTTAGATTCATTAATCCATGGGGGTTTTGGGGGATGCGGCTGGACAGTGCGATACCATATACCTTTTTCCTTTGACCTCAACTTTATGAACTTGATTTTCTGAAAAATCAGAAAAATTTATAAGACAATTTTATAGAAATATTTACCTAATACTTTATAACCAAAAGGCAGACCCACTATGGATTCGCTCATAATACTACATATCCATTCGCTTGTTTCGGAAGGCTTGGGTGGTGGAGGCCCTCCTCCTGTGACACGGCGTTCTTTTTTCTCAAAAGACAATTCCTGAATTCATATAAAAAAGATATAACACTGGCATTTTATGAAAAAACATTTTATATATTAATATAATACTTGCAGGTTTTATTTACCTTTCTTGCAATTTTTTTCATATTATTAAATTTATATATTAATTGTTTTTTTGTTCTGTAGATAGTATTAGTACTGTTGAACTCATCAGTCAATTTAGACCATGCCTCGTCTTTTTGTTTGCTACTGGCATGGTCGGTCTTTTTGTTTAGAATCACTGGATATTTCTCCAGTAATTCTCTTAATTTATTAAGTTCCTCTCGGCTAAAGTTAGTGCTTCTGTCTCTGTAAATAAAACGTCGTTATAATTTGGTTATAAATGGTTTAAATAATAAAAATAAGTCATTATTGATGGTTGTAATCATAGCATTGACGAAAACACCACGAGCTTACTTGCTTGTTTTATTTTCCATGTTACTGCAAACTTGTTGAAACTTCTACACGACACTTGACTACACAACTTTTATGATTGTACTTATTTATTATAATTTAAGTTCCACACAACAATGAATACCTTTAAAATAATTAATATTATATTCCACGGACCGTAAAAGTTAAAACACTGTGTTTGTTTAGTTTGAAAGTTGAAACAATTGAATGTTGTCGTTATGACAATGACGTTGACAAACAAAAAAGAACGTAATTTCGTCACAGACTTCGTTCTGTACAGCCAAATTTGACGTTTCATAAACAATATTACCAGATGTTACCAGTAGTAAAAAAATTCTCCCGGCAGAATTTTGGGTTCCCCATGTTCATTCAAATAGCAACACAATTGACGATTGTTACTTTTAACTATAGTCAAAAATCAGTTGAAACAACGTATTTCTATTTTAACAACTGGTCAAGGCTTTAACTACAGTCAACTAACTAATGGTTACGGATACTATTAGTCATTTTTGACTAGCGATCAAACAACCGGCCCTTACTCTTGATTTGTTGATAGGCCGTGTTTCAAATATACGAGTACATCCGTTTAGGTTCGATTAAAAACAAATCTATTTAAAATAATTGATTTTCTTTTAAAGGGTTAGGATTCTTACAAAATATAATTATTTCTAGAGCAAAACAATTTAGGATTTGTCCTGGGAAATGGGTTGAACACTTGAACAAAACGTTTATTAGAAAATGATTTAGAAAATAGTGATAGTGTTACTTTTTAAAACCGTCCAATTAGATAGACGTTAATATTAGTAATGAGTAATGACTAAGGCAGTCCATAAAATGTTATGTTGTGCGATGATTAATGAATAAACTGAGTAATAAAATTTAGATAATTATAAGTTAATGTCGGCTTGGGCATAACGGGTATGAGTGATGGAGCCGTACATTGTTAAACTCTCTAACTTGTGAATAATATTATAATATGAAGCTGGACGTTAGCGAAATGTTGGCTTGGTCTTCACGGGCAGCGGTGATGGAGCCATACATTGTTAAACTCGCTAACTTGTGAATAATATAATATGAAGCTGGACGTTAGCGAAATGTTGGCATGATCTTCACGGGCAGCGGTGATGGAGCCGTACATTGTTAAACTCGCTAACTTGTGAATAATATAACATGAAGCTGGACGTTAGCGAAATGTTGGCTTGGTCTTCACGGGTAGCGGTGATGGAGCCATACATTGTTAAACTCGCTAACTTGTGAATAATATAATATGAAGCTGGACGTTAGCGAAATGTTGGCTTGATCTTCACGGGCAGCGGTGATGGAGCCATACATTGTTAAACTCGCTAACTTGTGAATAATATAATATGAAGCTGGACTTTAGCGAAATGTTGGCTTGGTCTTCACGGGCAGCGGTGATGGAGCCATTCATTGTTAAACTCGCTAACTTGTGAATAATATAATATGAAGCTGGACGTTAGCGAGATGTTGGATTGGTCATCACGGGCAGCGGTGATGGAGCCATACCTTGTTAAACTCGCTAACTTGTGAATAATATAATATGAAGCTGGTTTAAGTGAGATATTGACTTGGTCTTCACGGGAAACGGTGATGGAGTCATACATTGTAAAACTAGCTAAATTGTGAATAAGCTGGTTGTTAGTGATGTAAATGTCAGCTAAATTGTGAATAAGCTGGTTGTTAGTGATGTAAATGTCAGCTAAATTGTGAATAAGCTGGTTGTTAATGATGTAAATGTCAGCTAAATTGTGAATAAGCTAGTTGTTAGTGATGTAATGTCAGCTAAATTGTGAATAAGCTGGTTGTTAGTGATGTAAATGTTAGCTAAATTGTGAATAAGCTGGTTGTTAGTGATGTAAATGTCAGCTTGGTCTTCACGAACAGTGTGATGGAGCAGTACATGGTCGAACTTTACAAAGTATAGAATTAGACACGACGTTTTAATGGTTCATTACACAATAATCGCAATTATTTTGGATAATTATGTAGATTTATAGCTATTTATTTAGGAATATGTACATTTTTAAAATGTTTTGTTATTGTGATGTACTTCGAGAACGAAGTACTTGTCAGTATGGCCGTGTTATAGTATTACATTTTTAACTGATACATATTACATAAATATTATGATTTTCTGATTGTTTTAAAACTATGTAAATAATTTAGAAACTATGCTAATAATGAAACTAGTATTATTTTGTATAAACTTTACCGGTGGGCGGGTCGAAGAGTGGGGACACGTTATAAAAGACTGTTCTTGACGTGTTCCGACACTTTTGCTCGAGCCGTGGTCGAAGAAGCATCTCTGTTTGACGTGTTAAAGATAAGTATTACTTTCTATTGCCATAACGTTTATGTGTAAAGTCATAATGTGATATAATATAGTGATTTAAATGTTTAAGTAAATTAGTGGATGTATACCAAGCTATAAATGGTTAATAAGAAGTACTTCTGTTGTTTCAATGTTATGAACCTTGCTTAATAAATGCTTAAATGGATCTATATAACTTTCTTTTATTTTCAAGCCCTTGTTTAAATATATTAATGAATAATAAATACTATTACTACGTAAAATCTGCTTAAATACTTTGATTAAAATTTACTTTAAGTATGTTTTTATATTTATACTTTTCCTTTAAAAACCTAACACGTGCGTAGCGCTTGCCGACTCCCACTGGGCAGTCGGCAAGCGCCACGCATGATTAATGTATTTTATAGGCATAGCTCTGTTGTAACGTCTTCTCGTTCACAATATCTCTCGTTCATAATTTTTGTATCGTCTGGTTTGTGTTTAGGCCTATCACGGCAGCTATCGCGGCGGTGTCGGATGCCCGCGCGGCGCTCATTTCCGCGGCACACCTGGCGCCGCTTCGCCTGCGGAAGTGTCGCTGTCTGCACCCCCTCGCCCCTCCGTACCCCCCGCGCCTCGCGTGACACTGCCGGTTCCGATTCGATGACGAAAAGACATCACACCTCTGTCGTGAGAGTTATCCGGAGCGGCGGCAATGGGACGAGTTTTCGCTTGCATCGTTTCTTAGGAACTTCTGAGGGTAACTAGATTGCGGGTTTACGTGAAAATATTATGATATTCAGTGTTCCGCTGTGACGCGAGCGCGAATGTTTTTGTTAATGTTTTCTGGAAACTTTCAACTTTCAACACAGGTTATAGGTAGTTAGCGAAAAGTGACTACTATGACTGACCATTGAGACACAATCACAAAACAACAAACGCCCGTTTCCCGTTTCGTATAGAAATACCGAAGCCTTTTTGCAGCAAAACCGATCTCACCGTGCGCGGCGGCGCGGCGCTCCTCACAAACTTTGACAGCGAATATTTAATTGGAATGAAAGGACAAAACGAGCGAACTCAATTTGCGGCGTCGGCCGTCATCTTCCGCCCTGTGACGTCACCGCCCGTCACAATAGAAACGGGACAGGGAAAAAAACGACCCGAACTTTATCAAGGAAAAATTGATAGAGCCGTTCGGCAGGAGAGCGCCAAAGACTCGATCGGAATTAACAATTTATCAATCTAAATTGCGGAACTAAAAATCCAGTTAATGAAATTGTTTGCAGCTCGTGGTCCGCGTGCAGCGGGAAAGTTTCGGCGACAAAAAGTCCAACACGGCTTAATGGAGTTCGGTCCCGCTGGTCACATTTGAATTAACTTTTTTCATTACAACAATGTTGTTGCTGACGATTAATGCGAAAACCCGGACCACCGAGTGCTCCGTGTCCCGCGTCTATTTACTTTTTGTCGTACTCCGCATTTGTTTTTATTTGCGCGGCTTTTACGTTACAATTTGTTATTTTAGTTATTAATTCAAAGGGTTACGGACTACCTAATCGAAGACAATGGATTTGTGTCTTGAGTGGGTGTAGTGTAGAGGTGAGTGTCGAAGCGCGGTGTTTGTGTAGTGCCGATCGATCGGCGATACTGTATTTACTTTACAAACGAATTCACTTTTGCCAGCCTCTCCCTCTAGCGCCCAACACAAACGATGACTTCTTTCCAAGAAACCGAGCGAGACGGAGTCGGCGGGCGCCGCGGGTGCGAACGGGACGGAGCACCGCGCCATCTTAGATGCAGCCTCCGGACCGAAAAGTTAGCCAATAACTCGTTCGGCGCGACGCCGAGCCGGCCGGGGGCGCGCGAGTGTGGGCCCTATCTTGTGGGGCGCAGGGGCGCGGGTCCCGCGCGCCGAGTTAATCGCGTTCGTTAAGGCCGTCTTAAGGGCCCTCCCTTCGGCGTGCGTCTGAAGGCAGTCATTAGAGCTGGCCTGCTGCTGTCACCGCTGTGCGGGGCCTTATAATTTGATATGCCGATGACATTTTCGGCGCCGACCTTTCATTTGGGTAATTTTGACGTTTCTATAATAGGAAGTTAGTAAGTTCAAACTTCAAAGAACAAAACATAATTATTTTGTCCAACAATTACCTAGGTATCGACAAATGTTTGCTTGCATTGGCATATTTATACTAATATTATAATTGGGAAGAGTTTGTTTGTTTGCTTGTTTGTTTGTTTGTTTGTTTGAACGCGCTTATCTCAGAAACTACTGGTCCGATTTGAAAAATTATTTCAGTGTTAGATAGCCCATTTATCGAGGAAGGCTATAGGCTATATTTGATCACGCTAATACTAATAGGATCGAAGAAATAGAGGAAAGTGTGGAAAAAAACGGGAGAAATTATTTGAAATAGCTTATTTGAACGCGCTAATCCCAGGAAGTACTGGAGACTGGTCCGATTTGAAAGATTATTTCAGTGTTAGATAGCCTATTTATCGAAAAAGGCTTTATTTTATCACGCTAAGACTAATAGGAGCGAAGAAATAGAGGAAAGTGTGGAAAAAACGGGGGAAATTATTTGAAAGGGCTTATTTGAATGTACTGGAGCAATTTTTATGTTATTTGGCATACATGAAGAATAGACCACGTGAAAGGATACAGGTTTCTTTTTTGCGGAAAAATGTACGGTTTCCGTGACATTCCTAAATTACGCGGGCGAAGCCGCGCGGAACATCTAGTATTTTATAATTTAGACGTATTTCGTCATTGATCGTCTGATACGTATGTTGAGTTATGATGCTTACTTTAGTTTTAGAGTTAGCATGCAGCATGCTTACTATAAGACGTACCTAAGTAAATAAATAAATAAATAAATAAACGTTTATTCTGCCACCATTAAATGTTACACATATTATGACATAATATACAGAACTATCAACAAGAACAAAATTAAAAAAAAATCACCTATTTTACCTATTCTACAGCTAATTCATACATAAAAGCTATCAGAGGTAAACATTAAAGAAAAGAAAAAAAAAAACAATTAATGTAGTGATAGTACAATTATAGCAAGGCAGTGTAACACCCAAGTGTGCAGAAACAGAGACCACTCAGGTTAAGACGACCGAACAGTCGTCCCTGATCTTCCGTGGACCCCTTATTTCGGGCAGAGGACAGCAGACGGAAGCTATATTTAAAAATTACACTAACTTTTAAGTAAATTTAAAAATTTACTTGAAAATTTAACTCTTATAAAGACACAGACTATTATAAATTTATCGGAAAACCTCATGGTAACTATTAGAAAGATAATCTCCGACTTATTATGAGTTCGAACTTCAAAGTGATATACTTCGTACTCAGTTCTCGTAGAATTCGGCCTTACGGCCTGTCTACATCTCCACGTCACGACGTCGTTAACGTGGAACGGTGCGGTAACGTGGCACGTTACCTTGTCGTGACGTGCAAAACGTCAACGTAACGTGAAAATGCACGTCAACGACGACGCAACGTTGCACGTCGCCGTGCCTTGTAAAATTATACCTAGGTACTGTGCATTAACTAGGGTATGTCATTGGAATAGAAAGTGTACGGTAAGGCAACGTCACCGTAAAACTGCACGTCACGTCGGCTGACATGGCTCGATATACTTTATCTTATATCTTTAAACGAGCAATTCTTGTATATATATAATTGGAATCTCGGAATCGGCTCCAACGATTTTTATGAAATTTAGTATATAGGGGTTTTCGGGGGCGATAAATCCATCTAGCTAGGAATCATTTTCATAAAATGTCATTTTATGTGTGCTTTTTTTAATTTTTTGAATACCGAGCGAAGCTCGGTCATATAGCTAGTAATCATTAAACGAACATCTTTGATAAATAACATCATGAAACACTTGTCCCGACTCTACCAGTTTTTGGCCTTCTGATACATTTTGTCCACGCTTTCGATCATTTTTTACGGGTAAAAACCCATGTTTAAGAATTTTAATTATTTTATATGTTAAAACATAAAAAATCAGATAAAGACTAGACGGTGTCGAAGAGAATGCGAAACCAATATGACTCACAAGTTACTTTTTTTACTCGCACCGTGTCGCTACTGTCGAATTATGACGCCCTGTATAGTTTCTGCACGGCCCCTGAAGTTTCAAAAGTTGATTCGTCGAAATGCATCAGTCAGTTAACAATAAAGACAATATAATAAATCTATGATTACACCTTTATTAGCTTTTCGGAAACAGAAAACAGCGCATTCATTTGTGTTGGACTTTAGATATTTTAATATCTAACACTTTGATCAATTAAAAATATTTATATATCTTTTTGCAATTTGATTAACAATTTCTAATTAGAATTGCAAATTAGTTAATTTAAGCGTTGATTAGCCTTTCAGAAACCCGGTGCAGGTCTTCCTTTTATAACATATTAGCAACCAGAATAACCTCATACTGATTTGTTATCAGAGCTATGTTGTGTGTAATGCTGGCTGATCCAGCAAACGTTGTATACTTACCATATTATTATTACTTACTAGATAACCCGGTGAACTTCGTATCTCATTCCCTCCTAATATGAACCTTTCCTGGGTTTCCACGAATATTTTAAGTCTAAAATTAGCCATATCGGTTCAGCTGTTCTCGAGTTTTAGCGAGACTAACAAAATTGAAAACATGTTTTCATTTAGGTATATAGAATAATTTATCATAATATCAAATGTTTTTCGTCGGGGGTTATAAATGAAGAAAAAGAGAGAAGAATTTGGTGGCACATGTAGGTACGATTTACGAATGTAAAATAAATTTTAAGCAGAACAACAGGGTTCACATCTCGTCGTGATGTGAAGACATCTGAGTAAGGTGCATTTTAAATAAGTTGATGTGAGTAATTCTGCTTTATTCGTATTTTAAACAATAGTAGCTCCGAAAATGTAAAGTGAAATAAAGAAAAATTACTAAGTGAAAATAAAGCGAGGACACGGCGCGGCTAGTGCGCCTGCGCCGCGCGGCAGTCGGCACAAAATACTCGCATCAAAAGTGCGCCCAAAGACATCAATCACTCAAACTGAGTTAATCCACAACTAAATTAACTCTCGACAAACGGCCGCCCCCTGCCGCCCTCCCGGCCTCGACAAACAATAACACACTCTGTTACTATCGCGTAGGGTCGCAACTTGAACGATCCATCCTCGCCCGTGCCGCGCTATTCGCTACCGTGTTACCGAGCGGGGAGGTCTAATTTCCCTCGGCCGCGTCTCCCGACCCTCTCTCCTCACATCATTTAACGAGATTACAGCGTAAAAGGTCCCAACTTCTGCCCGTTGTGCGGCGAAACACAATCAATTGCCTGCAAATAAGGGCTAAAACCCCGCGCAACTCTGCACAACCCCGCTCAACCCCGCACGACCGCGTGCAACCCCGCACGACTACGCACGGTGTGGCGTGTGGTCGCTCGCCAAATGTATTTACGCTCCATCATTTAGCTGATCTGATATAAACTGTAACGTTTATGAATACAAAACAAACAGATCATTAAAGATGAATTTACAACTTCCCTGCATTGTACGATTAAAATTACCATGTGTGTAGGGTTGTGCCAGGTTTACGAGTAACGTCTATATTTATTCACGAGCTGTTATAAATACTATAACATTAACTTTGAAACTCTTAGAGCATTCTATATATAATATATAACTATTCAAAAGGCAAAGTCATATAATTTGGAAGTTGTCAATCTTAACCCTGAAGTGGTCGCGTGGACTACATATGTAGTCCACGTAAACAAAATCAAAAATTTCTCCAAATCTGTAAGCCTGAGTCTCTTGCGCCTCTAGGTACTTTCAAATGACCTATTTAGCTACACATTCAGTGCAGTGCAAGCCCCTGTCGCATATTTTCGTGATGCAATAGCCCCTCAAATATCGTGGACTACAGGTGTAGTCCGCGCGACTCATTACGTAAGTATTTTTTTTTTGTTCAATTTTTGTTATTTCCGTATAAGTATTTAAATATTATATTAGTATATACTAGTACAATAAACTCTGTTTTATAATTTTGATTTGTTTTAAAATAATATTACTTTATATTTTTGGACAAAAAATAGCCGAACGACAAGCTGCATACATTGGCGTGGTTGAATGAAGTCGATGGCGGTAGCGAAGAGTATCAAGCGCAGTCAAGCTCTTTATTTTTGTTATTTTAATTACTTTTAATACAGGGGTCGTGATTAAATTTTGTTATTTTTTTCTAATTAATATGTATATACTTAGTATATTTTAATAAATAAAATAAATAAACTATTATTTAACATGTTTTTATCTTTATTTAAAATTGGACTACGTATGTAGTCCGCGCGACCACTCCCGTCCCATTCAGGTTCGCGACCACTGCAGGGTTAAAGAAGGATTCCAAGGAGAAAGTAGGAGAAAATCACGATTCAATCTATTATTACCTGTTTCAAGTATTTTTGAGAAACATATGAAAATTACGTAACTGAATTGGTTGTAACGTCTTATTCATATTGGACAATTATAATGGATAACCCTGACTGCCACTATTATTTCAAAGCTGTCCATAGCATGTTCATTGTTCGATCGACGTCGATCACGGACAAATAAGCGTTTTTACACGCTCGTACTGATTGACAAGTGACAACGTGGAATCCCATAGGCCATAAGCCGTGAATACATAGTAATTATATAACAATCGAAAACACACTCCGCAAAAACATTCAATACAAAACAAAAAAGAAATCAATTGTATTGTATGAAAACAGTGAAATAATTAAAAGTGTATGAAGACATGAAAGGCCCCCGTTAAACGGCAATATCTGAACAAATTCAATAAGTGCGCGGGCAAACACGCGGGTATTGCACAACGGGGCCCCGGGCGGGGCACGGGGGCCCATGGGGTAGGGCTGCCAACAGTAACAAAATAAAATTATCAAAATAGAGCCTAGTGCCTTGTAGTTGTACCCCACATGCCTATAACACTTTACAACAATTTTAGTACTACGTTAGATTATTGTATCTTACGCAAACGAGTAGAAAAAGATTATCAAAACAATCATAACAGATTATAATAAGCCCTTGATCTCGTTGATCCGGTGAGTATGACTAAACTTATTTGCTAGTAGTCGTCAATTTCTCAAAAGCATTAAAATTCGGATCCCCGAATATTTACATGTCGTCTTAAGAGTGACACAAATGCGTGTAACAAAAGTCGTCAGTAGTCAGCCCTAGTCGGGGGCACAATATCGTTGTTTGCGCGGGCGTAATAACACAACTATTGGGCACGCGGCGCGCGGGGGCACGCGGGGGCACGCGGGGCGACGCGGGGGCCGCGGGGCCGCTGGGGGAGTATGGTAATCGTTGCCCAACAGACTTGAGGATCTTTTGTTTGCTCTAACTTTCATTAGCACTGTAATTGAATCGAATCGATATTAAAGCTGTCGGCTTAGCGGCATCGATTGCCAACTGCGTGCTCGCAACTTTACTATGAACATTTTGGCAGCGCCCACAAAAACTTAAGAAGATAAAGATATTATAACGGTAGTTATAACCTTTAACTGAAAACTACGTTTTAATTGAATTTTTTGTGGCAAATAATGTCGATAGCTAGCCTACTGTACCTAATCAAATTCAACTTGCTACCTAGCTGTTCCTCTTGTTTTTTAAAAAACTCAATGCCGATGTCAATAGTTTAGAACAGTGGTCCCCAACCTTTTTTTCATGCGGGCCACAAACATGTTTTGGTCTTGGTGTCGCGACTCGCGGGCCGCAACAAAAATTTTTTAGGGTTAAAAAATAACTTTGAAAATTAAAGATTTAATATTATATTTAATAATATTATTAATGATATTTAGACTTTACGTTATTTTGCCGGTGGGCGTGAATTTCAAAATTGTTTAACATCACCGCGGGCCACAAATAAAGTCCCGGCGGGCCGCGGGTTGGGGATAGCGGGCTTAGAATATAAAACTGATCAATTGTCTAATTTCTATTAATTTATTCTTTCCAATAATTAAATAATATTATTGTTCACGATATCGCGAGATTGGTCGTCACTGTCTAATCTCATGTGCATTGCGAGCAGCAAGCAACCCGCCCCCTCACCCCCGTCCCTACCTAAGGCGCGGCCAACTAGTTCCGCGCGGACTATAGCAGTATCGCCGAAATCATGTGAATTGGTAGAAGAAATCATGGAGCAAATTCTTACAAAATATTCTACAATTCGCTCAATGTCTCAAATTTTAGACCTGCAGGTAACCGCGAGTTGTGACGTAGTTGACGTAGAGGGTCCGCGGGTAATGGCTGTGTAATAGCATGTAATACATCTGAGATGACAAATAGTATCGTTTCGCTTTCATCTATTGCAATTGAAACTAGAATTGCATTATGGATATACGATTATGCTTAACAATGCTGTATATTATGTTTATAAACGCACAGTACCTACATTTCTAACGGTGGCATTGCGTATTGTTTTTTTTTTTTTTTTTTGACATCGGAAATTACAACCAATAATGTTTTTTCTATGTCTATAGTATACTATATACTATACAATACAAATACCTTTTGTCGCGGAGCGCTTTTACTATAAACGACGTAAACAACAAATAACAACAGATGAGCTAGCGCGTTGGGAATAAGAACAGTTTAAATAGTGGAGGCTCGAGGCTCGGGGCTCAAGTGTACGCAGGTAGACCTCCAGCCATCATCGTTGGTGGTGAACGGCGGTGCGGTGCGGCGGCGGCGGCGGCGGCGGCGGCGGCGGCGGCGGCGGCGGCGGCGGCGGCAAACGCAATCAAATCAACTGCTCGGAGAGTTAATTAACGTGCCGCAAACACCCCCAGCGCACCCCGCATACCCCGCGAGAGAGACAGATAGAAGATTGTAGTTTTTTTTTCTGAACCATCGGCATAAAACATACAAATACGTCGATTATAATACGCTTATTTTAATATTTTTTTCTTTAGTTTTTTCATCAATAAATAGATTATATTATTTCATTTATGTAGTGTGCCTTTATGTTCATTACTGTCATTATTGTATTTAGCTTTAAAAGTTTGTATTGTTGTATTTAGCTTTTAATTTTGTTATCAATAATATAGAAAATCAATATGAATTTGCTGTATAGGCTTCCTCTATGGACTTTATCAGCTCAATACAGAATATTTAAAGTTATGAAATGCAGTTACATTTTGTAAAGAATAAGTTCTAGGTTTTTTTACTGTTCAGACGAAACGAAAGACAATGTTCGATCAAAAAATCTCAGAAACTTCACATTAGTTTTACATGGGTGCTACGAAGCTACAAGCTTGCTACGGCGTAGCACGGGAGCTACGGTGCTACGAAATAATTAGTGACATTATTATAAAGAGCATTGGGATTGCGGGGCTTGTTATTTTTTGTTATAGATATTTTAACGAAACTGATTAGAGAAAACCGCATAGAATATATTTTCGTATATAGGGTCCACACAAAGCATACAAATACGTAGCATTATTAAAATGACCCTAAACGGTTTCCGTTGTTTGGTGCCAAATTTCACTCTCATGGGTAATTAATATCGAATGTGCGCGTAAACCTACACTCGTTGTAATGAAATGTCGCAACGTCGGAGAGAAGTCGCGGATCGTCATTGTGCGCGCGTGGCGGTCACGCGGGGGCCACGCGGCCCGACGTCGGGCGACGGTGGGCCACGCGCCGAGCAGTAATTGGCCACATCGGCCGCAGCGCGATCCGCCACTGCACCGAGTCGCCCCCGCCGCTCCCGCTAATAGTCGGGTCTGGGCCGGAGTGCCCGTTCATTACCGACAAACGCAGTCGCGGGTAATAAGTAGTAATACAACATGCATGATTATTTACTACATCAAATAACTGCCACGTGCCTTGGGTACCCCATCATAGCCTGGTTTGAGTCTCAGTAGGCGGACGTCCTGCCTGGGTAGTACCAGCTTGGCCGGGAGCGGAGTGGAGCAGAGTGGAGCGGAGTGGAGCAGAGTGGAGCGGAGTGGAGCGGAGTGGAGCGGAGTGGAGCGGAGTGGAGCGGAGTGGAGCGGAGTCACAGGCCGGCGTATGTTACTTTTAGTGCTGTATACACTATACAAAGACTTCTCTATTTTAAATAGAAGTCTTTGGCTGTGTAGTGTGTACCCATGTTCGACTTCATTTTCGAGAAGTCTCGCATACCTCCCTGGCCCCTACCTGACGCTGCCGGGATATATAAAAGATTTCCTCAAAAAAGGTATCCCATTTTACTCTACCATTTCTGATTTACATAATATGCACCGCCTCCTATTCAAAAGGGCAAGAACAATATATTTGGCTTGGCTTATTCAATTCATGTGAAATGGATCAAAAGATATTTTTATTTAAAGTATTTGCAATTTTGTGGCGATTAATAAATATTAAATTACTTATTATTATGTTGAAATTCCTCAGCTTAAGTTTTAATCGACTATAAGTAATCCCTTCACTGTTAGGTCGACAATGCCGTTAAACTGTGAGCTCAAGTCGTGAGGTAATGAAGCGGCCCTGCTACCCTTCACCCGCACTCCCCTCTCGTCCCACTCTCGCCCCTATGACCTACAGGCTAGAGTTCATTATCGCGCGCCGAGCTCTAATTGAGCGCTCGCATAATTAATTACGTAATTAAGTAATGATTCGCCCGCGCTAATTGGCGCGCGAGACAGAGGGGGAGGAGAGGGGAGCCAGGGGGGGGGACAGAATCAGCGGTAAGAGAGTGAAGAGAGTGCTACGTTCATCATATACAGGCTTAACAAAACGTGAACAAGTTAGTCGAATTTCTTGTTTTTTCTTTGAGGTTCAAATTAAATTACATAATATTATAATATAGCTGGCGAGTCGTGGGTTAAAATTCGTGTGAGGTGAGAGGTCAAGTTTTTGCCTCCTCTGAGAGTTTAATTAGTTTTTGCGAGATAGTTAAATTAATGGTCTTAAGTTCATTGTACTTTAATTGGCTTATTGGTACTCAGAATTGGACGAGCAAAAACTTTTTTGAATGGCATTATTAGCGATCGCACTCGACTACTTTCATTACGGCCGAAAGTACTTTTATGCCAATGATCACAAACAAAGTACCCAACACAAAACGAGGTACTACAAAAGTATCTTGCACAATTTCAGCTGAGCTCGCTAATCTGGCCGACTTTTTCTGGGAATCGAATTTCAATACTTCGCAGTCGGTAAACGATAGGACAAGCACACCGGCTACTGAGCAGCCGCCTCCTGTACTCGGAACTGCGTATTATAGTACAGGAGCCGGCGTCATAAAAGCGGCCCTCACAATGCCAAATCCGAGGCTCTCAGAGTGTCGGGTGACACTTATGTTTCGGCTCCACAATTTTACACTCAAACGTCTTTAAAATAGAGTCCTAAATGAAATATAATTCGTCGGCGATATCTTGAAACAGATCTCGTATTATTAAGCTACTTATTCTATTGATTGAAGTTTAATTGTTAGTTGGACAAACAGAAGTAATTGCAATATGGGTGCTATTGTATTGTAATAGAGTCGAGTTTCGCATTGTTAATGCTTTTGTTGCACAACGCCGTTGTCCTGCCGTTGTTGTGGGATGTTACGGATCTGTTTTCAAGACTTTGCGGCTAATCTGTCTGTGCCTCACCGCCTTATGATGCGGTTATCATTTCACCAAAACATCATTTCGCTTTCTGATATTCTAAATCTTGAGTAAGAGAATACAGTTCTGTGAATTTACGCCCAAAAAAAGTAATTTACTCTATTTTAGTTCTCTTTTAATTTGCCAAAATAAACACCAACAAATCGGACTTAATGGTATATCCGCCGTCTTTATAACCGTGGGTAAGCGAGCAAAATAAAATATGTTTTATTCGTCCTCTATATTTTGTGATTCTCATGCAAAGGACCGCGTAACGGAAATATGTCTGGCGGGTTCCGGCGCGGTGCGAAGAGGGGGAGGGAGGTTAATGGCTACCACCATGATACGCAGGCGTACGCGCAGAATTAAAGCCCTGAATATTAGGGCTAATTTGCGGTTTGAAGGGTTCTGCAATTATTTTTAAACAATGATTCAAGGCTTTTAATATTATGATTTGAAGATAGTAAAAGGCCATCTAGTCTAGACAATCGCTTGTGAATTACGACACGAACGTTTCTTGATTTTAGAATGAAGGAAATTGTTTGAAATAACCATTGAAAGAACCCCAAAAACACTCGAGCACTTTAACTCATTGACGCTCTATACTCCATCCAGGCTGTTGAGCTCACTCAGGGCGAGCATACGGAACCCCGCGAGTGTGGAGCATGTGCGGAACCCGCAACCCTATAAGGTCTTCGATTACTGGCATTGTGGAGCTTCCGCCACAGGAAGGAGCCGTCAAATTTTAATCAAATTATGAGCACAATACGTCGCATTGATCCTGGCCTATTAATTTTTTTTATTTGATTAGTATTATGAGCCGCCATTGTTCGGCTCCAGCTAATGGCCGATTGTGAGTCGTAATGCGCGGTATGAATGAGGAATATGAGAGCGATGTAATTGATAATGAAGTATGAAGTTTAATTATGTCGGTTAAAGGATTGATGTGGTTATTACTTATTTGTAGAATTAACATCTTATAGCAAGGTAAGGTAAAGTTGGGTCTCGTGGAATATGCAACTTCGATATTATCAAAAAATTGCAGCTTTGTTTGCTTAGAAACTCGCAGATAAATGGCTTAAGTTAAACTTGAAGAGGTAAGGTATTAAGAGTGTGATAGACACATTTTGACATTTATAATAAAATTATTACATATATTTATATTATTATTATTAGCTTTTTGTTTCTTCTATTTGTTAGTTACTTAAGTAAAATTCTAAGCTGTTGGTTTTCTAATATAAAATAAATTAATTAATTACACAATTAATTAATTAATTGAATATTTATTAGTTTGAATATGAATTAATATATTATTACACACTTGTATGTCTTGCATATTATAAAGTCAGGATTCATGCGCGGCGATTAAGCTTGTTAAGTTGTGAGTGTCACTCTTGGTGTTTGCGAGTACCAATAGCACACGGTAATAACTTTCTATTAGATATCGTTCTGATCATTCACAGTATGACGCCATAAAATATATGACTATATTTTATTAGATCGCGATGTTCGTCTTGGTGTCGCGTAAGTCTCGTGAGAGCGCGGGGCTGGCGATCATTTGATACGGTGAGATCGGGAAATTGTTTTACCGACGACAAATTGAAGTAGACTCTAGCTTCTATCACAAGGGAGTAGAATGCAAAATCTCGTGACTCTAGGAAATAGCCCGCTACGTGGTCCATGCTATAATATGCTCTATCACAATATTGTAGAGTTGAGATTCCCTTTCAACGTCGGTCACGGGGGTGCCACGCGGGTAATAAGAATTCGTCTTTGATCTGTGTGCAGGGCCGGCGGTCGTCGTTTGTTTTGTTGCTAGTTTAGCGGCAATTATAATGCTGATATTGATTTAGAGCCGTTTAATGAATTTAATAAAATTCAAATGATATTGATATATCTGGGATTATTCGTTTTTTGAGAACAAAATATTAATATCATAATATCATGAGTGATGAGACCATCAAACCTCGCTTAGAAAGCATATAGAGTACCTATTAGCGATTGAAGGTCGAATTAGACAATAGACTGCCATACATGCAGCACGTCTTCGCGTGTACATTTTGCAAGGAATTCGTAGTTTGTGAACGCAGATTAATTAACTAATTTACCTACTATTGTGAACTTTGGTGTCAGTGAGTTTAACTAGCGACTTAATGCAATGTAAGAAACTTGCACTAACACTTTCAAAATATTTCCCAAAGTGTCAGAAAATTGTAATGCAAACTCTCCCACTTAGTTATTTTGTGTAATAAAATCTCGTAGCCGTGTATAAGTACGTGTTAGTTCGGTAACTCCACAACTAACCGAGTTATACGCCGCCCGCCCTGCCGCCCGACCCCGCCCAGATACAGCTCTACCTGATACCTGCTACTAATACTATCTAATGTTATTGAACACGCGAAATTTCTTCTATACCGTATACGTTTTATTATACAAATCGATTTTGTTTATCAGAATGAAAAACTAAATAAATAATAGCCGACTTGATTTTGTTGAAAAAATCCGTCCGGGTGCGCCATTGTTTTGTAACTCTTAAAACGTATTTAAAGATATCCTTTAAGTTAGTGCTGATTAAACAGAGTGTAATCCTGAACTGCGTTATCGAAAATTGCCTGAAAGATAAAGGCCCTGAAAAGAGTTGTCGTGGCAAAGGGCCACATCTTCACTTGATCGGAAGATCTTCTTTCAAACTTTAAAAGAAGATCTTTGTTAAAATAATATGCTTAACTTTTAAATTTAAAGTTTTCAAGCATAATATTATTCTAACAATGTATGTAGTAATACAACGTCAGCAGGTTCAGCTAGCTGTTAAAATATAAACCAAATAACAGTCACGCAGTATTTCCGTGTGTTTGATATTTAAATGATTTCCTACGGAGACGTTACAATTGCAACAAATAATACTCATTGATATCATTAACCCTGCAGCGGCGCAGGGGGCCCCGGCCCGGGGTATAATGGGGCCTCATTAGCAGGCGATAAGCGATCGCGCTGCCCGTGCCCTGTAATTACAGCGGGGCCCATTGTAACCGATACTATAGCAGAAACACTCCACAGACTTCACGCCAAACAAACATACGGAGCGACCCTTCGCGGGACGAGGAGCCCTCGATCGACTATCGACTCTGATAGCGAGGAGCAGAGTGAATTCTACCGTGGCGGAGCTCCAAGCCCAGCCAGTCTGTTAGAAAAACGTTTATTAGCGCATTTGTGTCGCAAGTCGAGCGTGCGAACGATAAGTGACAAGCAATTGCGAGGAAGGGCGAGATGGGCGAACGAGAGGCTGCGGGGGCGAGTGAGGGGGTAAGCAGGGAGGAGAGGGGGAGCAGGGCGAAGTATTTATGAAGTTCGGGCCATTACTGCAGCCCGGCGCCGGCGGGGGCGCGAACAAACCACTCGTGATACGGACCGTTTACTCTCTATTGCATTATTAGCGACGTTTTATTACAAATTTTCCGGTTTTATTTTTATTTGCTGTAAAAAACTTTTAGCCCTCTTTGCAGCTACAGTCTCTTGCATAAATATTATGCAAAATAAGCAATATGCCATTGACTATTCTGATATAACACTTAAACCCCATCAAAGAAAACCTTCTAGTTCCAACGTCTCGACGCTTCAATTCACTTCTAATCATTGGGCGTCTATACCTCATCGGATCTCTATATCTGTTGAATTACTCTGTTACCCGCTTAGTATTATCGAATCGGGATCGTCATTGTGACGAACAAATTACTTAAGCGTCGAGAGTTACGTGCCATTAAACGCCATCGCGGGACAATAGTGGGATCATTGTGCTGTGATTCTGGTCGGGTGCGCGGGCATAAAGCGCAGATCGCGGAGATAGCGCGCGAGATAAACATCGCCGCTGCGGGGTTGATGCGGGACAAGCACAAGGGACGCAACGGAAAACTACGTTAGTACAAATTGCGAATCTCAGTTACTTATGACTAGTTTCTCAGGTTTTTTGAGTTTATATTTTGGTTGTTGCTTGGTTAACGTCAAAACGTTAGCTACCAATTATAAGCTTGTGAATTGATAAATGTATGTCAAGAAATCTAAGGAATCAAACATTATAATAACTTATAGCTGAATGTGGTTATATGACGTATAGTCAAATAGTATAAAATTACAAAATATTCAAAGTATCCAATTTATTACATTCTAAGATCTAAGGACAGTCAGTTAAAATGAATTATCTTACTTATGATTTAGGTACAATATTTTGTTGAGTTGAGTTGAGTTACACTAGTAAACCAAGCCAAGGCTAACAAGTTGTCATTAGAACATTCTCGGAGGTAAACGCGTTAAAAGTTCGATCTGACGCCGCCCGCCGGCTGCCCAGTTAAGTGACCAAATTATATTAGCGACCAGTTAATTTACTTTTGACATCTGTACTAGTCAGATAAAATGCTGGTTGCTTTGTCATAGGCTTCAGATTTAAAGGCATTTCATTGATACAGTAACGAATACCAGAACTATTAGATTTCAGCGCTTGATCAGTGCAAACATGTTTCAATTAAGCCCAGCATCTGGCCGCTGTATAACTGAACCGCAGGGCAAAAAACACTCCTAGAAACAGCTTATTCTGAACATTGTATGTTTGTAATTATTGTGAAATTAATTGAAAACTTACAATCTTGTTCATTTGACTTTACAAATCTGTGATTAACCAATGTGCTTAAGTTTGTCACTGTGTCAATGTTAAGTGTAGCGTTTATTGAATTATTTGGTAGTTATCTGTCGTGAGTCGCGAGTGATGAAGTTAACACGATGAGCGGCGGACGGCGGACCGCGGGCGACGCTCATTAACCCTCGCCTGAGGAGCCGATAACTCACTTACCCCGCACCCCGCACCCCATGTGATAGCCCGTAGGTCGTGATCCGGGAATGTTTAAATATATTACGTAAATTATGTCATGCAAATAATGTTCAGTATCCTGTTGACGACTTCAGCGACAAATTAACGAATTAGCCAAGACAAAATGAACAAACAACCAGAAAGAGCGAACAACCTAGATTACTCGTACCTACATCATGATAACGGCGAAGATTGGGAGCAAAATACAATGGGGCTGCAGCCCCATGCGTTGGTCGGAACAAGTCTGCACCACACTGATGGTCTACGAGTGGCCAAAAAAAAACGGTTGTCTGTAAAGTCGGCTTACTGACGATAGTTGAACGTGACAACGTGCCTCTTTGTCGCTCGTTCCGCGCTCTCGCTTGCACTTCAAGCCTTAAATGGAACGCCTCAGAGCGAGGTAACGCCGCATGAGTCATGTTTTTTCGTGCGTGCAGCCGGCTCCATCGAATTATAAGACGTTGTCACGTCAAAACTCATTTCCACGACTGTACATTTCTGCTTAGCACAATTTTCCCTGACTGTACATTTCTGCTAAACAACTCATTTCCCCGACTGTACATTTCTGCTTAGCACAATTATTTTCCCCGACTGTACATTTCTGCTAAACAACTCATTTCCCGACTGTACATTTCTGCTTAGCACAATTTTCCCCGACTGTACATTTCTGCTAAACAACTTATTTCCCCGACTGTACATTTCTGCTTAGCACAATTTTCTCCAACTGTACATTTCTGCTAAACAACTCATTTCCCCAACTGTACATTTCTGCTAAACAACTCATTTCCCCGACTGTACATTTCTGCTTAGCACAATTTTCCCCGACTGTACATTTCTGCTAAACAACTCATTTCCCCGACTGTACATTTCTGCTTAGCACAATTTTCCCCGACTGTACATTTCTGCTAAACAACTCATTTCCCCGACTGTACATTTCTGCTAAACAACTCATTTCCCCGACTGTACATTTCTGCTTAGCACAATTTTCCCCGACTGTACATTTCTGCTAAACAACTCAAATGGAACGCCTCAGAGCGAGGTAACGCCGCATATTGCGGCGGTTTTTTCGTCCGCGCAGCCCATATCGAATTATAAGACGTTGTCACGTCAAAAAGTAGCCCAATATGAAATATCAAAGGTATGGTCATGAAAGATGGAGGTCACGACCCTCACACATGAGGAGTATGACTGAAGAGAGAGATTTATCAAATCTAGTAGTATAAGTTATACCTATATTTTTTATCGAAATAGATTTTAAATACAGACATATAAACATTCCGTTACATTTCTTAATTCCTCCTTACTATTTACTATTTAGTAATTGAAGTATGTATATTTACTTATTAGTTATTACCGTACGACATATTCTATTAAACTTGCTCGACATCATCATCATCATCATGATCAGCCTATTGCCGTCCACTGCTGAGCGTAAGCCTCCCCCAATGAGCGCCAACCATCCCGATCTTGGGCAGCCCTCATCCATCCGCTGCCAGCCACTTTCTTTAAATCGTCGGTCCACCGTGCTGCGGGACGTCCTACACTACGTTTGCCCATGCGTGGTCTCCACTCTAACACTTGTCTGCTCCATCTACCGTCTTCCCGTCTGCAGACATGACCAGCCCACTTCCACTTCAGCGTGCTAATTCTATGAGCGATGTCGGTGACTTTAGTTCTCTGGCGAATGACTATATTAGGAATTTTGTCCACCAGAGATACTCCCAACATAGTTCTTTCCATAGCCCGCTGAGCAACCTTAAACTTGTGAACTAGTCCTCCGGTGAGTGTCCACGTTTCAGCTCCGTAAGTCATTACCGGTAGAACGCATTGATTAAAAAAACCCTGGACTTAAGGGATAGTGGAATCGACGATTCAAAGATATTTCGGAGCTTCCCGAATGCAGCCCAACCTAAGCGTATTCTTCTAGTCGCCTCCTTCTCAAAGTTGTGCCGCCCTAGTTGAATTGTATGGCCAAGACATACGTATTCTTGCACAACTTCGAGACTGGCGCCATTAACGACGACAGGTCTCGGGAGAACATGTTTATTAAACATGACTTTGGTTTTCTTTAGGTTCATCCCGAGTCCCACCCGTCCAGAAAAATCGCTTAGGCTGTTCAGCATCTCCTCCAGATCCTGCAGAGATTCTGCCATAATGACTATGTCGTCCGCAAAACGCAAATGTGAGATGTGCTGGCCGTTAATGTTTAGACCCCGTCCGTGCCAATCAAGCTTCTTAAAAACGTCCTCCAACACGTTATTGAACAGTTTCGGAGAAATAACATCTCCCTGTCTTACTCCTCGGCGTAATTGGATGGGACTTGTGCTCTTTTCTTGCACTTGGACGGTCATCGTTGCGGCCTTGTACAGACATCTTAACACCTCGACATAGCGGTAGTCTACTAGGCATCTCTGCATGGATTCCAGTACAGCCCAGGTCTCGACGCTATCAAAGGCTTTCTCATAGTCCACATACGCTAGGCAAAGCGGCTGATTATACAGGAGTATAATCAGCCTCTTTGCCTAGCGTATAAGGCAAAGAGGCTGATTTGAAGTATAAGACTGAGGACAGTCTTCTCAATAATTTGCCTTAATGTATGTATGTGGTCCGCAGTGTAGCCTGTAGCCTTTACGAAACCCGGCCTGCTCCGGTGGCTGGAAGTCATCGAACTTCTGGGTAAGACGATTCGAGATAACCCTCGAGAGCAGCTTATACACATGGCTCAGGAGCGAAATGGGGCGATAGTTTTCAAGTCGCGTGTTATCGCCTTTTTTGAAAAATAAAACCACTACACTCCTGCTCCATGCTTCGGGAGTTGTGCCTGTGTGGATGACGGAATTAAAGAGCTTCACAAGCTCCATTAGGACAGGAGTCCCTCCTGCTCTGAGTAGCTCTGTGGTTATTCCGTCATCTCCCGGTGTTTTATTATGAAGCTGACTGAGAGCTATTCTAATCTCACCCATGTCAACATCGGGAAGCTCATCTGTATAGTGGCGCGTGAGTCTGGTCCGTGGGTCATCCGCATGATGGGTTTGGGATGGGCTCGTTTTTGGAGTGTACAATTCCCCATAGTACCTTTCGATTTCAGCGATGAGCTCCGGTTTCGAGGTGACGATATTGCCTTGTGGTGTGCTGAGCTTTGTCAAGTTACAACGGGTATTATTGGTCTTAGCAAATACTTTCGAGCCTTTGTTTCGCGCAACGGCGTGTTCGATGGCTTGTGTATTCGCCCGACGGATGTCATGCCTAATTCTCTTCTTAATCTCCCGGTTGAGAACCTGACACTCAGATTGTGTGGCTATGGTGTTTTCTCGTCTTTTCCTCATTAATTCCAGAGTCTCGCTGGTGAGTATAGACTTACGTCCATGGGTCTTTGGGGGAAAGTATTTACGACCCACCTCGCAGATGACACGAGTCAGACTGTTGGCGGTGTGGTCTATGTCATTTGTAGTTTCCAACATGGCGAATCGATTTTGCAGTTCTAGCTGGAAGCTCTCGCAGCCAGCTTTGACCTGGGGCCGTGCAGGTCTTAGAGTTGACCTCACTAAATGTGCTCGCTCCAAACTGACGTTTATACTCAGGTTGCCTCTTACCAGTAAATAAATAAAAATAAAATAAATAAAAATTGTTTTATTTCTGAATAGATTTAAAGAAAATACTTTCAGAATGTTGATACTACTGGTGCCTACCACCGGTTCGGGAACTAACCCGGCGAGAAGAACCGGCGTAAGAAACTCGCACGGGGCCCACTTTTTTACCAAAAAAAGTGAGAAAAAATTAATCTTTTAAAATAAAATTTACAATGCTGTAACTTAAAATATACAATGTCAAGATACATACATAATTGTAAGTCATACAATAGTGTAGGTAGCCTTGCAAGCAGCCATCCTACTCCCAAGAAGTGCCATCATTTATGAAATCATTGACCTTATAATAGGCTTTGGCACACAAACGCTCTTTGACTACTTTCTTAAATTTGTTAATGGAAAGATTTTGAACGTTTTCTGGGATTTTATTGAAAAGGCGTATACATTGACCTTTAAAAGATTTACTGACTTTACTAAGTCTGATCACTGGCAAATCTAGCTTGTGCTTATTTCTGGTGTTTCTACAATGAATGTCATCTTTGGCTTTAAATTTACATATATTTTTTCTAACATATAATACATTATCCAAAATGTATTGAGAAGCTACTGTCATAATACCAATTTCTTTAAACTTTTCTCTCAAAGATTCAAATGTAGACATTTTGTAAATCGAACGTATAGCTCGCTTCTGCAGCACAAAAATAGTATTTATATCGGTAGCGTTTCCCCATAAAAGGATACCATATGCCATTCTACTGTGAAAATAGCTAAAGTACACTAACCGTGCAGTGTCTTCGTCAGAAATTTCCCTAATCTTTCTGACTGCATATGCTGCAGAACTGAGTCTATCTGCGAGTTTAGCAATATGAGGACCCCACTGTAATTTGCTATCCAGTGTAAAACACAGTAGTGTCCACCAAATTCATTTTCTCATCATTTAATAGTACATTGGTTTGAACTTGCCGTACATTGGGAAAAGTAAACTTTAAACATTTAGTTTTCGTAGAATTCAAAAGTAAATTATTAACATTAAACCAATGTACTATTTTTGAAAGAGTACTGTTTACCTCGTCGTAATTAGACTGTTGTCTCTTCACTTTAAAAATAAGTGAAGTGTCATCAGCAAAAAGTACTATTTCATTATCATTATCCTTAACTAGATAAGGTAGGTCATTTATGTAGATGAGAAAAAGAAATGGGCCCAAAATAGATCCCTGTGAGACACCTAATTCTATTTTGGTTCCATTAGATCTCTTATTATTAATTTCAACCTTTTGAGTCCTATTTTTGAGGTAAGATGTCAAAAGGTTGAGTGCCGAGTCCCTTATGCCATAGTGGTGCAATTTCCTAATTAATGTAGCGTGTTCGACACAGTCGAAGGCCTTAGAGAGGTCACAGAAGACACCTAAGGCATCCTGTGATTCCTCCCAAGCTTCAAATATACTACATAGAAGACCTAAACCAGCATCCGTTGTGGAACGACCCTTAGTAAAACCGTATTGATTTTCGTGTAATTAATTATTTGTATTAAAGTGTACCAATAGCTGTTTTAAAATTATTTTTTCAAATATTTTGCTACGGGTCGGTAAAATCGATATAGGTCTGTAATTTGTCGGATCAGACTTAATTCCCGCTTTAAATAAAGGTATAACCTTGCTGTGCTTCATTAAGTCAGGAAAAACACCATTCTCTATACAGTTATTAAAAATCATTGCTAGATGAGGAGCTATGATGTCAATTATTGATTTAATAATTTTTGTAGACATGCCCCAAAGATCAATGGTGTTCTTAATGTTTAATAATTTAAAAGTATCAATAATGTCTTTGGGGTCAATCTCTTTAAACTTAAAATTGACATTACATTCCTTTACATTATCTTTGAGTAGTTTTTCGGCAGCTGCAGGTGAAGAGTTTAAGTTTTTTGTAGTTGAGACCGGAATGTCAGCAAAGAACTTTTCAAAGGCTGTCGCAACTTCTAAATCATTGGTAATTTTTTTTTATTTTCAAAATACAGTTGAAAATCCGAGCTACGACAGGTGACGTTTCCAGTCTCACCAGCCTTATTATTACCTTCCAAGTAGTTTTAATTTTATTTTTGGAATTTTTAATCTTTTTCTTTATGTACATAGCCTTAGCAGCTTTGCAAACTTTTCTAAAAGTTTTAGAATAGTTTTTGACGTATTCTTTAAATGCTACACTATTGTTAAAGCATTTTTCTTCATACAGATTATACAATCTTTGCCTGCTTATTTTGATTCCTGCAGTCACCCATTTAGTAAATTTATTATTATTTTTATTATTGTTTCTAACCGTTACTGCGGTAAACACATTGTTAAATTGGGTTCTTATTATAATGATTTCTTAAGTTTTCGCGAGTATCACTCATGATATTATAAGTTTAAACACTTACGGATTTTGTCGCGGAGCACTTTTATTAATCCCGACGTTTCGGCTACTTTACAGCGGCCGTGGTCACGGGCGGACTGAGGTGACAGGTGTCCAATTTCTTGAAGTTATCCAACTACCCGACGACTCATCAATATTTGTTTGCGTTCCGATCTACGCAGAACGTGGGTTGGGTATGGGTTCTTATTATCTTAAATAATTTATTAAAAGCTTCATCTGAGCTATTCGACCCATTCAATAATTGAATACTTGAACTTAAATTATTTCTAAACTTCTCAATACGTTTAGTATTCACAGGAATAAATACAAGCTTTTCCTCTAAGTTACTATCACAATTTATATTGAAAGAAGCTAGCTGTCCACAGTGATCAGAGCTAAGCCTATTTATTATTTCCTTTTTATGTGGAGTAATGTCAGTAAAAATATTATCAATACAAGTGGCCGTTGTATCACATACTCTAGTCGGCTCATAAAATAGATTAAAAAGATTATATGATTTAAACAAAGATGTGAATCTAATAGTGGTGGGAGTTGAGTCTAGTAAATTTATATTAAAGTCACCACAGACTATAACTTTCTTATTAGATGCACATATTTTGGATAGAATTTGTTCCATGACTTGTTCGAAGGAATCATATAATCCTGATGGAGGCCTGGATACGCTTACAATAATAAGATGACTCAACTCTATACAGGCTACCTCAATAATTCGTTCAGTGGAGAGACTTATAATGTCTTTACGTTTCTAATTAATATTAAAGAGCCACCTCTTATGGCCTTTTCTCTACTGAACGAACTGGCAATCTGGTGGTCACTGAAATTGAAAATAAGTTCATATTTTTTAAACCAATGTTCAGAAATACACAAAATATCAATGTCAAATTCCTTTAAAAATAACTCAGTTTCAAGTTCTTTACCTACCATTCCTTGTAGGTTTTGATGCACCAGATTGATTACACAATTATTATTACTTAAATCTTTGGAATTTTTATAATTTTTGGTATTTAAATTTAAGTTATTATAACTGCCAGAGACATTCTCTATTGTCTTATTCTCTAATTTAAATGATTATTTGGAACATGTTCCAATTCGTTAATACTATAGTTAGTATCCTGCTCAATAAAAGCAGTAGTCGTAGAAGCCAAATTCTTGGCTTTTGAAAAAATTAAAATATTATATATCATACTAGCTACATGTCGCTTACAGAAATTGGATAGTAAATACTTATCCAAGTACATGTTACTTAATTTGAAATTTAAGTTATTTATATCCACAACCTGACATTTTTGTGGTTGTGGGTCATTAATAACTATACAATTGTTATTTACAGCATTAAATAGTAGGCTGTTTAATTTATATCTACATACATTTTCCTCCTTATTAGTTCGTGGCAACATTTTTATATAAGGAAAAGTAAACAATACCAACTTTTTTATATTTTCAATTTTAAACAAGGACTCTAAAAGTAATGTCATTTGGTATTTGTTTAATTTCCCTCTTCTCCCAACTAGAATAATAAGTGTTGTGTTAGGGCAATATTTTTCAGTTAGTGCCCTTTGTAGTATATCCTTATAAGTGGCTCCGGGCATACAAATATTAGAAACTGCCTGTCCTTTGCAAATTCTACTCAAATAACTACCTAAGTTCTGCCCTAACTCATCACTAAATAGCCTAATATTTGATTGGCTTTCAGTAAGTGGCTTCTCAGTGGAACATATATTTGACATATTTAACACATTGGAAACTGAATGATCCGCCCGCAGCGAGGAACCGTTAAGTTTCAATAAAGAATGAACACGCTCCTCATTGTATCGAGTTACTTCAAGCAAATCATCCATTGCCAATATATGTCCCTGTATTTCCTTTTGTGAAAGTTCATACTTTTTTGTTAAACTATCTAAAGTATCATGTAAATAGGAAATTTCTAACTGAAGGCTGGATACATCGGCCTCATAAACACATTTTGTCTGTTCCAAGACAACGTTACAATCTAACAAGTTATTATGCAATATTTGGTTTTGTTTGATACTGTTTGCTAATCTATTCATAATGTTTTTGTTTTTCATTGAGATTTGGCTATACTTTTTGATACATTTTTTAATTGTAATATATTTCTTTAATTTTTTCTTACTGTTCATTTTAAAGGTACAATTCCGTGCATCGCGACCGATCGCGGTCGTGCACGACCAACGACTGTCGTCGGACGCTCGCGACCATAGTCAACGTATGAAAATGTATGGCACCGCTTCCGAGGCCCGCGACTGACGCGCGCGGCCTACGACTGTCGTAAGACGCGCGCGATCGTGCCATATAACTTTGACACGGTCGCGCGGGGCCTACGACTGTCGTCGGTCGTGCGCGACTGTCATAACTTCAAGACACGATCGCGCGCGGCTTACGACAGTCGTAGGCCGCGCGCGTCAGTCGCGGGCCTCGGAAGCGGTGCCATACATTTTCATACGTTGACTATGGTCGCGAGCATCCGACGACAGTCGTAGGTCGTGCACGACCGCGATCGATCGCGATGCACGGAATTGTACCTTAAGAGATGGTACTGTGTCATCACAAGTTAAGTCTATTGTAGTAATGTCATTGCAAGGCACTGATAATTTCACGTTTGGAATAAGTTTCTTGAACAGGTCTTGTGTTTGACTGTAATTATGATAGTCTAGCTGGTCTTATAGTTTCCTAATATATTCCTCAGCATTATTTAGCTTGATTTGTAGTGCAGCCGAGTTCTTGAGTGTGCCTTCGTAAAGTCGTAAGTCGGTGATCACTTCCTGTATTAAACCTTTTGATTACAGAGACATCTCTGAATACATGGCGTTTGTTAGAAGCGATGAAGTCAATTTCATTCCTTGTCACGTTATCGGGGCTTCGCCAGGTCCACTTCCTATGGGGCTTTTTCTGGAAGAAGGTGTTCATTAGAAAAAGCCCTTTGGATTCGAGAAAGTTTACTAGCATTTGCCCCCTGTGATTTCTGCACCCAATGCCAAAGGGGCCTATTTTCGACTCGCCATTCTCTTGGACTCCCACTTTAGCATTGAAATCGCCCATTACAACAGTGTAGAAGGTGTTGGAACAAGACATAGCTTTGGCTATGTCTTCATACATAGTCTCGACCTCGTCGTCAGGATGTGCCGATGTTGGGGCATACACTTGGATTACCTTAAGGTAGTACCGATCTGTAACCTTTAGCACAAGGTATGCCACTTTTGCCGACACACTACCCATTTCTACAATGTTGCTCTTAAGCGATTTGCTCGACAGTCGACACCCAATTTGATGAAACAACTATTTTCCCCTCGTCATCCAAAATTAATGCATTAAGAAGTTAGAAGAAAAAGGAACAAAACTTACAATAAATGTAAGTAATTATCTGCCGAAAGGGTCCCGGTAGCGAAAAAAACTCGTTAGCCCCAGAGGAAGGGTTAAGTTGTCATTAGCAGACTGTTAATGTGGCCGGCATTGTTGTAGCTTTTGTCTTACACATTACACTGTTTGTTTTTACGCGATAAGAAAGAGTGAGCAAAACTGTCTTGTGGCATTTCATTAAAGTTGTATGTTTGGATGAAATGAAATAGTCCTGGAGCCAGTGACAGATTTTCATGACCAAGTCCCTCCCAACCGAAACTTTCCGTAGACAAGACAATTTTCCGTAGGTTGAAAGCGAGAAGAAAATATTTTAAATAATTACTAAGTCACCAGAAACCAACAGACTTACATAACAATTAACATTGTTCAGTCACCTGGTAGGTACTCGCGAGCTAGTTTTCTTGATTGTATTTTTGACGTGATAACGTCTTATAATTCGATATGGGGTATGCGCCCGAAAAACATGACAGTTCATGCGGCGTCGCCTTGCTGACAGCTGCTCTGAGGCGTTCCATTTATCGTCTCAGCAACCGTACTCAACCCACCTGGGCCGCGCTCTTTGTTTCGATTATATTACGTATTTTGATGACTTAGAGAATACTTTTGTATGAAGAAGTTTGGTTAGTTATGACCTTTGATACATTGACCATACTCTGATTGAAAAATAAATAAACAATTTGTGAGCTATTAGTATTATTTCGGCTATTTAAAATTGTGCTCTATTTCCTACGTGTCAAGGTATGACTTGTGCTTTGTTCGAAGATTCGAAGATTTCACGAATGTATGTAGCGTTTTGTATTGCGAGTAGTTTATTTTACTCATTATAAATATTTTTAGACAATCATTTGAAAGAAATACATCGAAATAACTTTAGGTTACAGTCGAAAAAGTTTGTTTCTATTTATAGAGATTCGGAAGCGAGGGTTAAGGGGTTAAGGATAGTTGAACGTGACAACGTCATACATTGTCACGTTCAACTATCATCAGTAAACCTACTTTACAGACAACCGATTTTTAATGTACTTTTTTGTACGTCACCGACCAATCAGGAATTTTTACGATTCACAAATCTCTATTATGATGTTTAACATAATACGGTCCCCACATCATTACATTGTAATGAAACACGGCGGGCACAATGCCTAGTGTCGTATTGTGCCCCCCGTCCCCCCGCGCGCGGAGTGACACATTTTCCCATCGACACAACATCGCTAACCCTTTATTAACAACCAGATTAGCTCCGACCGCATTATTTGTCAACAGCGCGGCCGCCGTGCGCGCCGCGGCGCCTCTCCGCCCCGGGAATAGAGCTCACATTCACGCGGCCGGCCGCTACATTCTTTTAGCACCATAAAAGTAATTAGAGGGCGACCAGCGTAGCTCGAGCTGCTAAATCAGGCGGGCGGCAGCAGGCAGTACGCGCGACAAGGGGCCGGGGGGTCTAGCGGCACTGGTCGGGTCTGACATATGCTCGTTCGGGGTCGGCCGTAAGCCTCTTCTCTCTATTAGGGCGGGCGGCGCCCTCGCAGGCTGTTTGCCGACTTTAGACTTCACTTTATTAGAGAGCAATATTCGCGAAGGTGCGCAAACAGCGGCGCCCGCTCCGTCGCGCGGCGCGGGGCCTCCGGTCACATTTTATTATAAAATTTTTGAGGGTGCTCACGACGAGATACTTAACCCTCGACGTCACTCTTGTAGCGAAATTAAGTACTTTTGTTAGTTATACACTCTTAAATTCATGACGTAAAGCGATGTGCAACTCAATAATCCACTACCGCATTTAAATGCATGACATTATAATGTAGATTGTATTTATAATTACGTCATATTTATAATTACATAATATTACTTATGTCCAAACATAAAACTAAATCATCACACTAACCTGCACCCTGACCTCGGGCAGGTTGACCTTCATGGCGAGCTCCTCGCGCGAGTACACGTCGGGGTAGTGGCTCTTCTCGAAGGCTCGCTCCAGCTCGTGCAGCTGGTAGGTGGTGAAGGTGGTGCGGTTGCGGCGGTGCTTCTTCTTGTCGGCGGCCCCGCCCCCCCGTGCCTCGTCCTCACTGGCGCTGGCGTCGGCCTCTGCCGCCGCCTCCCCGCCCCCGCCCGCTGGCATGTACCCGTCATTGCTGTTGCATGAGCCCTCGCCTGAAAAATAATGCAGCATTTAATCCCGAACTAAGCCCGTGTGGTAGTAACCACGCCAGATTCAATCAAAATCTCATCAATTTTTCATCTTATTGTAACCGAAATGCATACTAATATAAAATATTAAAAATGCGAAAGTGTGTCTGTCCGTCTATCTATCAGTCTGTTGCCTCTTCACGCCCAAACTACTCAACCTTGATAGATTTTGATGAAATTTGGTGTGACGATACTTTGAGGCCCGGGAAAGGACATGGGATACTTTTTATACCGGAAAAATGTACGGTCATCTAGTATTAAATAAAATAGTTTCAATATCCCGTCCATAGGTTGTTATTAAAATTGTGCATCTATATTTTCAAAAGTTTGTGTCTGTAATAAATAAATTAGATATAGTTTGTACGAGGCATGGTCAAAGCGATCTACGTAAACCATACAAATAAAATTACGTTGCTCTTCTTGTAACTCGTATATTTAGTGTCTAGCCAAGAGTCTAAGAATATCTACGATGATTTCCGAAAATTTCAACCGCTACAGCCTACAACTCAAAAGGTATCATTTCAACTGCATTTCAATTCAGTTTCCGACTAACTGCCTCCACGATATCACAGTCGATAGGCCCAAATAATCAATCATGGCGAACTATCAATTACAGTGACGTCATCAGCCGGCACTCGGCGCTGCACGCGTATGCAAATCGCGCCAAACGCAATTACCACACTATTACATAGACATTAAACCCGAGACCGGCGACCACCACACAGGTATATCTGCTCCTCCATCTGGGCACCATCTATCATGTTACATGATATGAGTATTTACTATTCAGTATCAGTATTCACCCCTGCTAGAGCCTCCGATTCTAATATAGGCCTACGTGGAACAAACTGAGGCTGGTATTTCATTCATATTATGCGAGTCGAATTAAGATACTGTGTTTATTCAGTTGACCAAAGAAAAATAACGCAAAATATCACGTACTTTTTAAATAAATGTGAGTGCCCAGAGCGTAGGCGCATTTTAGGCTTCAGTATGAAAAAATGTTAAATGTCCTATCTCGAAATTTTAATTGATAATATTTAAACTAAACCACAAACGTTAGCTCTTAATGTTTGTTACATTATATTATTATTAATATGTAAGTATTATTAATAGTGACTGAAAATCCATGCTAATATTATAAAAGCGAATGTGCGTCTGTATGTTACCACGCCCAAACTGCTGAACTGATTTACCGAGATACTTTGAGTCCGGGGAAAGGACATAGGATACTTTTTTGATGGAAGTCGACGGCTGCCGTCGACAATTAGTGCTGTTCGTCTGTAAGATTTAAGAAGCCTTAAGTGTACTTCCTAACCTAAATAATTTCCATTCATTTAACTTTGGATCATAGTAACAAACATTGTATAATTATATTTATATAATGTTAAATATGTATTACTATTATACTCGTAGTAACGTCGTATTTTGTGATTTAATTTGTGGGTTTGCGTTGTCATTTACAACGAAGTCCCGCGCGTTGTGTGCGATAAATCAATTGTCGGCGTCGCGCTGTTTGCACAACTACAGCGATAACGTTATTGTTGGCGATTGTTAACCCGTTGACGGCCAGCTACGACCCGGTGTTGGACGGGGTAGTAGAAGCCACATAGTAATAAAAAGGTTATTATAGTTATTTTACTTGATTTATGCCCAGTTTCTGTGTTTTTTTTTTTTAAATCATTCATTAAGCGTTTGATTGCCCTGGTCTAGATCGTTAACCGACTTGTGGTCTTATGAAAAAAATGTATAAATAGATACAATTTGCTCTACATTATGCAAATTGTAGTAAAATCACTGTCATACTTCATAGTTGATTCAATTATATTATGTACTTAAAATCATAAAATAACATCAAGCAGTTATCGCTACAATGCAAATATGTAGATTGTAGAGCACTCGATCGAGTGGTGTGCTCTTTTAATAATGTTTATTGAATAATCTATACAATGTCGGAACATAATCCTCAATCGGACGTCAATATTTTTGTATGAGAATAACTCAATTACGGCGCGATTAGTGATCAACATGAAATGTAGATAACTCGGTAATCCGCCGTGACGCCCGTCGCTGGGACAGATAGAGACGTCAAAACAGACTACCGTCTCTCTCGCACCTAATGAAATTAGCGCAAATGAAACGAGACAGCAGACACGAGAGAAAACAAACAAAACACTGTGCATTAGGAGTTAAGACGTGATAGCATCTCGCGCCTTTTAGTTGTAATTACTTCGGCGGGCCGGCGTCGGGCCGATGTCGGTCGGTTGTCGGTCGGTTGTCGGTCGCGGGTCGTTTTTGCCCCAACCCTAATCACACGTCAGATTTGCTGCATTAAAGCTTAATAATGATTTTACAAAACGGCCTTATTGATTTATTTTGATATGCGGCCCTTCAGTCTCTATCTGTATTTCGAATCTTGACGATGATGTCATAATAATATCGTGTTATATGTTGTTAATAGATATCAGATAAATCTCAAAAGTAACGTAGGTGCTTGCAAAGGTTTTAGGGCTCCGTACGCAGTCCTTACTTACTCCGTAAGTAACCCAATTACTAGGACTTCGCTGTCTGTCCGTCTATCCGTCCGTCTATCTATATCAAGAACCGCGCTAGCTAGCCAGTTAAAAAATTCACAAATCACGTATTTCTTTTGGAAAGTGACAAATACTAAAAACTAAATAAATTAATGAATAATATGACATACAAAAAACACATTTTTTGCCTATTTTTGCCGTCTATAACGGTACGGAACCCTCCATGCGCGAGTCCAATTTGCACTTGGTTGATTATTATTAGAATATTTTGCATTCTTTGTAGGTACTATTATTACCTCGAGGGTCAGCGCAGACAGAACGAAGCGCAGTGAAGAGGATTTTAATAACGCACTTTTAGATTATTAAAGTAAAGTGCATAAATGATTGAACCTTACAAAAAATGCTCGCGCGTCCTCAAGGAATTGCTCAAATATACCTACGCGGCAATCCTTTATCGCACTCTATTTAATAATTAAATTTAAAGTTTATTTTCAAGTGCATTACTAAAATCCTCTATGCTGTGATCCTTTCTGTCAGCGCTGACTCTGATAATCTATAGAATTTTCACATTTTTTTGGAAACAATCGTTGACTTTGATTAAATAGTACCTTTTACTCTTAACTTTTACTGTTTACAGCTTGTGAACAATACACAATAAATGTGTTGTAATCAAAAAGGTAATATATATAGGACTACTGGGAGTAAACAGATAATTGTACAACCGGTTGGACGACCGGTCGATCGAGTCGAATCCTACGTTGTGATAACTGATCATTACATTATATGCCTGACCGTCTGTTTATTTACTTGTTGTCTAAATTAACTGTTCGCAGACCTTGTTGACACTACAATTCCACTGCAACATAAATGAATTAAATCAAACAGCGATACACACAATAATAAACGTATGTACCTGCCTATGTATGTATATATTAAGTAGACATATTAATATAATGTGCTGAATATATTTAAAACGGAAAACCAACAGCTTACGCTTTAATAAATGCATTAATATACAAGAACATATTTAATTCTATTAAGTTTAAAAAAGTACTTAGCTAAATCCGCGTCATACAAAATGTCATCCGCGGTATAATGAAAATCTGTGGACAGTGGACATCTTATATTTTATTAAAATTGGACCAGTAGTTTAGTCGATAATATAACTTGTGAGTTACAAGTAACATTATCGACTTAACTACCAGCAAGTCTAACTGCCGCACTCACTGCTGCACTCAGAGTGGAACGTTAATTAGTTAAATGTAATTAATTTAAAATTTTGACATAAGTCCAATACATTATCTGTCAAACTCTTCATTAAATTGAAGGTTAATCATAATTAGATGTCTCTGAGTGTGGCAGTCGTGACATTTAATTATGACTAGCCTTCAATTCATACATAATCTGTCAACCAATTTAATGAAGAGTTTGACAGATAATCTATGGGGCTTATAATTTAGTTTGTTATTATTTTTTTTAGCAATATTCCGCGAAATAAACTTCCACCTTTAAGGAAATGAGTGAGTGTACGCATAGGCAGACAAATAATGCTTTAAAACATCATTTGTGTCATAACAAAGACCGGATTGATGAAAAATATTAGTCCGGTGTCTATAAGATCGATTGTCCTGAATGCGATAGTGTATATGTGGGTCAAACTGGACGCAGCTTTGAGACTCGGTATAAAGAACATATCGCAGCTTATAGGCATGGTCATCCTGATAAGTCACATTTTGCTAAACATCTTTTAGATAGTAATCATACCGTGCCCGATGGCCATTCCTATAAAGTTTTACATAAATGCGATAAAGGCTTTCGGCTGAGCGTGCTGGAACAATTAGAGATCATAAAAGAAAAGAAAAATAACAGATTTGCATTGTTAAATGACCAAACTTGCTTGACTACGTCACCGCTTATTAATATGTTCGGGGGTACTGGTGAGGGTATTGGGGGTAGTAGTAGTAGCGGGGCTCGATAGGGTATAAAAGGCGGTGTTTTGGCCGGTGGCGGCACTTGACGGACGTTGTTCGTAGAGTCCACATCCTGAGGAAGCTCCGGTGTTGGAGCGAAACGCGCGTCGAGGTTTTCAACCTGCATGGTGGTGAGGGGCCTTGCATGGATTTGCCAACATTATTGCTTGTGTGGTGGTGGTGTTTGCAAGTTATTGCATGCGAGTGTACGCATAGGCAGTGTGGGAGGAGGGAGGTGCTATACGCATGCCTATGCGTACACTCACTCATTTACTTAAAGGTGGAAGTTTATTTCGCGGAATATTGCTAAAAAAAAATAACAAACTAAATTTTAAGCTATGGATTTCCGCAAAGTAACGTCTGATTCCATTAACTATGGGGCTTGTGTCAAAAATTCAAAATATGTGTTCGTTTCTGAGTGTGACAGTATGTATGTTACAAGTTATAACATACATAAACTGCTTAAATATTTCCTTTTGGATTCGCCGTATATAAGGAATAAAAAAATATTTAAAATTGAACTAATTAAAAAACAAACATTGCAGTGGCCGTGGACCGTCAATGTTGACAGCAAAACTAGAAGTCCAAAACGTATTTGACATAACCCGTCGCTAACATTCAGCTTGCAGCTCATTATAACAAACCCTATACGCTTCTCATTACTAACATGCTTGCCGAAACTTTCTGATGCAACTTGAGTACCTATGTATACTGTACGCACTCCTCTCTAAACTGAAGTTAGGTCACATCGCGTGCTCCGGCGGCATGTCAAATGTTATTTGGAAGTTGTGTATTCGATTAGCACAAGTCACAGCGCTCACGCACTCGGCGCGGAGCTTAACCTAAATAATTGCCCGACTATATTTATTTTAATTGCCATAAAAATTGCCCAAATAAATGGTGAATGGCTACCGTTTGTGGGTGTAATTAATTAACGTTTCGTGGTGATCATAATAATGATTATAATCAAAACATTTACGGAGTATCGGACACTACTTACTGGTTCGTATTTTTTGTTACTAAAACTTTATGTAAGCAAATACGGTTTATTCAATAAATTAAATGCAATAATTTTTATTATTAAAATTAAAATCTGCTACAATATGTAGAAGAAGTTAAATGTTCGTAAGAGCGACTTTCACAACCTTTACATTGTTAGGCCTATTTAGCTCATACGATTTATGCGATTTGCGTCAGTACACAGATTTATTTCTCTGTACCTACTCGCTATCAACAAGTTTTAATTTATTAAAACTTAAAGTTCATCGTGTTAACTTTATTATTTTATAATAAATATTTCCGGGTTATGCAGCATAATTATTATGGAATAATATAAAATTTTATAAAAAATATATTTTTTCCGCCTCCTTCTCTCAGGTTTAGAATAAGGATAAATTTCTTCATGATTAGTCAATTCTATTTGTTACTACTATTGCTGTGTACTCGTAGGCTGAACGCAAATTGTTGTTAAACAGTAATTAAATGCAAAGTATTTTTGCACTGTTTATACTTTACGAGCTTTTGCCCGCGGCTTCGCTCGCGTTAATAAGTATAATTATATATGTACAAACTTTCATCCCCCATTACCCCTTGGGGTTGGAATTTATCAAAATCCTTTCTAAGCGGATGCCTACGTCATAACATCTATCTGCATGCCAAATTTCTACTCGATCCGTCCAGTGGTTGGGCTGTGCGTTGATAGATCACCATGTCAGTCAGTTACCTTTGAGTTTTATATATTACCAGCTGTTGCCCGCGACTTCGTCCGCGTTAGCATAGTATAATAACGGAGATGGATAATTTTCTCCTTTTTAACTTACTCAAAGGGTAAAAACGGGACCCGATCACAAAGATAAAATATCAGCCAGTCCGTCTGTCCATATCCAGGCTGTACCTCAAAAACCGCGCTCGACAGTTGACATTTTCACAAATTATGTATTTCTGTTGCCGCTATAGTAGTGTATATATTCTTTGGCTAGTGTATACAAATAGTAAAAACAAAATAAAGTTAATATTTGAAGGGGGCTCGAAGGAGTCCGCATAGTAATCAAGTGACACTCACACAAAAAGAAGGGTTCAATTTCCAAAAACACTTAAATATCTATCCATTCATTTTTAATCAGCAGTCCAAAAATAAACTTTAATGTTTCTAACTTAAGAAATGACGGACTTTCATTCAAATTTTCAACCCCTATTTACCCCCTTGAGGGTAGAATTTTCAGAAACGCTTAAACACGTGTCCAATAATTTTTAATTATTAGCCTAAAAATAAAGTTTCATGTTTATAACTCAAGAAATAACGGACTTTCATTCACACTTTCAACTCCAATTTCACCCCCTTGGGGGTAGAATTTCCAAAAACGCTCAAATACGTATTTATTCATTTTTAATCCGTAACTCAAAAATAAAGTTTCATGTTCCTAACTTAAGAAATGACGGACTTTCATTCAGACTTCCAACCCCTATTTCTACCTTTTCGGGGTAAAATTTTCAAAATTCCTTCCTTAGTGGGTGTCTACTTAATAAAACAACCCTACTCACCAAATTTCGTGGCTGTAACTTTAACAGTTTTTTTTTCAGCGATGATGAATCAGTGAGTCAGTCAGTCAGTCAGGACATGTAATTTTATAAGTATAGATATAGATTGAGACATGGTTACATACATGACGGATTATTAACACCTGTTGTTTATCGAAATTAATTATTGGTATTAATGTATACAACCTGTACATTTTGTGGTACACTTTACGGAAAAACTATCACGCCTATTGATTTGAACTTTAACATAGTTATTTTTATTTATAATATTTAGATGTGTTATCATCAGTCAGTCAAGGTGTGATGACGCGAGCCCTCACAAAGCTCAGCTTTTAGCTAGTAAATAAAATCAAAATAGTGCAAGAAGACCGCAGTTTGTATTGGGCCTGTTATTTGATCCGCGTTAATGAAGTAACTGAAACACAAGCTCCACGCCGCTATCGCTACAATCTACATCGCGTTTTCCGAATGTTCCAACCCCAGCGCCCAGTGCCGATATAATTTAGTCCCACATTTATATTTCACTAATTATGCTCGTAATTCCTGCTCCGCTTTTCTGACTTTTAATTTAATTTTCTCGTTTACCACACTACCGATCGCCAATAAAATTACAGCAAATTAGACGCAAAGTGGAAGTAAATTAGATTATAGATAAAATATAAAATTAACGCTTTTAATAACGTCTATTCGCGCAAGTACATAATATTTTCTGTAACTTTTTTGCGCAATCATTCGTTTATCGGTCACCAACTATACATTTTTTGGGAAAACATCTAATATGTGTCCTGTCCCACGATGCGAAGGAATTCTTAACGAGAAAAATTTTAATCGTTTTAACGGCTTAAGCTTAAAATAATAACAGACAGACAAACGGTCAGACTTCGACATTTATGATATTTGTACGGAATATGGATTGCAGCTGGAAATGGCTTAAGCACATTTGTAATTTCCTTTCTATTTAACTACAACGTTAAACATTCGAACTCATTGAGTAGTACAACGACGCGCTTATAAAGAGCTTTTACATTTGTCTACATAACGCATGTAATGTTATTTTCACTCGTTTTGTTTGTATCATCAATTCATTAGTACATTAAACTTTTTAATAACAAAACAACATGACGAGATGTATCGACCGATCGACGAGCTCGACGTTAGATCGTTATCTCGGCACCGAACAGAGTTATATAAAGTGATCATTGCATTAGCGATTGTGAAACTAGAGTGGATTACTGTCCGTCAGTTCATTACTACAACAAACATACATACATTATTAGACGTGTATTATTATTGTAAGTAGCTCTAGTGCAAGTCTAATTGCGGGTAATAAAATATTAATTTTATTGTTGCAAATTACAGTTGATTAATATTGATATCAAAAACCTTCTTGATTATTTGTTATATTATATATATTAGTAAGATAACATTTTAAACTTTCGCGTTGCATTATAATTAAAACTTATTAATCGGGACTTAACGCGACTTATTCTAACGAGACGTCGAGAAAAAGTATGTACTCGTAGAAACATTACTATTAGAACAAGTCGCGTTAAGTCCCGATTAATAAGTTTTAATTGTTTAGTAACTTGTGTATTTAGATTTAAGATGTTAGAAACATTTGAAGAAATATATAATTATTGTTTAATTTTATAAAAGTTCAAAATAAGAAAAATCTTGACTGTTACTCGTAAACATAAGATTTACTAACTTTAGATGGTGTAGTTTTTGCTACTCATAATTAATAATCTAAGACTTTCATAAGACATACTGAAGATATAAATGTTTATTGTTATCGTTTTAACCCTGAAATTATGATTAACTTTGAAATAAACACTAGGTTCAACTCATAAAGTAACGTAGTTATAAAATTCTCGGAAATGCTACATATATTGTATTCTATTGTTGTCGCCATCACCGGTGCTCGTATGGGGCTTGATGGGTTAATGACTGTACATACATTTCGACGAATAAGAATTAAAAAAAAAAGTAACACAAAGTTTTGTAAGTTTATGTTGTGTGCAATATTTTGAGTTATGCTTAGATTGGAACACAAATAACATTTTTTGTTATAAATAATAAATATTCAGATAGTTTTAACAAGTTCAACAAAATACAAGATAATTATTTTGTCTTATACTTAATTTATTTTGTGTTTCTGTCCTCCCGCAGCACTTGGAATGTTGCCTACACGCCAGGAATTATAAAATGCATTTAAACAACATTCTTAGAGCATAAACAATGAAAAATGTTTAAAAAAATATTTACAAAAATATTGTCATAATAACGTAGAGCAACTGCTACGCGCGTAGCAGCATCGTAGCCGCGTAGCAGCATCGTAGCCGCGTAGCACGGAGCTACGGGCTCGGAGCTCTGTTCAAAAGAAACCGAATTTAATCTTAATCTTATTAAAAACCGTTACAACAATATGCTACTATTTTTAATAGCACTTACAGTATGTGAATAAAACAAAATTAAAGAAAATTATTCGTATTTTATTGAGTAGTGAAATACGTGAAAATAGCAAAACGACCTGACGAAACGAATGAAAACTCAGCCACATAGATTGATGGTATTTAGTTTGTATATTTTAAATAAATAATAAAGTCTTCTTAGGTTGTTCAGGGTAGGCATGTTCTGGTATTTATTAATGTAAGGTCAGTATGTTTGGGACGTTCGAAGGTAGGCGCTTGTCGGTCGGCGCCGGCGGCGGAAAAAAATAATGAAGCTTTTTATTTTATATTACAATAACAACACTTAGAAATAATAGTGTACATAAGATGTAATACGCGAACCGTTTTCCACAGAAAGTATTCAGTACGAAGTTATTTCTCTCTTAAGTTTCCATTCTTTTATTTTTATATGTAATTTTAAATGCATCTAATGGCTTTCTAGGAATAATTATAAAATTTATTTATACTTATAGAATGTTGATAGTAGATAATAAAATAGAATACTTATTTCAATCTCGATTAAATTTATTATAGTGCTTAAATAAATGTTTATAAAACAACTCTGTAAGATTTTGCTTACAATGCATTGTAATAATATTCTGTGTATTGTAATATTTAAAACTTGCTTCCTTGTTAGATCTTTATAAAATAATATGTAAACATTATCGAGCGCCTACAAACTCTTTAGGCCTAAAAGCACTGTGAGCTTCTCATAACATCCGTGTACTTTATATAATTAAAAACTACGATTTTGTTATTATTTTTTAAATTCGCGCAAATATAATAGTGGGTGTACAAAAATAACCACGGTTTATTTTTGATGTTTTGAACAAAACATCAATAACAATATATCGAAGAAGGCCAGTCTCTATTTGCTAATGCTCTTTCAACTATATTAATCTTTTTTTTTACCTCAAAAATGCTACAATTATATTTTATTGAAAACTAGATGACGCCCGCAACTCCATTGCGTCAAAATTCATTTATCGTGCGGGAACCGTACATTTTTTCGGGATAAATTGTGTCCTTTGTCCTTTCCTGGGACTCAAATTATCAATTAATTTCAGCTAAATCGTTTCAGTGGTTTGGGCGTGAAGAGGTAACAGACAAACACACTTTCGCATTTATAATATCCATACTAATATTGTAAATGCGAAAGTGTGTCTGTCTGTCTGTCCGTCTGTCTGTCTGTCTGTCTGTCTGTTACCTCTTCACGCCTAAACCACTGAACCGATTTTGCTGAAATTTGGTATGGGGATACTTTAAGTCTCGGGAAAGGACATAGGATACTTTTTATTCCAAAAAATGTACGGTTCCCGCGCGATAAACGAATTTTAGCGCAACGGAGTTGCGGGCACCATCTAGTTAACTATAAATATCAATTTGTATCTCTATTAGTCTTTGCTATTGATAGAGAGTTATACTTAGCTTTATAATATTGAAACTGATTTAGGACTAGTTTATGGACAAATAGCGTCCATACCACGTCCATACTTATTTTGCTTTTGATATTATATATTTAGTGACGCAAGACTGGTAATATTAAGAAACGTGTTGTTTTATGACAAAATTATATTACATTGTTTAAAACTAGACTAGGAACCGTACTATGTACCGTTGTTATAGCCTATAGGAAATTATACAGCCGTTGGGTTCTTGTTAATATCTCTACGGGATAATAATAATTGAGAACACTAAATGTATCAACAACCAACACTCTCTCTACACCGAGTTGCTGTACGGACGCACTAGCCTACTGGATAACTTAACACTGTAGTAATAAATCTATTAAAATGAAGTGGAATAAGTGCAAAGAAAATGTATAATTATTTAATTTAACACTGTAGTCACCGGCACTCTATCTAGATTCTAGAGCTACCTACCTAATGTGCAGGTAATTCCAACGCCTTCAGCTAAGCTATTACTGATACATCTGATACTCACTTTTGGTCCAAGATTTATCTACTTTCCAATGTCACTTTAATATTAACTTAGCGTGCTGGCTTCCCCCGCATAGGTCACTTATTCCTAAGGCACAGTCTAGTCTATCAGTGTCGGTCACCGTACTCACCGGCACTCTCGTTGGCCCCGGGCGAGACGGGCTCCTCGTCGCGGCGGCGGCTGAGGCCGAGGATGGCGTCGATGGTGTGTCGGGGCGCGGGGGGCAGCTGCATGTGCGTGAGCTGCATGTGCTGGTACAGCATGCCCATGCGCAGCGAGTCCAGCACGTGCACGGGGCTGGCGCGCGGGCTGTTGTCGCGCGAGTCGGGCGCGTCCATGCTGCGAGCGGCGCCGCGGTCGACTGAGCCCGCGCCCCGAGCACCCCGAGCGAGCGCCGCGCCGCCACAGGGGGCGGGGCCGCCGCAGGGAGCCCGCCGAGTGCGAATTTTCGGATTTCGTTTGTACACTAGCCGATAGTGCGCGCTGATTGGGTCCGATTGTGCCGCGTATTGGCATCTTATTCCTTCCGATTGACTTTACGCCCTAGCGTATTCTTGCCGTAATTGTGTTTCGTCTGTCGCGTCTCCCGGCTCGAGCATAGGCTGAGTGATAGCACTCAGAAGAAGTTTTTTAATTCGTTTTTATTCAATTGTAATGCTAAATTAACGTAGTATAGAATATATTTTGCGAAGAAAGTTTTCGCAATTTTTTAATTTCATTTCCCAAAACTAATTGAATTTATATACAGCTACCAAAAAATATGGTTAGGATTTCGATAGCGAAGAGGTAAAACGCTACTATAATCAAATATATATTCTGTGCTATAATAAGGGGCTTTATATTTTGTAATCACTGCCTTTTCACCGATTACTCAATATAATGAGTGCCGATTAAATAAAAGAAAATAATGACATAATTTGAACATCAATAACATCATCGGGCAGTAATTATGTAATTAATGAACCAAAGTGATGTTAAACTAATTAGCGACTCGGTACGACGGAGTGGGTCAACACCATCCGAGTCGGGCTCGCGCACGGCGCCGCGGCCCGCGGACGGCGGACGGCACACTCACCGCAAAGTTGACTTTATGTTGGACTAACGCAGATATGACTTTCAATTAGCGGCGCGGTGGTGTGAAGCGGGCGACGGGCGGCGGGCGTCCCGCTCATCTCGCGCGTTGCTAGGGGCGGGGCGATGACGTCACGCGCGGCGACCAATAGTGCGCGCCCGCTTTTTGCCGCGCGCTTTGTGTTGTCCCTTTGTCGCGGGCCCCGCGCCCGGCGCAGCGCGACCTCAACAAGTCGCACGTGGGACCCGCGACTAACTTCACTACGGATGACAATCGACAGGACCACTCGAGTTTAGTTAGCCCAATTTGTAGCTGATTCATTTGAATATTACTTAATTTTTTGTAATATGACAGTCTTTAGTCTGTATCAAATTAATATTGTATCAAAAAGCTAAAATACATGTTTAAAAGCTCATCGTATCGCTCAAACTCCAAAAATTGTGTATGATCTACGTTTGGTGTTGCAGGATCTAGTGGGAAAATCAATTCAGTCTTCTCATCGAGTGAAACATTAGTACAATGAATATTAATATTAGCATGAACTGCGATGTATATCGGGCTGGATGGGCAGATGTCACTATAGATATCGACGTGTAATTGAATGACGCGATGACAATCGCCGCCATTACCGCGCACCGCACACCGCACAACACTCGACGATTGCATCCGCGACGATTTTTCATTACCGTATTTTTAATTGCAGTGCCTCGATGTATAACATGTAGAATGTCAATTCATTTCGCAATTATTACAGGTGTATTATAATTTTTTACTTATTATCAGAGAGCTAATTTGTGTATTTTGGTTAGCGTCAGACACGTTAACTAATAATCAACGACAATATTGAAAAGATAAGCTGATGCCAATCCCAGTCACTTTTATACACGTTTATCGTCTCTTCAACGTTGTCATCATCCGGTATCGCAATATGGCCAAATGATGTACCAAAAGCCTATTTTTACTTGCATCCTAAGTATTAGTAACAATGGCAGAATGGCTATATTATAAAATCCCGTCTCTATTTGACAATTTTGTTGGTCGTCGGTTGTTAAACATCGCTTATTTTGCAGCTCCCCCCCCCCCCCCCCCTCTGCCCCTCCCCCCTCGACGTAATCAATTTGCCGTTTTTATGACGTAATGATTCGCTTGCGCCGCCGTCGCTGTTGTCTCTTATTATTTATTCACACTCTTTGTTGCCTGCAATCACCTTCCCCCTCGCTTAACATCCACTTCGTCTTAATTGAAACTTTTTAAAAATTTTCACCAACCATTTTTAATATTTAAAAATATATATTTTTCGTACTCCGAAGACGTTAAAACCTTATTGGCGCGTATTACGAAGCTATGAAAGATTATTTTATTTTGGACCTATTCAAAGTGTGTTGTGAAAAATTAGTCTCGCAGCACTCTCGCTATAGAGATAATATATTAAACCTACAGGCAGAATGAACCTAACAAAGCATCCTCATCATGCACGATACTTTGAATTAAAAAAAAACTTACCGAAAATCATTTATTATAATATCAATTGTTTGATAATAATGATTACTGCAAATGATCGAAAAACGACACACATTCATGTGTTCATTTTACAACTCTGCACGCCACGTCTGCGGTCTGACCTGGTACAAATTAATCAAGATTAAAGCTCTCAAAAGTGGTTTCGGAATTCCACGTGTAAACTTAAACAATTATTAAGTTATAAGCGCGTCACTCAATATCGGCGGGCTTATACGAAATTGATGTGTGTATGTATTGTACAAAGTGTCGGAAATCTCATTAGCATCGGGTCTCGAAGGGGGAGGGGGGAGCACGCAGGGGGGCGGAGGGGGGATATTTAATCACAGCTCGCCACAAACAGTCTGAGAGCAAACGTAACCGGTTAAGTCAGAATAACGAGCTAATGGCGAGCGAACGCCGAGTTAAACGAGTTTGCGTTCCACATTGATTGGGATAAGTGGGGGAGGGGAGGGGGAGGCTAACAACCGCCACATAACATTTGGCTTGTAGTGATGGCCGTAGTCGATAGTTGAATATCGATCAAAATGTGACAAAAACTTTATATCTCCACAGGTATAAACAATTTATTATACCATAAGCTTGGGTCTAGTAAATAGCCCATCAAGCCCCGTAAGGCCCATATGGGCCGCGATAACAAAAGATTTCCAGGAATTGGTGACCCTTTAGATAATATTTTCTTAAAAGTGGCATTTTCAGTTTCAAATCAAAGGCACATGCGAAATCTCATAAAAATAAACAGTAGGTATGCCTTGCAGCATAATAAGTTATGATCAAAGTTATAATGAGACTAGATGACGCCCGTAACTCCGTTGCGACAAAAATCGTTTATCGCGCGGGAACCGTACATTTTTCCGGGATAAAAAGTGTCCTATGTCCTTTCCCGGGACTCAAAGTATCTCCATACCAAATTTCAGCAAAATCGGTTTAGCAGTTTGGGCGTGAAGATGTAACAGACAGACAGACAGACAGACAGACACACTTTCGCATTTATAATATTAGTGGATATGGATTAATGTCAAACCTAAACTTTTTATAAAACGGACTAATATTTAGTTAGGTAGGTACTTAGCTTAGATAATAAATAATAATGTTGTTCTGGGGGCACAGCAGTGCCCCAGCCAAGCTTTTTAGCAAAGGCTCGGCCGTACCATACTTTTCTCGAAGCGGTTAGCAGCTATTTCACACCCCCTTTATCTTCGATGTTAACAATGCTAAGGATTCAGAATTTCGGTCACTAGGAGCAAGTATTAAAACTAGTTTAACCTCCAAATTATATGAAATTTCGATAAATAGTTTAATAGTTACGGGTGGTCAAAGTTACTACATTTTGTCACTCACTGACTTATAAATCATCAAAATTCTAAGGTACTTCTAGCAGACTAAGAACTTTGAAATTTGGTACCCAGATAGGTCTTTATTTACAATGAAAGGAAAAATTATGAAACCGGCCAAGTGCGAGTCGGACTGGCGTACATAGGGTTCCGTGCCGTAAATTTGTATGGGAGCCCCCCTTAAATAATAAGTATATTTAATTTTTATTATTAATTATTAAAGTTAATATACAGTTGAGTATTTTCTGAAATTTTCAAAAACCTTACTGTTACCATTATGGATATAGAGCAAAATAGGGGAAAAATCGTGTTTGTTGTATGAGGCCCCCTATTAATAATTTATTTTATTTGAATTGGAGTATTAGCTTTTATAACGATACCAGAAATACATAATTTGTGAAAATTGCAACTACCTAGCTATGGCGGTTCTCGAGATCCAGCCTGGTAACATAAGGATGGACGACGGACAGACAGCGAAGACTTATTATTTATTGATGCCGGGTCCCGTTTTCATCCTTTGGGCAGGGAAACCGAAAAAGTGAAAAATAATATACATAATAATAATATATAGTAGTTTATTAAATAAAAGAAAACATTTTTTTGTTTGTAACTTTGCAAGAACAGTATGAGTTTCGACTGCATATTTGTTATAACGAAATGGTATTGATTGAATAAGAAATAGTATTAACAACGTTAACAATGAAACAATGATTAAATTCGATTAAAAAATAAAAGCAATCAGTACTGCGATATACACTCCTTACTCGCTCGATATATACTCGTAATATGGGATTTTTAAGTTATCACATGAAATAAGGTGTGCTCCTTTCCTGCGAGGAACGTTGACGCTTACATCAGTGCTGCTATGTATTCAACGCTATGCTAAAATGAACATCTTCAAGTATTAAAGCTTAAAAGTCTATTAAAATATATGAATGATGATTTCTTAAGTTTTCGCGAATATCACTCATGATATTATAAGTTTATAAACACTTACAGATTTTGTCGCGGAGCACTTTAAACGTATCCCGACGTTTCAGCTGCTTTACAGCGGCCGTGGTCACGGGTGGACTGAGGTGACAGGTGTCCAATTTCTTGAAGTTCCTTAACTACCCGAAGTCCACCCGTGACCACGGCCGCTGTAAAGCAGCCGGAACGTCGGGATTAATAAAAGTGCTCCGCGACAAAATCCGTAAGTGTTTAAACTTATAATATCAAATTATATGAATATTAATAATCGACTCAGAACTAACGAAGCCTCAAAAAATAATATAAAGAAGATAGAGAATGAGAACCAAGCTAAGTACAGAAAATTTATAACGTGACCTGAAAAGAAAAGAAACAAAAACCTTAAAAAAAAGAAATGAAATCCCACCAAAACATGAAATGTAAAAGGAGCCAAGCAAAATATTGCATAGCTGTAATACTTCTGTCGTAAAAAGTTTTCAGATCACATTCAAGCCAAGCCTTCAACTTATTTTGTAATTTAAATCAACACTTAGTGAATGTATCAATATTTTTTTTATTTTATAATTATTATAGTGGCTTGGCAATGAGCACAAGCGAAACAAATTTAATATAAAACTGCATATTTGAAGGAGTTCATACTTACACAGACGGCAAGCATAAAGTGTTTTAGTATATAACGACGCATGTGGCCGATGGTACCCAATATATTATTATATTATTTCTCTAATGCTCATTGCCAGGCCACTATAATAATTATAAAATAAAAAAATCTATTGATACATTTACTAAATGTTGATTTAAATTACAAAATAAGTTTAAGGCTTTGATCTGAAAACTTTTTACGACAGAAGTATTACAGCTATGCAATATTTTGCTTGGCGCCTTTTACATTTCATGTTTTGGTGGGATTGATTGTTTACTTATACTGTTTATTTTTTCATTTATTTATTAAGTACTTGTATTTTATATAGTATTAGGGTTTTTAAGAAGTTAATTGTTTACAAAATAAAATATTAAATAAGCGTTTGATAATAATATTGTACTACAAGTAGTCAGAATCTTTTAATTATCATTTATTTATCCTCATCTTGGTCAACTAAACCTACACAATCAGTATTTAGATTATTATTTTTGGACAGAATTATAATTATAAGTACTGGTCATCGACAACCCGCCGCCCCAGCCCGACGCACCTGTCAATTGACAGCGAGCGCTGTAATTGTTGAATGAGGCAGCATTAAAGCGCCAATTAACTGACATTGATTGGTTTCTTCACCCCCTCCCGCCCCCGCCCTCGCCCGCCCGCCCTGCGGTCTGACGCCAGCCGGGGGACTTTGTTCGCTACGTATTGGATCAATTAATTATTGAGCCCAGTTCCAATTTAGATTTGCCTCGTTGTTTTAATTAAAATATTATTCGCAATAGATTACTCTTGTTTCCCATTTCCTTGGACGTAGTGTTTGTGTGCGCTAAAACAATAATTGTATTCTAATTACGTGATACAAGGAATTTTTATTAACTTATTTATTTACCTAGATGTTTTTAATAAATCTCGAATTTAATTCTTGGAATAAAAGTTGTTACTACATAATGAGCGACGAATTCCTGCAATAGGTATTTAGGTACTTACCTACCATCATTAATTAAAATCCATTGTGTGTGTGTGCATATTATAACACATTCAATTACGACCATAATTGTGTTTTCGACCAAATTACATTCAGATCATCCCGAAACATCTAATTAACGGGCCTTTAAAAGCAAAGGCCTACGTTACACGAGTAAAGGCAAAGAGTTGACACGTTGACCGCATACAAACGGACCGGACCAACATTAAATAATATAATTTCATACGACAACATCCCCGCCCGCCCCCGCCCGCCCCGCGCCGCCCAGCCCGCACTACCGCACGGCCACAAATATTGGACTGCGCACCGGGGACCATAAACGAGTGCTTGTTGTGGGACTTGTCCTGATTGGACCATAATTGAATTCATTTATTATATTATTTATTATATAATTTAAGTTATTATAATTTAGTATTAAGTTTTAGTCGTTAATAATCCTTTTAGATAAGAATAGGTAACATCATCTTACTTTTTGTCATGGGTTACTTTTTATACAAATAAATATATTATAGACTTTAGTACAAATAAACACAATAAAATGTGTCAAACAATATCTCAATCAATTTTGGAAATGTCTCGAACCTCAATAAAATTTGATTGAATACCTACATCGTTAAGGAGAACGCGATGATGGTCACCCTAGCACACCTGTAGTTGTCAGGCTTTGATCATAGAATTATCCTTTCTGCGTTCGTCCCTCGCCCTCCCTCTTAACCCCTCCCTGGCCCGATTGTTGCGACGCAATTACCCACCGATTAACGAGTCAAAGAGTTAGACGGTAATTGCCCGGAGAAAAACATTAGATCTCGTAATGAGATGGGCAGGAGATGATACAGATTGGCGGGGGCTGTGGGGGGCGCGGGCAGGGCGGTCGGGGGCAACGGGACTCGTCCAGGATATCGGGTGCAGCTTGGTCATCGCAGCGCCGGGAGTGTTATTAGTTATTATTTGATACGGTTTTTATGTTTTAATATTCAGTCGATCTGAGTTCAGAAGTCAATAAAATATTTTTTATAAAGCTAAGAATATATAAAGTTTATTAATTTGCCGACTGGAACGTTTACAACTTAGGTACCTACTTTATTTTAACAGTTCAAACTTGCCTAGCTATATCTCATTGATTCTGTACCTCATTAACGACGCTTGATAAGGTACAAAATATCAAATTTCACTGATCAATCATTGTAGTATAAACTCTAACTGGGAGTGGGACACTATAGGCTAATAAAAAACAACTCTTACTATTTAACAAGCCTTCATGTGTCAAAGAAATAAGCATTTAATCTACCGAAACACTTAGAAGAGTTAACGAGAACATCATCAGATATCTTAACTTCTGCAAATTGACCTGTGACTCTATTATAACGAACAATCTAACACAAGACTCTCGTAACTCCCAGCTGATGACCAATTCAAGTCGGTTGGTCACCTGCTAACACAATAGCGCGTGCAATTTGCCGGCCATTCAGCGCGGGCGAGCGAGGGGTTGAGGCGGGGGGAGGGGGCGGTCATCTCCGCGGAATCGAGTTACGGCCCGTCACCGCCGTCGATGACTTGTGTCCACCGGTGATGGTATATGCAAAATGACCAGATAAAACAGGATACCTAGGCCTGAGTGCCTAGAATGGGAAGTTTGCGGATATTGGTCGACGTGATGGAGGTGGTTTCAGTCTTTATAATATAGTATGGTCTGTGTGTTAGGTATCAGTTGATATATTGTGTATGTCAGGAATTCCAAAAATTAATATAGGTAGATGTCTAATTGATTCTTATACTAAAATATTATGATAGGATTCAAACTCTTAGTCCTCATAGATATTTTCAGGCTGCTATTTATGAAAAGCACTATAACTAGTGTCAGAATGTTTAAAGGTCATTTTTTCCTTTTCCACTAAAGGGATACGTATAAAAGTACTGGAGAATGGACATTATTTACGTGTAACACAATATTAAGACTTTAAGAGCAGCTAACTGCTAAGCTATACTTTTGAGTCCAGAATTCTCTTATGCTCATGTCGTTTTATCTACCGATTTCCACGTAGCAAGACTCCTCGCGCAAGCAATCACAAGACGGAACAAGCGCCTAATGAGCAGTGACCGCTCACACCTCCCCCCCCCGCCCCCCCAGGGGGGCTCGGCGCGCTCGGCCGCCCCCGGTCTCCGCGGTCGCCTGGGTAGTAGACAATGTTTTATAGACTAGTCCATTCTGTATGAGTATCAAAATTGGCCTATATGAAATAACAAATTATTATTATTAATAAAGTTTTCATGTAAGAATATTTAGGTACTCCACTTATTACCCAATACATTGGGTATTAAGTGGAATCATCAATAAACTGTGTACATTAACTTAGTTAGCCTGCTCAGGTATATCAGGTAGTTTGATGTTCTAGTACTTAAACTATGTTAATAATATGTGACGAGACTTCTAAGAAATATGTTATGTACCCAGTAATTACTAGTTATCGTCATTCTATCACCGTCAACTGCTAAATGTAGGGCTTCGCAAACGAACGCCAGCAATGGCGATTTTGGGCATCTACTGCCAGTGCCGTAAATAGGGCGGTGCCACCGGTGCCCAGGCACAGGGCGTAGACTCTGGGGGGCGCAGACTAGAGAGGCCTATACAGTATACATATACCATTGCTCTGAGTACCTATAATATCTAAAAAGAATCAAGGGCGCGGGCGCAAGCTCGCACAGGGCGCTAAAAAGGCTATTTACGGCACAGTCTACTGCCCGTCACCATTTAAAAATTCTAGACCCAACGAGTTGCAGAGCCGCCTACGCTGAGTTTTTTTCACATTGTCTTTTAATTACTCGCAGACGTAAAACACTTGGATATAATTAAAACCTGCTTAGTATTCCATCATCTAAAGCCATTTATACACAATCGAGCGGCCCGCAAATTACAGGCGAGCGCCGCGTTTTAAGTTCACAAAACTACAAACATGGGGCTCGTCCTGATAGAGATCTTCAGGTGTATCCGCGACTTTAGGCCGATTATGGCTTTTTTGTACGAAATTTGTAGTTCCAATTCCTTTATAGATGTTGATGTGTGATAATATTTTGTCGAATGTGTTTTAAGTTACTTTGTTAACATTAATTTTAAGGAATTCCTGTTAATAAATTTTGTTGATTTTGTTATACTACATCCATGTCTTCCTGAGATCTGATTTGTCTTACTACCTAAAAATTACATAAGATAAAATTTACTCAGTAATTTTTACTGTGTTTTTAAGACCAGTTACATTTAATAAAGTTAGTCGTGAAAAATAAAAAACAAAATAATAATGCATTATAACTCCAATAAAAATACTTATCTATAATTGTCGGAGCCGACGGCAGTAATTTATTAAATACATATTTAATGGGCCCTAATAGCTGATATTTCGTCAAATTCGTTTCAACTTTAAACCGAAACGCTGAGTCAGCCAATCCATCACCGGATCATAATAACACGCACCCAAATTAATACCTGCCTACCCGCAAATACCTCTAAATATACCAGCGATGGTAGACCTCCAACGACCTTCACTGAACTACCTCAAAACGCCACGAGCCCAGAGGAACCTACGTCCTATATTCAACGCGATAAGATCTAAAATTGAATGCACCAATTTATCAGAAGTGGGATTCCATCGGCTCATCTGTAGTGGCAGCAGTTGAATACTCTCTTATTAGTGATGTTAATATCAGTGTGTGGTGAAAAAGTGTAGGAATGGCATTTAGAGTGCTCTGCCACCGATATATTTACCACAAACTACCGTTTGCGACCACTCAACATAATTGCTTTATTAGCACTCGTTTGGGCTGTGCTGGGTTTTTTGTCAATACTTTTACTTTTGTAGAGGCAGATCCGATATCTTTTGTGATCCAATCAACCTAGTTATATTCTTGACTGCTTCGATAAATTAAGAATATTTACCTACTATGATTATTTATTACCTATTTGATTGCATTTATTATATAAATATTATATATTTTGCTTATAAATTGCATATTATTGCGACACTGAAGAGTTATTAGGATACAATAATTGCATTATAAGATACTAAAAACTAGCATTTTTGCCGAGTGTGGTGATCTGTGAAACCTAAACGTAGCATCACTACGCGCGCGTAGCACTTCGTAGCACCTCTACGACATCTGTCTACAGATGTAATTAGACAACACTTGGATTGCACCCTCGTAATATAACTCTATTGCGATCAAATTAAAACTAAATTTTGTTTTTCTTGATAACACTGTAACATAATTTGACGCCTATAAAATAATACAATAGAAATGTTATTACAATTATAAAACGACGAGAGTTCTAACGCAGTTTAAGCTTTATTAAAGAGGACGGAGCGCGATATAAAACAATAAAAACGTTATTAGCCGGTGATAATCTCCTGCAGGCCAAGGGCCAGAGCGAGGGGTGAGGGGCAGGGACGATCGCCGGCGCCTTGAGATGCCCCCGGAGCAGGGCGCCACTAAATAGACCACTTACCGTCTTTATAAACGGCGCTCGTTGCTGAGATGGACACTTTATCAAGTTGTCGTCATTACTATCTTCCTATAATACATATTTTTTGATTAAGGTAACAAAAACTGTTAAAATATTAATAGTCACAACTTCTCGTTACTTAAACATATTTCAGATAATTTTAAAGTGTAAATAAAGCACGCCATCTTAAAAAGTTTTTTGCGAATTGACATTTTTGTTAAATCATTAGCAACTAAGTTTTCTGCTTTCTTTTATTAATAAACGCCAAATTATAGTGCTAATTGCTGTTGACGGTTTCAATCCAGCCTGTATTGAAACATACTAGATTCTGGACGTAACGATATGATCCATATTTTTATTATCATCCACTCATCACAGCAAATCAGAACCTTGTTTGAAATCCATGCTATTAGAAAACAATGTACGGCGCTGAACATCCCATTAGATCAATTGCAACGTTTTTCCAAAAACAAACAAGTGAACACCGGCTAACAACAGCTATCCCCGTCCCGCTCCCCCGCGCTGCCGTCTCGCTCGCGCTGATGTCATTAGGCGTCCATTTTTGTGCGCGCTCGGAGCCCGATCCAATTTCAAACTCATTTGGTAGAGCATAAAACAATTATTAAAAAACGCCGGTGATTCGGCGAGCAATTTCTCTCGTTTTACATCACTTAAGCGCCCCCCTCCCCCCGCACCCCTCCCCGCACCTCACAGCCATGATGTATATTGTTCAGAATTCAGATTCAATTTAATAATATAAATACTATACTTTGTCATTCTGTCTGTCTAAAGGAATTTCGCGTGGATTTACCCTGGGATTGGACATTATCTGGGTGCACGGTAGTGCACCCGCCGAGACGAGCCAAGCGAAGCGCAAGGGCACTACCTACCACAGAACAATAAACAAATCGTGGTATGTCATTTCTTCTGTTTTTATTGTTCTGTGGGCACCATAAAGTTAATATACCTATCGGAATAGAGAAACAAAGGCCTGAGCAAGCGAGATGTCACTATCAGTAACACTGCGTGGTAGAAAGAGAAGCGTGATTTGAGGTTGCATAGCTTTTTTTTCATCTGTTTGACAGTCTGTCTGACCCTGTGCCGATCGTTGTCAATTTGGGATCTCAGAAAAATTGTGATTTTAATTTAAATAATGAATAATTAGAAATACTGCTCTAGAAACATGGTTAAATGTTTGTGGAATGATTGCGGATCCACACATCGAAAAAACCCGGACAAATATTCATTTCACAGGTGAATTATTCTACATCGATAGGACCTAGTTTTAAGTTTATTTTTGCCAATTCCCTACGAGTTATTGGTATTGATTTTGGTAATTAAATTCTATATATGTTTAATTATATGGAAAACATAACTTGACTAGCCATGGTGCACAATTTAAGGATATTTTGTGTAAACAATTTTCATATATTTTACACTAGGGCTGCATCAAGTTATCGATAAGTTGTATCGATATGAAAATATTTTTTAGTTAAGTATACTAATTATCTAGGAATGTTGAAATGATAACATACTCATCCGTAGTTTATAATTAGTTTAAGTATATTAATATACTATCATACATAATTTATCGTTTTTAAGGTTCCGCACCCAAAAGGTAAAAAGTCCTAGTAGTGGGGTCCCGCTCTACTACTAAGACTTCGTTGCCTGTCCGTCTGTCCATCCGTCCGTCCGTCTGTCTGTCTCCAGGCTGTATAACAAGAACCGCTTTAGTAATAGACTTCTGAAATTTCCACAGATGTAATGTCCATTCTACATCCAATATGGCTGCTCATCCAAGATAGAGGAATAGTTGAAAGCACTTCTGCAAGACGGGCATCAAATAAAAGGGCTCATTGAGAGTGAATTGAAAATAAATAGGGTCTAGTGAAGTCGTGTCGTGTCGTGACGTAACCTGTCTTGTCGAATCGTGTCATGACATGTCGTGTCGTTCGTGCCGGGTTGAAACCGGTCACCCTTCATGCGCGAGTCCGACTCACACTTGGCCAATTTTTCAGATTTCCTGATGACCTGGATACCAGGAATTCATGGCTTAAAATAATTAACCGTCCAAACTGGACTCCGAAGAAAAATTCATGTTGAAGAAAAGTCACATTTTACTTCATAGTTACAATTTTATTATATATCTATGCAGTTTTATTTTATCCCATTTTATTATTTTTACAATCTTACAATTATTATTCCATGATCGATATTTTGTCGAATTATAAGATGTTTGTACAGTTACGTTCAAAAGTCCAGTAGCAATCGTACGCAGCTATAGCGTCAACACTTAACGTTACTTGTGACCTTTTTCTATAAAGACAATTCACACACACACATACACTTTGTTTGGCTGTATATTCATATCATCAATTTCGTCTCAACATGTGAGCACTGCCGTGGCCTAATGGTTAAGCAAGTGCGTGTGTTTATTCTAAGATCATCTGCATCAGCTTAATTGCAGGATCGAATCCGACCCGTATTGAGTCTGCGTCGTTTTTACGTAAAACAATTTTTGAGAAATATTAATTATAAAATATTATGATTATGAATGTTGATACAACTATGTAAAATAAAAAATTACGTTTCTAACTAAACTAAAAAGCACACTTAACGTTTAGTTAGAAACGTAACATTCTAGTCAAAGCAAAGAATGTGAGGGTAGATTTAAAATAAAATGGAACGATTGCTTGAAGATAACAAAATATTAAAATGTTGTTGGTTGGTGAACTCAGCTACGAGTGTTTGTGTTCTTTCTGTTGCGATACAATTTATCCAATATGCAAGCAAATATTACTATTGAAGCAAGAGCTAAAATTGTGGCCCTATATTCAATTGGCCTGAATATTTCTCAAATTTCTAACGAAACTGGCTTCTCAGTAAGTAGTAATTAATTATATTATTATTGTGATGTGTATTTTTTCATTGGGTAAAATCGTCTTTTACAATTTATTCTTTGTTTTTTTAGAGAAATACTGTAAGTCGATGGGTGAAAAGATTCGAGGAAGAAGGTGGCCTGCAGAGTCGTAAACGAAGTGGAAGGCCACTTCTTATTAACCAGACTCAGCGGCGTTATATGGCAGCGGAGTATGAAACGTGTGGTTTCATACCGACAAGTCGTTTTGCCGATGAATTTAACACGTCATTGGTCACCGTTCGTCGTGCACTTCATGACGAGGGATTACACCACCGAAAGCCGGTGAAAAAACCGTTTTTGACTCAAAGGCATAAAGACGAACGGCTACGCTTTGCACGAGAGTATTTAGATTTTGATTGGGAAACAACAATTTTTTTCGATGAGAAGACTTTTAAATCCTCTCAAAAAGGAAGACTACATTTATGGCGTAAAGATAACACCCGTTGGTGTGAAAATAACGTGGTGTCAAACACTGAATCTGGCAGAATAAGTGTAAACATGTGGGGATGGATTAGTGCTCAAGGGCCGGGTGAACTTGAATTTATACCTACGCGAGCCAACAGTGCAAATTATGTAGAAGTGTTAGAGGACATTATGTTACCTACTGTGCGAAATGTGTATGGTGATAGCGAAATAAGTTTTGTGCATGATAATTGTCCAATTCACCGAGCCTCCATAGTTCGCAATTGGTTCAGTGAACATTCTAATATTAAAGTTATTCCGTGGCCAGCACGATCCCCAGACTTAAGCCCGATTGAAAATATATGGGGTTTAATGGTGCAAAGATGGCGAGCACGCGATGATAGATGTCCGGAGCTGCTCAAATCTCATTGCATGCAGTTGTGGGAGGATTTACGTGGAACAGATATCTGTAAGAATATTGTGGCTTCCATGCGCAGACGTCTTAGAATAGAATAGAATAGAAATCATTTATTTGCTAAAATAAGGTACAATATTATGATGTTAGTCAGGTAAATAGTTCTCTTATTTTGCCTTTGGATGGCGTGCAAATTTTACAAGTTACTTACAATTAGGAGTTATAATTATTCACTACAATTCATTTTCTGATTTTCAATTATTATTTCCTTAATTTAATATCATACGTCTTAATAATATCATTAGTAACATCGTCAATTTGTCCTTATTCATAAAATAAACAATACAATTTTCAGTCAAGTAATAATGTGAATTCATTAAATAATTTATTTCAATAATATGATTATTATTATTATTCTTTTTAAGTTCTGACTTCTGATAGATATATAATGTCAAACGATAATAATTATACCTATAATATAGTATAATGTTAAATTCACTGTCATTTTAATGTCAATAATAATAGTAATCATAATATTTAATAATAGTAGATGTCAATGAGTGCATTAATTTATTTATTTCATTTTATTCCTTAAAGAGGTATACCTAATAATTCATAGTTTAACATTAATAATAATTATTGTAAGAAGTAAACTGTATTAAGTAGTTATATTAATTTATGTCAATGTCGTTTAGATTATAATGCTAATTTCTTGTCATTTAAATAGTCATTAACGTCATAATACATTTTAGATAGTAACAATTTAAAAAGTTCAGTTTTTAATTTTCTCAAAGGTAGGTCCTTTAATATATTTGGAAGTTTATTATATATTTTAACAGCAAAACAATAAGCATTTTTGCTGCAGATATTTAACCTTTGGTCAGGAATGCAGATTTTGATATGGTGTCTGCAGCTTTTGGTTGCTGTTTCGGTTTTCTTTGTATAGAAATCGTCACAATATTTATGCACAAATGTACAGATTTCTAGTATGTAGAGACAGGGTAGGGGTAGAATAGAATGTCTTTTAAATAATGGCTTACAACTATCTAAGAAATGAGCTCCACAGGCAGAACATTTTTTTGTGTTCGAAAAGCGCGATCGAAGTCGGTAGAATTACCCCATATTATTAGACCATAGCGTAAGACTGACGCGACGTAACCATGGTATGCTAAAATTGCAGCCTTTTCGGACACAGTATGTCTTACATTTCTTAGGACGTATACAAATTTCTCTAATTTAAGACATACTTTGTCAATGTGATCTCTCCAAGTCAAGTGGCGATCAACAGTTATACCTAAGAATGGAGTGGAACTTACTTCCTCTATATTTTTATTATCAAGTGAAATGTTTAGATTGTTGTTTTTGGTGTTGTGAGATTGAAATTGAATTATTTTTGTTTTTGCAAGGTTTAGTGTTAGGTTTCTTGAATTAAGCCAATTTATTATTCTTTTTAGTGTTATAATTATTTCAGCTTCATGTGTGTCTTTATTTTTATTTTGTATCAATATTGTAGTATCGTCTGCGAAAAGAATAGACTTATACATTATTAAATCAGGAAAATCATTTATGTAACATAGGAATAATAGGGGTCCTAGTATTGAGCCTTGAGGTACGCCATAAGAATTAAGAACATATGATGACTTGTAAGTAGCTCTATGTTTACCCTTGATTGCACTCAATTGAACACATTGATACCTTTTGTTTAGATAGCTCTGAACCAGTCGTTAGTTACGCCTCGAATTCCTTGCTTGTGTAATATGTCTAATAATACATCATGCGAGACAAAATCGAATGCCTTTGAGAGATCTAAAAAGATAGCAGTTACAGAGTGCTTAGCATTAAGGCTCTCAGTGATGTATTTTATTAAATTAAAACATGCTAATGTCGTGGAGCTGTTTTTTTGAAAACCAAATTGTTCTGGCTTAAGAATTTTATTTGACTTGAGAAAGCTGTAGACCTTTTGAAACATTACCTGCTCAAATATTTTTGACAACACAGGGATCAGAGTTATTGGTTGAAAATTGTTCATGTCTGTTTTTTTTCCTTTTTTATAGACTGGCTTAACAATTGAAAATTTTAGTCTCGTCGGAAAAACCCCTTCACTTATTGAGAGTTTTATGATATGACTCAAGGGAATAGCGAGACTTTTATAACATATTTTTAATATGCTAGTTTGGATTCCATCATATCCTACTGAGTTGGTGTTTTTAAGGCTTAATATAATTTTTTGTATTTCGGTGGTAGTTACCGGTGTTAAATAAATATATGTATTATTAATATTACTTTTAAAGCCTTTGTTATTCTTGTTATTTCTGTTATTTTTATTTGTAATATTATTTATAAAATGAGAATTGAAATTTTCTGCTATTTCTTTGGTGTTAGATATCTCTTTATCTCCTACTTGTATTTTTGTTATGTTATCATCAGCTACAGTGTTACTATTATCTTTGATGACATTCCAAGATGCTCTACATGTGTTTTGTGAATTCTTAATGTAGTTTATATTGTTAAGTCTCTGAGAATCATTTATGCATCTTTTTAATATTCTTGTGTATGTCTTATATTTCTGTTTGTTTATTGTTTTATTAGACTTAGAGAAGCGGTATTTTAGGTACAGGATCCTTTTGTTTAGGCAACATCTTTTTAAACCTTTTGTAAGCCATTTATTTTTAATTGGTTTCTTGAGTTTTTTTACTGTAATAATGGGAAAGCAAAGGTTGTAGAACAAAATTAAATCATTGTAGAATATATTAAAAGCCTCATCAGTATTTTGTATTTGTAGGGTCTCTGTAAATGATAAGGAATTTATACAGTCGCAGAATTTTTTTATATTGTCTTTGCTTAGATCTCGAATCTTTTCAAAAAAGTAGGGTGTTTTACTTTTAAAGAGAGATTTTGTGGGTAGTTCGAAAGATAAGGCTTGGGCCGTTTCGTGGTCTGAAAGCGCGAGATAATAGGTGTTACAGGATATATTATTTTCTTGTGAGAGGTTACTGCAAATAAGGTCGATACATGACTCTTTACGGGTTGGATACGAAACATGATTTTTTACATTGTAATTGGCCAATAGTGCACGTAAGTCTTTAGATTGTGGAGTATTTTTAGCATATCTATATTCCAATCGCCAGTAAGTATAGTATATTTTGATTTAAGCATAGTAATATTTTTTAAAATGTTATTTAATTTATTAATAAAGATGTTCACATTCGAGTTTGGGGTACGATATATACAGACTATATTTATATTTAGACTAGGTATGCAGGTGGTACAGTATTCAAATTCATTCTGTAGAGGTGGGATTTTTAAATTTAGCTTATAATGTTCAAGATCTTTATGTACTAAGATACAGGAGCCACCTCGTTTATGATGAGTGCGTGAGTAATGCGAAACAAGTTTGTAGTTCTGCAGGTTCAGATTTGATTCACATCCGGATTTTATAAAGGTTTCAGTTAAGCAGATTACCTGGATTTCGCCTATTTCGTTACGTAAGTCGTGTAAGGAAGCTTCCAGAATATGTGTTTTATTTAAGATACCAGCAATGTTTTGATGTAAAATCATTATACGTTGATGATTATTGCTTGCGAAAAAGCTTGTTGTTATGGCTAGATTTTTTTATAAAGTAATATGGTAAAGTACCTTTTTTGGGACTTATATTGTGAGAATTATAGCTGTTGTTCGAAGTATGCTCATTGTTGTCTTTAATTTTTGTTAATTTTGGAAAAAACGACAAGATAGTTTTTTGTTTGAGACATTTGAGGTCACTTTTTTTAGTAACAGTGACTAACATCTGGGTATTTTTAGTGTGAGAGTTATTACTTTTATGTTTTATGTTTTTGATAAATACATTGTAATAGTCTAGGCTGTCAATTTCAATATTTAGTTTTAAACATAGGGCTTGTAGGTACATATTATTATTAGTTTTAGACATATTATAGCTATTCGGTATCTCAATTAACTTACAGTTAGTATACTTGCTACACAAAAGTTTTATATGATAAGTTGTATCGAAAGACTTCTTAGTTGTATCAAAAATAATGGAGGTTACACAAAATATTAAGAATCATTATTTATATTATTAAATTAAAAATGTATTTCTATGTCGAAATAATAAGTGTAAAGTAATTGTTATAATATTTATATTTCGTAAGTTTCAATTGGGCGTTCTACAAAGGAACGTGCTGGCCAGTAATTGGTAGGTTTAAGATTTTAAGGTTGAGGTTAAGTTTTAATCCTCTTTTCCTCGGAAAACGAATATTTAAACTATAACCTCAACAATATGTAATATTGATAACACAATAGATATTGGTATTATTATATTGATAGATCTGTGAATCAATAATTTTACCGTCATCCGTCAATCAATTCAATTATTGTTATGTCATTGAAATATTTTTTTTAAAGTGTTGTTTTATTATAATATATAATTATCTAACTAAAATACTTTTACATTTATAATATCTTATCACTATGTTATAATTTAATATTATTCTTATTAAATAAAACTTTCAAAATAGTCATTTCATTAAGTTTTCAAAAATGCTGAGATAATAAAAACAATATGAAATAATATGATAAACTGAGATTTGAACCGTGACAATTTTTCGTCCTAGCTATGATGCGAGGCCAACTATTTACCGATGGAGCTACGAACTATCTTACGTGTCTAGTGAAATTTTTGCATTTATTGACACAGTGCAGTGCAATAAATGAAGAAGAATGAATGAAGAAGACAAACATATATGTAATCTTTGTCTTTCATCCACTACACGCAACTTTCTTGTATTGATACTGTACGACATTTAAGTGTGTACACGGTAACATGGCGCACACATAAATATGCACTGTACCGGCAAACGAATATGGTCGTTACGATGCTACTGGACTTTTGAACGTTGACTGTACATCACTGACACGCACACGTAAACATAACTGTATACACAGATGTAAATCAAATTTTGGTTAAGCTTGACAGCTCGGGATTGTTTCTCTATTCCGATAGGTATATTACCTTTATGGTGGGCACTACCTACCTTTCTAAATTCTACATATCAGTAATTGTATGTACGGCTTGGCTGTTTCGTTACTTACGCCTCACCTCCACGACGGTAGCGAAACAGCGAAGCCATACATACTTACTGATATCAGATATGTAGAATTTGTTGGTTACGATTAAAAAAGTTAGGCCGCGTAGATTCAGAAGCTTGGCTCTACATTAGATCTGATGTCTTTTTCACAGGGCATACTTTTTGTGGTCGTCGAGGTAACATTTTACATGAAATGTTTTTGATAGGATAAGAATACTTTCTAGCCCGAAATGTATAGTTTTCTCGTGATAAACAAATTTTTGTGCAACTCAGCTGACACTTTGAGAACCGCTGAGTGTCGCGGCCCAGCAGCGACAGTACACGGACAGTTTTGTGCCTTTAATTAACTTTTTAATTTTTATAAATAATCTGTGTAACAATTATCTATGGACAATGACATTTGACATTGACGTTTGTGCAAAATGACTGTCCATTAAGGATAGATTAAAATTTGTTGAGGATAATAAATTTTGTAGTAATTGCTTACGTAGTGCCAGTCATTCTGCATCAGAATGCTTGTTTGGGCCATGCAAACAATGTCGGGCCAAACATAATACTTTATTACATGTGAATAATAATTCAAATTTAGTCGAACAGCAGGCAGTCATCTGAATATAGGGGAATTCGTGATCATGAAACGGTGGTCAACCCGTCGACTGCGCTTCATTCTTCGTCTGCTTGCTACGCGCTTCCACAAGAACATGCTTTGCAACCGGTATTGTTATGCACAGCATTGGTGGATATAGTAGATAAGAATAAACGTACCTTCACTGCCCGTGCGCTGTTAGACAATGGCAGTCAACATAGTTTTATATCTGAAAAATTATTTATACGTTTGAATACGGAACCAATACAGTCCACTATACTTATTTCGGGTGTTGGTATGTCTACCACACAATCTAACGAATCGTGTGAAATAACAATACATTCTAAATTAAACGATACGTTATCACGTATTCGAGTACGTACAAGAGTTCAGTGTTACATCTTGAAACACATTACATCAAGTTTGCCTACGACAAACATTGATAATAAATTTATACGTTTACCTAAGAATATTCGTCTCGCTGACCCAACTTACAATAGGTATTTCTTCTAGTATTGATTTATTAATTGGTGCAGATTTATTCTGGGACTTATTACTAAACGACAATAGAATTCGATTAGATAAATATCTCCAAAATTCGAAATTAGGATGGTTATTATGTGGTCCGCTTTATACGTCAGATTGGAAAGATGATAATTTTTCCAATCAAGTTCATTGTAATTTCAATCAAACTTGAAACGATTATGGGAATTAGAAAACGTTTCTCAAATAACTAACCCCCTCACTGCAGAGAGAAAATATGTGAGGATCTATTTAAAAATACAACTAAACGTGATATTGATGGTAGATTTACAGTGTGCATTCCCTTGAAGGAATCAGCCGATGTGTTGAGTGACTCATATAACTCTGCAAAGAATAGGTTTTTATCATTAGAACGCAAACTTGAGCGCTCACCGGAATTAAAACGTCTGTATCGTGATTTTATGAACGAATATGAAGCTTTAGGCCATATGACTCGTGTGCATAAGGTTGAAAATCCCAATTTCTTTCTTCCATGTCGTGGCGTTTTTAAAGAACACAGTTTAACAACTAAATTGCGAGTAGTTTTCCGACGCGAGTGCCAAGTCTAGTTCATCTAAATCGCTTAATGACATACAGTACCCAGGGCCTCCTTTACAGAATGACATCTTTTCTATACTTTTACGGTTTAGGCGTTATAGACATGTAGCAGTAGCTGATGTGGAGAAGATGTTTAGACAAATATTAAAAGGTGAAGATCAAAGGTCACTGCAATATATTCTTTGGCGTGACAGTCCTGCAGAGCCTTTACGTATATTTCAACTTAATACTGTAACCTATGGCACTGCTTCTGCGTCCTATTTAAGTATGCGCTGTATTCGTCAACTCGCACTTGACTGCGATGACGTTATCACATCTCGCGCCATAGCCGAAGATTTGTTCGTTGACGATTTAATAACAGGTGATGATGATCATCAGCAGCTGGTATCCATCTGTGAGAAGGTGTCATCAGTTTTACGTTCGGGCTGTTTCGTTTGTCGTAAATGGGTATTTAGTTCGGAAATTGCACAAACTCCGGCTATTCAACAGTTTGTCGATGAGTATACGCAGAATAAAACTTTAGGTATAGGTTGGCATAGCGAAAATGACGACCTATATTACACTACAAAAATAAACGAGTATGAAAATACGCATAAATTAACTAAACGATCAATTTTATCTGTTATTTCACAGATTTATGATCCATTGGGTTTGTTATCGCCCACCATAATTATATCAAAAATTTTGTTTCAAAAAATATGGCTAAGTAATCTAGATTGGGATACTCCAGTATCCCACGAAATAGAGCTTGCTTCGAGCAAATTTGTACTAACTTTAACACGTTTAAATGACCTTAAAATTCCTCGTTATTTTTTCGAATACATATATTTACAGATGCGTCACAAAACGCGTATGGCGCTTGTGCATATGTAGGTACGTACTTTTAATGATGATTCATAAGTTATTGTAAAGTTATTATGTGCAAAGAGCAAAGTTGCCCCAACGAGTCCTGATGTTGGAAGCCGATGTTTCCAAGGCGGGCGGTATGTCGCGGCCCAGCAGCGACAGTACACGGACAGTTTTGTGCCTTTAATTAACTTTTTAATTTTTATAAATAATCTGTGTAACAATTATCTATGGACAATGACATTTGACATTGACGTTTGTGCAAAGTGACTAGTGAAATTTTCTCGAATTCATTCGCCATGTTGTCTACGAAGCCGCCCGCCGGCGGCGCAGAAAACGCTAATTCGAGAAATATACGTTCGGACAATTATACGAAAAATCTCAGCTCAAAACTTCGTAGAAGAGGAAAGCCAGCCAAAACCGTACGTTGCTGCCCCACTGAGTATAAGGAAACAAACGGATTCAATACGACTATAGTAACGTATCCCAATCGACATTGAAATTGTAAGTACTAAATTTTCGTCGTTCGTTCGAAAAACCGTAAGTTGGTTGGAGAGTAGTGTTGTAACATCGAAATTGATTCATCGAACAATCGATTGTTTTTTTTTATCGATTTTTATAAAAAATGGGTTAAAAATTTAATCGATTGTAAGGGTTTCGATTGATTAAAAAAATCGATTTTTGAATAATCGATTTTCATAAAAAATATGTTAAAAAAACGGTTGTCTGTAAAGTCGGCTTACTGACGATAGTTGAACGTGACAACGTGCCTCTTTGTCGCTCGTTCCGCGGTCTCGCTTGCAATTCAAGCCTTAAATGGAACGCCTCAGAGCGAGGTAACGCCGCATAAGTCATGTTTTTTCGTGCGTGCAGCCGGCTCCATCGAATTATAAGACATTGTCACGTCAAAACTCATTTCCCCGACTGTACATTTCTGCTAAGCACAATTTTCCCCGACTGTACATTTCTGCTAAACAACTCATTTCCCCGACTGTACATTTCTGCTAAGCACAATTTTCCCCGACTGTACATTTCTGCTAAACAACTCATTTCCCCGACTGTACTTTTCTGCTAAACAACTCATTTCCCCGACTGTACATTTCGGCTAAACAACTCTGACTGTACATTTCTGCTTAGCACAATTTTCCCCGACTGTACGTTTCTGCTAAACAACTCATTTCCCCGACTGTACATTTCTGCTAAACAACTCATTTCCCCGACTGTACATTTCTGCTAAACAACTCATTTCCCCGACTGTACATTTCTGCTTAGCACAATTTTCCCCGACTGTACATTTCTGCTAAACAACTCATTTCCCCGACTGTACTTTTCTGCTAAACAACTCATTTCCCCGACTGTACATTTCTGCTTAGCACAATTTTCCCAGACTGTACATTCCTGCTAAACAACTCATTTCCCCGACTGTACATTTCTGCTAAACAACTCATTTCCCCGACTGTACATTTCTGCTTGGCACAATTTTCCCCGAATACATTTCTGCTAAACAACTCATTTCCCCGACTGTACATTTCTGCTAAACAACTCATTTCCCCGACTGTACATTTCTGCTAAACAACTCATTTCCCTGTCTGTACATTTCTGCTTGGCACAATTTTCCCCGACTGTACATTTCTGCTAAACAACTCATTTCCCCGACTGTACATTTCTGCTAAACAACTCATTTCCCCGACTGTACATTTCTGCTTAGCACAATTTTCCCCGACTGTACATTTCTGCTAAACAACTCATTTCCCCGACTGTACATTTCTGCTAAACAACTCATCTCCCCGACTGTACATTTCTGCTTAGTACAATTTTCCCAGACTGTACATTTCTGCTAAACAACTCATTTCCCCGACTGTACATTTCTGCTAAACAACTCAAATGGAACGCCTCAGAGCGCCGCATATTGCGTCATGTTTTTTCGTGCGCGCAGCCCATATCGAATTATAAGACGTTGTCACGTCAAAAATGCACAACGTTAATAATCAAGTTTTCACTTCTGCCGGCACTCCCGGAGTGCAACCCGTCTTTTTTTTCGATTGTCGATATTTTTTAATCGATTGTAAGGGTTTCGATTAATAAAAAAAATCGATTTTTTAAAAATCGATTTTCATAAAAAATGGGTTAAAATTTTTATCGATGTAAGGGTTTCGATTAATTAAAAAAATCGATTTTTTTAAAAATCGATTTTCATAAAAAATGGGTTAAAAAAAATAATGCACAACGTTAATAATCAAGTTTTCACTTCTGCGGGCACTCCCGGAGTGCAACGCGTCTTTTTTTTTATTAGCTTTTTAAGTCGCTTCTACCACGTTAGCAATAATGCATAATCTGATTTTCAGTGAAGTCATTTTGAAAGAAAAAATGTGAAGACTTTTACTTTTCGTAAAATTTTTACATGTACTCAAATGTCGGTTGTTACTTTTGAGCCAAAATTTCCTGCGAACCCCTAAACTGTGTGAGTTATTGTGTTTGTGCGCCCCGCGGCGAGCCGCAGGTCTGAGCGGGCCGCGGGCGCGCATATGTCTAGTTAGTAATTACACACTATAGTTTGTACGTCTTAAGATGATATGGGTGACAGTTCTCATATTCCTTGCTACGGATTATTTTTCAAGAAAACAAAAAAACAAAAATGTGTAATAAATTATATTCCATCTACAAAAATAAATGTTTCCTATAACTGTAAATGAATAAAAATGAAAAGTTGCTAAATGCTAACTTATTAATATAAAATTATAAATATTAACAGTGAAATAGGAGTATGAAATTATTGATACGAAAATATTTGAAAAATATCAGATGCATGAAACGGAACTTGTATACAGCGAGTAAATAAAAAAACAAAATTTGAAGAAACTTACTATTCAAAGGTCAACAACACTGTACGAGGTGTCCCTCAAGGAAGTGTGCTCGGTTCTTTACTATTTTTAATTTTTATAAATGATTTTCCAAAATTTATTAATGAACTTATGACAATATTCGTAGATGACTGTAATTTATTATTTTTAGACGATGGTAAAACTGATTTTGAACAAAAAATTAATAATGCACTAAAGAATATCATAAAATGGGTTAGTGACAATAATTTAATATTAAATTTTGACAAGACTAAGATCATGACATTTGCAAATAAAAATAAAGTACGACCATCATTAAAAATCAATTATGACAAATATATTATATCAGACATCAAAGAAACTAAATTCCTCGGACTTCTTATAGACCATGACTTAACCTGGAACTCGCATAACGAGGCAGTATGCTCGAATCTACAAAAATTTTCTTACGCATTACATATGTTGTCGAAAGTGGCAAATCTAGATACTCTACTTATCACGTACAATGCCTATGTTGACACAATATTAAGGTATGGAGTGATATTTTGGGGGAACTCCACCGATAATGAACGTGTGTTTAGGGCACAAAAAAGATGCGTACGATCCATTTGCAACCTAAAACAATCAGATAGTTGTCAGTCATATTTCAAAGATCTAAAGATATTAACGCTACCGTGTATTTATATATATGAGTCTTTAGTATTCCTTAAGAAAAGTATGCATCTATATGAAAATTTTAGCAGCATACGTCACAAACGAAAATTAAAAATGCCACTATCAAAAACTACAAAATTTAACAACAGTACGTATATAATGATGCCGAAACTTTACAATAAATTACCAAATGAAATTATAGAAATTAACGATTTAAATAAATTTAAGATGAAATTAAAATCATTCCTAATCGAGAAAAGTTTTTACACAGTTAAAGAATATTTAAATGAAAAAGTTTGATAACTAATAATAACTTTCAATCATAATGAATAAAGTATTGTCCTTTAATGTTCACTTCCATTAATAATGTATATTTGTGTGTTAATATCAATGTTACATATTTGTTTATAATCAATGTACATAATACTCGTAATTATTATATTTAAATATTTTGGATGTTACTTAGAGTTTAGAGGATCCTTTATTTTATTGTACTATTTGCATGCCATTAAAACGGCAAAACATGTACTGTTTTTACGTAAAATAATTGTAACATCTTTTTACCATGTTTTGTGCAAATAAAGATATTGAATTGAATTGAATTGAATTGGAACTTATGCCGATAGAGATTGACACTGTTGAATCGAAATCAAATCGATAAAAAGGGCGGCCATCTTAAATCGCTAGCGCCACTCTGAAACGTCAGTACGAAATCGATAATTTCGATTGCAATTCCTTTACGAAGTGATTCGATATTTTTAAATTATCGATTAAAATTTTAAGGTAACTTCCCTACTATTGTCAATTATAATGTGTCACCCATATCATCTTAAAACGCACAAACTATAAACGATCATACATACAGATATTGAAACTACACTGCACATTGATGCTTTGGGTTTTAACGCCCCTACAAAATATAGTATCAAGAGAATTCTATGTCTGAAGGTGCGGGCTAGGGCATTAAAAGAAAAACCTTAATTGCAAGCTACTTCACTACTAGTTATTGTTAATGTTTATTTACAATATTTTAAGACCATAATGGGAATCGGGGTCTTTGTCATTCTGTCTTATTAACCCATAATGTAAAAGATGCAGTTGATTAAATTTTGTTAAATATCCATAATCCTTTAAAAAATAATTCAATTGTTATTCTATCAGATGAAAGGATCCCCAAACACTATTCCGACCGACACTATTAGATGATAGATAACAACTGATTCCCAAAATCGCATTACCTCTGTCCCGCTCGCACGCCGCGCGCTCTCTCCCTCGCACACTCGTTAGTGACTGACAATAATCGTCATCTTAACACAATAAAATAACAATAAACAAAAAAGAATCAATTTGACAGCCCTGCAGACTTAGGAATACGGTTAGAGTAGCCCTTGTGTCTACGTTATTGAGTTGAGAATAGCACGCCTCTGTGAAAAGTTAGGGTTGCGTGCGGGTAAAAAGCGCGGCATTTGTGCGAGGCGGGTCCCAATATGGCGTTTACGAATAAAATTGAATTTTTTTACTTTTAATTACGGCAGGGGTCGCGTTAAAAAGCGTCGATGGGCCCCTCGCAATGTTTATTTTGTTACTAAACTCGTTAAAATAAGATCAACGACTCTATTACTTCGTCGAGATTACATTTTGGGAAATATTGGGTTATTGGAAATAAAAAACCTAATCAGAAACATTGTTTGAGTCTCGACAGTGCTTAGTAATGTCGATAATAATAATAATAACGAGTACCAGGAAACGAAACAACTTGTTTACTCACATTTAATTCCCATTCAAAAATGTTTAATCCTCGAAAAATAAGGACATTATCGAATACTCGAAGTAGTCAAGTACGAAGTTTGAAGCATTGTGTGCCGCACAATCGGCGTATTTGTGCGATGATCGCATTGTGCGACACAACGCCTCCGAATACATTGTGCGATAGCCTCGATAGCCCCAATAGCGCGTAAACCCTCGGCTCGGGTCTCAAAGACCCCGGCTCGGGCGGTGAATGAAGTTTTTGCGCTGACCGCTCTCGGGTTACGAGTCCGTCAGTTCGCTACAAAAACCCCGAAATGACCAAGCGCTTTGTCGCATGCTTGCGGTTTACACTAATATTATTTTTGGTCGATGTTGAAGTACGCGATTAGCGAGAGCTATTGTATGCTGCCATAATAGCTTAAATCGGTAGATAGTGGCTTTTCAAACTATAAATTCAATTCATAACATTGAATGGAAAAATCTTTTACAAAAACTTTTAAAATACATATTATTATGAAAACTGAAAACACACTTTAAATATTTTTATATTAATTAATAATATATTGTATAACATGATAATTATGTTATACTATGAATTATTTATTGTGTAAATAATAGCGAGGCTAAATAAAATAATAACAAAGTAATTTAAAAAACCATGGCCGTGAAAACTCCATTACATTCCAATGAAGTATCGAATATTCAGTATCACTAGTTACGATCGCGGTTTTATTCAGTCACAGTAACAATGGTGGTTTGGGCAATTATCGTGTCGGTGTTGGGTGACACAGACAATACGATACGCCGGACAGACAGACCGACAGACGTCTTATGTGCACAGAAGTTGCGCAGACGCAAAGGTGTTGCGCGAAATGTATACTGAAGTTTTTGTCACAGAGCGCGCTGCCCCGTCTGACACACGAGAATATTCTTGTCGCGATGAAGTTCTATTGTAGTTACGGTCAACGAATAAGTAGGTACTCGTAGTTTTTATTAAGAAATAAGTTTTCTAGAACAGGTTGTATATAATATTATTTGCACTATCTTATGCTTTATGCGCTAAACCTAACCATATTATTTTTCATGGCTCTCTGCAATTTTTGATTATAGCAATGGTGAAACATGTTTATGGAACTGAATATTCCCGAAAATCATTGACGTGGTGATCGACGTTTCGTATTCAATTTCGAATTCACAAACGTGCGTTGTGAATTCGAATTGTAAACTGGTGTGTATCAAAAACTGAAAAGTTTATATGATTGTTATGTATATTTTTTTTATTTATGTGCATTTCATCTTTTCTAAAACTACTCAATATATGAACAAGAGCCTTATTAAAATTAGACTAGCTGTTATAAAGTTATTCGTCACAAATAATGTTTCTAGAACAACTCAACAAACATTAAAAAAAAAACAAAATTACAATAAAATCACAATTCACGACAGATTAAATTGTAATACCATTTGTTGACAAACTCCACGGCATTCAGTTAAGTGTTAAATGAACTCAGTCGACAATGTGATGTGAGAGCAGCGAAGGGTTAACTATAGAGGGCTTATATCAGGTAAAGAGTTGTGACGAAGGTCCCGTAATAATAGGCGAATCTACGTTAGCGAATATTACGCTTCGTAAACTTTTAGATTTCTATCCAAATCGGAAACTTTTGAGAGCGTTTATTCCTTATAGTAAAAGTAGTATGCTTTGTACGTAAGAACAGTCTGTCTAGAAACAGTTTTTATATGAACTTTATTTCGCTTTAATATGAACTTTATTTTCTTAACGTAATCACGATCGAATTGTGGTTTTTTGCTTCGTATTTTCACCAACAAAATTTGTATATCTTATATCTTTAAACGATCAATTCTTGTATATAAGTATATATAATTGGAATCTCGGAATCGGCTCCAACGATTTTCATGAAATTTAGTATATAGGGGGTTTCGGGGGCGATAAATCGATCTAGCTAGGAATCATTTTCATAAAATATCATTTTATGTGTGTTTTTTGAATTTTTTGAATACCGAGCGAAGCTCGGTCATATAGCTAGTTTTAATTAATATCACCCACACTATGTGATTGTGAAATTATGTTTGGCGTCTATTATTTTGTGACAAGCTGTAGGTGGGCCAAATAGGTCCACTTCGTTGTCGAAGCATTATCGAATGTCGATTGTTTTCCTAATGTCATCAAAAGATATAAGAAAATATGCGCTATTTTTCCTACGTCTGATGTTGTTCCGATGATGTTACGAGAATGTAGTCCCTACTGACCCTTCACAAAAAGTTGGTCAATGTTAGTCCCAAAGGAGAGCCCTTATTGGCACCATATATTTGGGTCCTGTGGTCGTCCCCGGTGGCTGCTAGGCGGAGGTGAGGAAATGTGTTGTCCGGGTGTGCCGCGATACCTCCGTCTCCGCTGTGCTTGTGATGTGACACTGTCGATACTCGATAAGCACATACAGAGCAAGAGTTATATTGCTACGAACTTTAGGTAGCGGTGAAGCTAAAGTTTGTACACACACACATAAATTCGTATTCGCATAGATATAGATTACAAATCGCCCATGGACACTCGCAACATCAGAAGAGCTGCAGGTGCGTTGCCGGCCTTTTAAGAGGGAATACGCTCTTTTCTTGAAGGTTTGCAGGTCGTATATGTCCGGAAATACTGCTGGTGACAGTTCGTTCCAGAGTTTTACAGTGCGCGGCAGAAAGTTACGCGAAAAACGCACTGTGGAAGACTGCCACTCATCAAGGTGATGAGGATGGTATGTTTTTCGCGTGGGACGATGGCGAAAAGTTGCCAGTGGTATGATTCCGAACAATTCCTCAGAGCACTCCCCGTGATACAACCGATAGAGGATGCAGAGTGAAGCTACATCTCGGCGTAATTCCAAGGGGTCCAAGCTGTTTGAAACACTATGGCAGTCAACAATTCGAGCGGCCCTTCGTTGGATACGATCCAGAGGGAGCAGTTGGTATTTAGGCGCCCCTGCCCAGAGATGAGAACAATATTCCATATGAGGCCGAACCTGCGCCTTGTAGAGTTGCAAGCGTTGGTCCGGACTGAAGTACTGTCTCGCTCTATTAAGAACACCAAGTTTCTTCAAGGCTAATTTGGCCTTACCCTCTAGATGATATCGGAACTGGACTTCGCTTGATATGTTGACGCCAAGTATCTCAATGCTAGGGGAGATGGTTAAAGATGTGCCCTCGAAACAAGGATATACGACCATTGGTGACTTTTTTGAAGTAAAACTTTTACATCGGCGTTGTGCACTTCTTTAAATTCTTCAAAATATTTACGTGAACTTAACAGAAAAGACAGTGTCAGTAGACCGCAGTCGAGGTGTAGAAGAGTAGGTGCTGCTGTTCGTTTTCACTCCTGCCCTCCACACGCGTAGCATGTAAAAAAAATTGTTTGGTAAAATATATAAGGTAGGTAAGTTCTTCCAAAAAATGTATAACACCAAAAGAAATATTAATTAATAATATGAAATTATTTTTTTTAGTTGTGATAAGTAAAATAGGAAGTTTAAAAATGGGAAGTTTGATTACGCACTTTGGGGGTTTTCATGGCCCGAGGCCCCGTATAATTGATACGGCATGTTATAGGTACGGCGGTAGCTACGCCTCTGCTGCCCTCACTCTGGTAGTACAACCCGTGGTTTGAATTTTAACAAATTGCGTAACTTTGAAATTATAATCTGCCTGTTAATTTTTTTACACGTGATTAAGATTTCTTAAACTAAAAAATATATTTCTTATCTTACTCTAATAATAATAAATTATCTAAGTATATTCTATCGATATCGAAATCCGTTTGTTTGCGGAGCGTCCCTGCTAGGCGGGCGGGAGCGGCGCGAGGGCGGGCGGCGCGCGAAATTGGAGGAAAACTTTCGTAAGGGGAAATGAAATGGGATTGATAAAAATTGGAACCAAGCCGCTGCACAGGCCCGGACTCAGGAATTTTATAAGAAACAGGCTCTTTATTAGCTTTTATGGAAAGTAATTGTAAAAAATTTTTGGATAATATTGTTTCGGTCGCTGCAAATTCGCGCAGGCTGACATCGCAAGAGGACTGCCAAAACCATTTGTCGCACTTTTTTCATCAGAAGCCCCAAAATTTTTATAGCAATGGGATCATGTCCCTACCAACAAGATGGCAAAAAGTTATCAAACAAAATGGCACATAATATATACTTTATAAAAAAACCCTTTGAATTTTTATATAAAATGCGAAGAAACTTTTTCCCCAACCTATTATAAATTATGTATTTTTTTACAATACAAGTAACTTCCGATAAAAACGTTGTTAGCAAACTCGTAAATTCTATCATTACTACGTTATTTAATTTATGTGTAAATTATTATATTTAAGTAGCTTTAACAATATACAGGTAAATGTCAGGATTTAGTACATCGTCTTTCACATAGTTCTCGTTGACAATGGCACAATAAACTTGTAACTTTTAGTTCCCCCTTGGTTCCTGACTTTTCCAACGATAAGCATTGCAGCTCTTCAACGACCCCGCTACTTCACCATCACAATTAGCAATATCTTCCCCCGCGCAGCCCACACTCCGTGCCTGTCCCTCACGAGGGCTCGAAATTCACTTAGCTTCGTTTGTCGAAGCTTTTCGCCTCTTGAAACTTTTCAATAGCCTGCAATCGAATTCCCCCCCCCCCCTTCCCCGTGGCACCTCACACCCCTCCCCGCACCCCCGCGCTCGCCCGCGGTGTTGTGACGTGAGGTAAATCGTGCGACACTCGCATTGTGTGGATGCGGAGGATGTAGTAGAATATTATAATGTAGTACAACCCGCTCCTACCTGGTACCTACGACTATATTGGATGATGTATAGCTTCTCTTATAAAGAATCATACGTTACCAGGTTCCTTCGTAACTGGGATGAGACTTGACTGTCATGTCTTTAATGCACCTTCTTGACTTTTGACCACAAAAGTCCTGGCTTCGATTAAAACGTTGGCAACAGCCTGATAATTATAGGCCAATGAAAGACAGGAAATTCATCTACAGCGATCTAATAGTAAGACGCAAAATAAAAGTTGGTTTTGTACCTGAACTGTCGGCAGGCATGTAACTTATTTGACCCGGATCATATAAGGCAAAGAAAATACACCGCTCTTGGCCAGCGTTGGGCACTCTTATAATATAGCACTGTTGCCAACGAAACCTACTGTTACCAAAGTTGGTTTGGGGAGTGTTATTATTATTTACGTAATTACGTATGTTTATAATTAAAATTTACATTTCAATGTCTGACCACTGGCCTCAAAGCACATAGTACATAGACTATTCAGTATTCACGTTGTATATTGCATATTGTACACTGTATACCGTCATTATTAGTTTAGTGAGTGCGATGTGTTGTGCTACACAATGGCCACTTGATCCGACTTAACAAAAAGGTGTTAATGCGTTGCGGATCGGCGCTGAGGGGAGAGGCCGTCTACAGGGTGAGTTTTTGGCACGCACATAGACCTCATTAGTTCGCGATTAAGTGTAATTATGCAGTATATTAAGAGGGTTATATTATTATTGTGTTTAGCAACTTATCTCAGTTTAATCTTAAAAATATTGTGTTGTATTATGGTATGGTAATATCGCAACATACTTTCAATATAAATTATTATTTCATAAAAAAAAAATAAAAAAATATATAATTTACTTATGTACTGATAAAATCAGTGGTGGTAACAAAGTATTTTTTCTACGAAATTTTAAAATGACATCCATAGGATGATCCTGACCTTAATTTAGTCAGTTACAATCCCTAATTTACTGTTTCAAAGTTGCTGTAGGTATGTTTATGTTTATCCAACTTTTGAAAATGATACTGTATACTATCAGCTTTAAATATAAACTACTAGCTATGAGACAAAAAATGAAGATTTTTGAATGTAGTCGTAAAGGTTTTTGTTTATTATAATAATTTTTGTTGTATTATAATGTGCAATAACCGCAACCCCCTGTACGTGCGATCCGCAGCATATTCTCCACGGGCATCAAGCCGTGAAATGTCCCATAATCTATCAACACCGCCGATGCAACCATCACTCTTATTAATACAATCCATCATCGCCTTTACACCATACAGCTAAAGGCTGCTATCCCGTGCATTAATATACGAAAATGAGGGTATTCGGCGGGTGTACGGTAGACATTAGACCATCATTAGGGTGAGCGCGCGGCGGGCGGCGGATTACCGCATTACACACACTATTACTTATTAATAATGTTAATAATCTCCTTACACGATGTTTTTTAAAAATATCGCATCTGTATCCGCCGTATACTCCCGCTGTGTACTTCCGGGGAGTTTTGTTGAAAATCGTTTTTTAACAAAATACCTTAAAAAGTTTAACATTGTACGACAATGATTAGGGATTTTCATACATGATAGATCACGTTCAGGACCTACAACCGTTATTTCCGCATGTAACTCAATTGAGATTTTTTTACCTACATTTGACACGTATTTAATAATAATTATTCTTCATTTTCATTATTTCAAAACTAGCTTAATCCTTCAAGCCCCAGAAGATCACCGGTGATCGCGACAACAATAGTATACAATAGCATTTCCAAGAATCCGCAATCGAAGGATTAAAGTAGACAACACACTGGTAAAGTACATAGGCAAATTCAAATGTCTTTATTGCTAAAATGTTGTACATATACAGGTCTTATAATTAACTACTTATAGTTCTAACATTCTGCCATAGGCGACATTTATCACGTCTTGGCGCTATTCGTCGTCGTGGGCAAGAATGAGGCTCAAACTAATCGACTTTCTCTCATCATTATTGTCAAAAAAAAATTAATCCTAGAAGTTTCTCTACAATCAGCTAGCAAATAGCATATTTAGTCGCTAATGAGTCGAGCTGCGAAGTAACAATTTCCCAGCGCGAGGTAATGTGATAATAGTGAGTAATAACGCGACGTCCGGCGACAGAACAGCCGGCGATAAGGAGGAACTGAAGAAAACGCCGCTTCCTCCACACGGCCCAAGACACAGAAGACTTGTATGGATGTATTCTATGTCTTGTATGGTGTGTTTGAAAAACTGACCTTTAATGAAACTTTTAAATTGGACAATAATTTCGAGCAGAGCTACTGTTGCAAGTTGCAACCACGTTGTTAAGTGGCTCTATTTAACTGAGATGCAGAATAATTTGTAACGTTGCGTCATAGCTATAAGAGCGTGTAAAGTGTAGACTGCAGAATCAGGGCCCGACTCTGCATGAGATTAGATGACATTAGGAGCCCTAAATCAACGTGGAGGTAAGAGAAAATTTAGGTTCTTCTGAACTCATCTTGTAAAGAAAAATCATGTTAAAATAAGAATAATTATTATAACAGAATAATTATTTCGCGATATTCTATTTCGCTGTCGCCTGTGTCTCGCGCCGCCGTGTCGTCGCTAATCACAATGAATGAATATCAGTAATTGCGTTAAGTTTTCCATTTCCCGCCCCCTGCCCCGCCCGCCCCAGCCCGCCCCAGCCCGCCCCGCGCGCGCCGGGAAATATCACTGTTTGTTCCTTTGCGCTTGCATACGAGTATGAATTATAAATTCATATTCAATAATACAAAAGTACTATCAGAGAAGTTTATTGATAGGCAGATGGCGGACCTACGTAAATTATTGGTCGCGTTATGTCAACTGTGAACTGCCGACTGTGATCACATATTCTGTCTATGAATCAACTTCTCTGATAGTACGATGTGAGATTATGGACAGCCAGAATCTGGATCCTTCTCTTCAAGTTTAAACCACTGAACCGATTAAGTCATAAATCCCCAAGCGGCACCCGGCTGTCGCATAACAATTGAAAATCTGTCTGCGAAACCCACGATCGAGGTATTACAATGAAATTTGGTAAGCAGATACTCTAGTCCCTAGATTAATTTTTAATCACGGAATACTTTTTTGAAGTGGACTTGCAATTTTGCTGCGGAAGTTGTAATTTAAATCACATTCGCAAACTTTAGAAGTAGACTTACTTCACAATACAATGTAACGTACGTATTGTATTTGGAGTGAGTCTGTATTGTCACACGCTTTGCTCACATAATAAACTTTTTACACCCAAAAAATACGCTTTATTCTCCCGATATAATTAAAATTAAACCTTAATCCCTTATAATAGAACCCAATTTCTTTTTACCTGCAGTATATTGTAGAGTGTTAAGTAGGTGTTAATTTTGGCGCAATTTTTTTTTGTTGTTTGTTGCGCAAGAGTGTTTGTTGTGATGGAGACGTCGCTTTGTCACCGATACATAACAGGCAACGACATGATAGCGGGCTAGCAGGAATAACTGCAGCGTTGTATTCGTTACATTATCGATAAATAAAATTAAAGATTCTGCATAAATGGAGGCTTAAGGGCCGAAAAAGATTTGAAATCAAAGACAATTAATGTGGATTCTATGTATAGCTAGATATAATATTTAAAGCTAGATGATGAAGTATGTGAGTTAGGTTATGTTTTAACTCCGTGGTTAAAGATTTGTTTAAATTATAAAGGAAAAAACGAGTAATTATTTTTATGTTCTTAATCTATTAATATACTCATGTCTTCGATGGTAAAAGAATAATGATAACTCACTAAGAACAGTTGGAATTAGATATCTTCCGAATACGTATCTGTTACAAGTAATGCTAGGGCCTAAGCCTGTTGTGGTATAGGGCGTTCAATGTCATCTGTGTCTTCACACTTTTCGGCATTATTTTTTACACTCGGGTACAACCACAATGAGACTGTGGCTAGTTTTTACTCAAACAAGAAGATTAGTTGGTTCTCTAAAAAAATGCTGGTAATGATTGTTTGAATTTCTCGTGTGTAATCTAATAGTGTATATTCTTATAGCAAGATCACAGACGTCTGTTTTTGTAAACGATTTTTATTAAAGAAGGCAGGTCGCTGTAGCCCTGACGTCACTGCGACCCATGAGGATCTATTGTGACTCCTTCGCACTAGAGTATCATCCCCAACCCAATACTGCTCATAAATTGAACGATATGGTTGGGGTTGGTGCCACGAATTTCCTCTGTGGATGAGTATTCGTGGCGACTGAGGTGCCTGTTCCTGCTCTGTAGTAGAGCAGGACAGTCGAGGAGAAGGTGAATAGGTGTCTGATCCTCCTCACAGAATTTGCAAGTCGTTATGCTACAAATACCCATTCTGTTTAGGTGTTTGCTAAGCTTGCAGTGCCCAGTTAGGCTTCTGGTAACGATTCTTAATTGGTTCCTACCCAAGGTGAGCACTAATTCTGATAGCTTCTTGTTGAAGCCAGGAATTAATGCCTTAAACTACTTTTTGTAAACGATGCGACGGGAGATAAGTTTCTACCACTTGTTATTATGAGGATGTTAACCCCAACCCTCGACACCTATAACTTTTAAATTCATCCATACTATTAATATTGCTTATTGCTAATATTATAAATGCGAAAGTGTGTCTGTCTGTCTTTCTGTCCGTCTGTCTGTCTGTCTGTTACCTCTTCACGCCCAAACCGCTGAACCGATTTTGCTGAAATTTGGCAGTGAATCTTTGAGTTCCGGGAAAGGACAAAGGATACTTTTTGTCCCGGAAAAATGTACGGTTCCAGCGTGATAAACGGGTTTTTGCACAACGGAGTTGCGGGCGTCATCTAGTAATACAACAAACCCTTATTAATCATAATTAAAAAACTAAAACAAAACAGTAACGAGACAAAATTGACCAATCGTTACAAAACCTATCAAACAGTAAAAGGTAATGAGAGGAAGAAAATTAAAAGTTGTTACAAGCGAGCTGCACGAGCTGCACGAGCTGTACGAGCTGCGCCCGGCGGCGGCGCTCGCGATAATCGCGAACCAATTAAATGAGCTTATTTCCGTAATTCCGAGCGATTGCCGCTCCGAAACCTTTCATTACACTACGCTCTGTCGCTTGCAAAATAAACTCTACCTCTATTGTCACAGAGTTCATAATCAATCGCGTTATCACTGCGAAGACGTGCTGATTTTATACACGATTGTGTTCAAACGATTATGTGCCTTATTGTGTTTGTGTAGAGGCAGTATTCCCGTGAGGACGACGATGAAAAGTCGTAAATGGGAAATTGTGAGCTAACTCAGCGATGGAATAAAACAACTCTTTGCGCTAATAATGAGAAAGTATACGTAGAGTAGCTCGACACAGAGACGCCAATTACCAATTATTATTGTTGTTAATAAAGCTTTTTAGGTCCATTTGCTAAAATTTTTAAGAACTATTCTATCTAGGTAATTGCTAGTCTTGAACTCTTTTGTTAGAATAAGAAATAAGTACGTTTTTCTTTTACAAATACAATAAATGAGAGACTTATCACTTAACATAATATTTAATGCAAGATTTACATAATCTGTCTGCCCTCACTTATTTGGAAATTAATCCTTCAAGGCCCATAAGAGCACCGGTGATCGCAACAACAATAACAAACATTTCCAAGAATCCGCGATCGAAGGATTAAAGATATCAAACTATAAAATAAGAGAAATATAAAATATGGGATTTAAATTGTACGTACTTAATTTACCCCCTAAATATTGCATTTGATTGAATAGTGAGTAGTGATTAATTATAAGAATGGAGCTTTAAGGTTTTTTTAATTGGTACCTACCTAAATCTTCCGATTCTTCATGTTACCAACAGCAAGCATAGTTTTTTTACACTCTTAATATGCTTCTAGAAGTATAGTAGGTAGTGTTCCTCCAGGTACTATTTCAATTTTTTTCCAAGGGTAACAATCTCTGTGTGTAGCTACACTTTGCCGGTGGGGCGGGCGGGCGGCGCGGGGTTAACTAAGTAGTTATTGAAGATGTACCTCCAGTCAGCCCGGAGAATATTGGTCCCCTGTTAACTGTTTTGTTAAGTTCATCAACATTAACAATATCGTTTATTGATTGATATTCCACGGCAATCCCCAGTGCGCTTAACGTACTATTTGTTACTTTGTGTCTTAATATTATGTCAGCGTAATTATATGGTACTGCATGATTTAGTGTGGTCACAGTGGACAGACTGGATTACCTACGGCTACGCATAACATAACCCGGCACAATCATCTTCGCCAAGAGAAGGAGAGAAAAAAAACTAAATCCGTTTACGGAATAATTATTGTCTTTGGTGTGAGTCTTATTGACTCCTCTAGCCCAGTGCACTATGATATGACGGGAAATTTATTCAAACCAATTCAGGGACCAATTCAGCACGGGGTGAGTACTGCAGCAAAAATACAAAATCATGAGGTGCAAATGAGAAATGTCCGCGCGGTGACCACGCGCACGCTGATACGCGAACTGTCCCGAGTTCAATTGGAATATTTTTAACGTCCGTTGATTTTTAATCAAAACGGAAGGTTTCAGATCAATAGAGAAAATTTCTCCATAATCCACTTGATTTGGTTCCAATCTTAATAATTGGGTGTAGGTATAACAGTTCGGCAGGCACGTTTTTTATAAATATTTGCTTCTCATCTATTTTGTCGACCTTTTTTCTACGTGAGGAAATCTTTTATAGATCCCAGGCAACGTTGAGGAGTGGTTATCGGGGTAAGAGAGTGCGGTGTAAGAAACCACACCCGGTATACAGCACTAAATTAAACAATCGCGGTGATCCTCGGCACCGCTTACGACGGACCCACGGGAACAATTATACAACCGACCGCGACTCCGTCAGTATTTTATAAGCCTATAATGCAGTGAGTTGTTAAAATTATAACGCTTCTGGCCCATGAATATAGTTTGCAAATTATGATGTCGAAGCAAAAGTAGTAGATACCATTTACTACATTCATCCAAGTATGGCATCCTCGCATCTCGGGGTTAACCTCGGGCATTAGTAGTACCTTTCCACTGACCTGCATCTTCTTGGTTTTCCAGTTGTTTTATAAAAAAACTAGATGATGCCCGCAACACCAATCATCAAAATTCGTTTATCGTACATTTTATCTACACCATATTCCAGCAAAATCGGTTTAGTGGTTTAGGCGCGAAGAGGTAACAGACAGACAGAGTATATTAGAATGGATAAATATATTATAATGGATAAACAATGTCCTGCAGTCTCCGTGTCGCGTGGTGACCCGCGCTAATCATGTGCAACACGTGATGACATCCGACTGTCGCGAGTCGCCGGACGTCGCCGCTTGTCGCCGGATGCCGCGACAATCTCGACGCCGACTTCCTTCATCACAGCAATTATTAGATACTTTTTAATAATGTCTAGGTATGTTTTATGCCATTTTATAATTATTATAATAATAATAAGAATATTAATAATAACTTTATTTCAGGCCAAATAGCCCATATTGTAGCCTAACAGTTACAGATTATATAACATAATATTGTCAATAAAAAAAGAAGAAAATAATATATACTACTTACAAAAACAAAAAATAACAAACAAAACAAAACAAATGTGTTAGTAATAGCTTGGTTAGTAGTTTCGTACACAATAATAAAGTTGAAGTAATGATAAAGAGTTAGTATTTGTTAGTAAAACAATTTTAATTAACCTACTTCTTATTATAACCAACTAATATGTATTCTGTGTTACAACTAAGGTGCACACCTGTCCAGTATTTCTGAAACGGGCTGTCAATTTTTCCAGCTAACGTTCTGAGGATACTGTTTACTATTTCAAAGTCTTTCCATTGTAGATGCAGTTCTCTTGCGAATTATGGCAAAGAAATCATCAACTCCTGCCAGTGCAAACATCGTGGATGCGCTACAGTACTTCGACTTTCGAGCAGTATCCTCAGCGCGTCATTGTACTGGACTCGGAGAGTGTTGTAAGCCCGCCGCGTAAAACTGATCCATAGACTGCACGTGTAAAATGATTGACAGATGCTTTTAAACAGGAGCAATTTTACGTCTTTTGTACAGCGTGCAAATCTACGGGCCAGCATATTGCAGCGGACTGCCAACGCCCTCCTTTCCCTCTCCAGATCATCATCATCCCGCAATTCGTCTGTCAGTATGTGACCGAGGTATTTAAACTTATACACTCTAGTAAGTGTTACCCCACACAGACTGATGGGCGAAATGCTTACAGGGGTTTTAGTACCGGCTTTACACAGCATGACAACATTTTTTGTGGCATTATACTTCAGCCCATAAGTCAGCGTGTACCTCTCACAAATTGCGACCAGTTTCCTTAGCGCAGCTACCGACGGGCTCAACAGAACCATGTCGTCTGCATAACTAATATTATTAATTATGCAGACGGCATAATGTGTTTTATTATTTTGTTGGTAAAACTAGCTGGAGCTCACATCTCCGACCTGTCAGGTGATACATACTTTAGTGGTTGTTGGAAAAAGCTCCGATAGCGGAATATTAATAAATATTTCCCGTTTCTGATGTGAATTTGTCGGTAATTTACTTTTTCTAAAGTGAACTTTTTAATGTTCTGAATTTTAATATAAAAATAGTAAAAGTATTATAGAGTACCTCTACGTATATTTTTTTTATAAAATAAGGGGGCAAACGAGCAAACAAATCAACTGATAACTGAAAGCAACTACCGTCGTGCAATGGACGTCAGCTGCAGGTGCGTTGCCGGCCTTTACGTATTACGTATTATCCCACGCAAGTTCAAGTAGAAAAAAAGTTGCAAAGTAGGTACGTTAAACCTCATGTGACATCTGAAAACGGCAAGCCTTTGGAGTCTCTAGGCTGCACAAGCAGCGAGCGACCGCAATAAGTAGGTAACTTTAGGTAATTTAAAACAAATATTATGTTAAAATTTGTATAATGTATTTATTATAGTAATATAAATGTTAATGAATTAATCAACACTTTAAACTTTAAAATATAACATACAAAATGCACTCCGTGGTCTTCTAAAGCTTTGACGTTACAAAAATAATAAATTAATTCACCTGGTCCAACTTTGAACCGACAGTGACATCTAGTATCGAGTAGGAAGAATTTCGAATCATTATCATAATATTATATTGTCTAATCTGACTTAAATTGAATTTTAAATATAAAAAAAACAATTTTAATTTTTAAGCCTTAGAAAATAATATCTTAATTCTTGCGAATAGCCGCGGATCTTGTTTTTGGTTTATAATATAATACAGCATAATATTAGAATAGTTTAAAAATGATTGTTTTGTAATCAAAATATTAATATACCACATGTTCTTATTGGAATATAAAATCGAATTAGGAACGTCATAAATAAAATGCTACAATATTGTTAATAGCGTAAATATTTATCCTAAATTTAATAAAAACAGCCAGAAAAACGAGATTCTGGCAAAAGTAATATAATTTAAATATTCAAAGTAACCTAGTAAGCTATTCAGCGCCATCTATCGTTCACTAGCGGCCCTAGTTTGCAACCGCAACTTCTGCTCGTCTTCAATGCTGACCGCTAGATGGCGCGCGGCGGTGTCTATGTCCTCCATCTTTATTTTGCTGAAGGTCAGTCGTACGTACTGACAGGGAGCGTTGGTGTCGAACAGAAATGCCTGGCCGGGCACAACCATGAGACCGCGCTTGAAAGCCGTGTTAAATACCTGGATAACGAAAGGTTTATGTTTTAGAAGCTAAGCTAGTGACTGTCGAATGCGAATCATCAATGCAAGACATCTTCGACAGCACAGGAGTTCAGTTCTAAAAGTGACTAGAGTGGAGTGACTAGTGGCAGCAGTTATATACCAAAGCCGTATACATGCGTTACAAACGTTTTTGTCACATTTAGAGTCATGTGGGTCAAGTGTGCGCATTTAAACTTTGATGCTTTAAAAGCCTCAAATATTATTAGTACAATGAAACAAATCTATGTTCATTTGTAAGACTGTTTATTAGTCACCAACTTAAACACAACAATAGTATTTTTCAATAGCTTATATTTTAAGAAACTTTAGAAAACAATAAACCTTCCATTTGCGCACTTTTACCCCAGTATCGGGGTATGTGTACACAGCACTTTGGGTAAGTGTACGCAACAACAAAATATATAAGTATATATTTTAGGACATAAAGAATATTATTTTATAATTTTAATTTGCATCCAAAATTTGTTGCAAGCACATTTCGAATAAACTTATAGATACTTTTCAGCCTGTGCAACTTGGCTTCGGGAGTAAGGGTGGATGTGAAGCTGCCGTCCACGCCTTCCGCACTTATATTAAATCCAAAACAGGACAAGTGATCGTAAAGGTTGATGTAAGAAATGCCTTTAACTCCGTATCTAGGAGTGCTCTGCTTAAAGAAGTCCATAACCACATTCCCGAAATTTATGAATACATCCTTCAAAGCTACGGTGCCAATTCGACACTTCTATACAACAGCGATCGTCTATTATCCTCTACTGGTTGCCAGCAGGGCGATCCTCTGGGCCCCGCTTTTTTCAGCCTTGCCATACATTCTACAATTACATCCCTCCAATCTGAACTCAACGTTTGGTATTTGGATAATGGCACCCTCGGTGGAGACCCGCCTACAGTTCTCCACGATTTGCAGGTATTAATAGAGAAATTTAAATCGATAGATTTGAATTTAAATTTCTCCAAATGTGAGCTTTTTGTTAACGGTCCAATCGCACAGCCGCACGACGTAATAATGTTTGAATTTAACAATTTGGCCCCTAATATCAAAATTCTCAGTAAAGAATCCCTCCGCCTTCTAGGTGCCCCCTTATTCAACGACGATTTTAAGTCTTACGTTTCGGAGCAAAAACAAAAATTCGCAGAATCTTCTGGCAAACTCGTCGCATTAAAATCCCATATGGCTTACCAAATAATTCGGTTTTGTTTGTTTGTGCCCCAATTTACATATGTGCTGAGGTTCTGCCCTCTATGGGAGTATCCCAACCTTCTTTCCCATTTAGACACTATTTTAAAAGACACAATAATGAATATTTTCAACTGCCGAATTTCTGACACCTCCTGGGCCCAAGTTACTCTCCCGATTCGTTTCGGTGGCTTGGGTCTTAGAAGTGTGTCCAGCGTGTCTCTTCCCGCCTTCCTTTCTTCAGCTCACAGCATCCATCCTCTCTTTATTAAAATCATCACCAATTCTTTTGGAAACACAGGCATTGAATCACTAGCTGAGGCGATCGATGCTTGGAAACGTGTTTGTCCTAGTGACGTTCCTGTCAACCCCAACATCCAAAAGAATTGGGATGAACCCCTAATAAAATTGGCACAATCAGAGATCCTAAATTCATCGTCCACTACAGATCGCGCGCGTCTCCTAGCGTCCGCTGAGCCGGAATCAGGTTACTGGCTCCAGGCAAACCCATCATCCAATACCGGAACACTTTTAGACAACCATACATTCAATTTATCTGTCAGTTTGCGACTAGGAGCCAATATCAGCGAACCTCACCGCTGCCACTGCGGCGCCGCAGTAGACCGCCAGGGTCACCACGGTCTGTCTTGTCGACGCAGCGCCGGCCGCCAGTCCCGCCATGCCTCCCTGAACGACGTGATCCGCAGGGCCCTTGCCTCCGTCAACGTGCCGGCCACTCTCGAGCCAAACGGTATCGCACGTGACGACGGCAAAAGGCCCGACGGTATGACGCTCGTTCCGTGGAGCCGCGGGAGGCCTCTTGTTTGGGACGCCACCTGCGTGGACACGCTAGCGGCGTCGCATGTGACGGCCACAACAAGGGAAGCGGGAGCTGCGGCGGCACAAGCAGAGACAAACTAAAAAAGAAAGTATGAAGCACTGGGGAATGATTACATTTTCGTACCTTTCGGGGTTGAAACCCTGGGTCCGTGGGGCCCTGGTGCCAAACTCCCAAAAACTGGTTGAGAAAACTAACGATCCCAGAGCTGGCGCTTACCTCGGCCAACGTATCAGTCTTGCGATACAGCTAGGTAATGCTGCCAGCCTCTTGGGTACATTGCCCGCAGCCTCTGACTTAGATTTAGTTTTTTATATATAGTCCTTGTTTAACATTTTAGCATTATTTATAGTAATTATTATAATATCTTTATAATTTTGTATAATAAAATTATGTGACATTTGTAACTACTTATAGTTACGTAAAGTAATCAACAAAAGTGTCTTAAATCAAAATATGACAACAATAATTTTCACTTAGAAATATTTAGTTACTTCGTCATAGTATGTAAATTGTAATACAAAAAAAAGTGCCGTGTGCAGAGCTGGTGCACCGTTTTTGCCACCAGACTCCACAAAGGCTTCATTCAATCCAATCTTCAGTCGGTGGTTCAGAATACTGTTCGCCACATAAGGGAAAAGGCTTTTGCGCACACTTAACCCAAAGCATAGGAACAGGGTTATACGAATATCGTTAATTCCTGCATCATCAGAATATCCTAAACACTGCAGGCAAATAACAAACTTGATATTATTATGTTGCACTCGATAGCAAAAAGCTTATTTAGAAAAAAAAATACATGACTTCAAAAGATTACGCATCAAAATGTACAAAATATCGTAAATATTTGAGCAAAAATCTTCATTTATCTGTCATTCAAAAATGGCGCGCGCGTAGCCGCTGGGACACGAGCGCTTCGCAGGGCGTCCTGTGGGTTATTGAAGAGGGGGGTTGCCGTTCCTTAGCGTCATATATTTTTCGAGATATTTACAATGCGCACACTTAGACGCTGCGCACACTTGACCCACATGACCATATGTAATAACAAGTGAACAAACTTCGATTTTTAATTAATAACTAATATTTCTAAAACCGCGTTGCGTTTTGGTGTAAGCTGGTTTTAGATAAACAGATTAATTTCTTTCAAAGCAGAATACTATGATGAAACTCACCATATTATAGATATCATCGACCTCCCTGACCCTGAGCCAGTAGAACAGTCCCGCCTTGGGCACGGTCCAGTCGGCCGCGGGGTCCGCGCGCCGCAACGCCGCGCCGAGCGCCGTGCGCCGCCGCCCGTACAGCTCGCGCGCCGACTGCAGGTGAGACGACAGCGCTGAACGGTCCGAGAGCAGCCGGTGCATGATAGTCTGCAAGTGGAATAATTATTAACAGCTTATGTAACATTAACACGCAGCAAAACAACACATTTCCCAAATTGAGGAAACAATATTCACTTTTACCAGCCTTTACCTTAAGTCATGTTGCAAAGCTTACGAAAACGAATCGACACATCTTCGTAATTATTATTAGCACTGACAACTTTATGTGGTCTCTGATAAGTGAGTGATTACTGAGTAAAATTTTAGTCACTGCTTATCGTGCCCGCGCGTTGTCAAATTGTTTCGTTTATTCGCCACTAGGGGCTCTGTTTTCATCCCTCACTGGATACAAATTTTAGTTTACGCCGGTTACAATCTGACAACAACTGACACTAATCCTTCTGAGACAATATATTGAAAGATACAGCAGGTCTTACCTGCGACAGCGTGCAGGGGTGCAGCAGCTCGGCCTGCTGCAGGAGCTCGGCGGCGGCCAGCAGCGGCGCGGGCGCGGTGAGCCAGGCCGCGCGCAGCCCCGCGCTCACCACCTTCGACAGCGAGTCCAGCCGGATCACGCGACCCACAGCGCCCAGCGACAGCGGCGCGGGCTGAAATATACAGGTCTCACCTGCGACAGCGTGCAGGGGTGCAGCAGCTCGGCCTGCTGCAGGAGCTCGGCGGCGGCCAGCAGCGGCGCGGGCGCGGTGAGCCAGGCCGCGCGCAGCCCCGCGCTCACCACCTTCGACAGCGAGTCCAGCCGGATCACGCGACCCACAGCGCCCAGCGACAGCGGCGCGGGCTGAAATATACAGGTCTCACCTGCGACAGCGTGCAGGGGTGCAGCAGCTCGGCCTGCTGCAGGAGCTCGGCGGCGGCCAGCAGCGGCGCGGGCGCGGTGAGCCAGGCCGCGCGCAGCCCCGCGCTCACCACCTTCGACAGCGAGTCCAGCCGGATCACGCGACCCACAGCGTCCAGCGACAGCGGCGCGGGCTGAAATATACAGGTCTCACCTGCGACAGCGTGCAGGGGTGCAGCAGCTCGGCCTGCTGCAGGAGCTCGGCCTGCTGCAGGAGCTCGGCGGCGGCCAGCAGCGGCGCGGGCGCGGTGAGCCAGGCCGCGCGCAGCCCCGCGCTCACCACCTTCGACAGCGAGTCCAGCCGGATCACGCGACCCACAGCGTCCAGCGACAGCGGCGCGGGCTGAAATATACAGGTCTCACCTGCGACAGCGTGCAGGGGTGCAGCAGCTCGGCCTGCTGCAGGAGCTCGGCGGCGGCCAGCAGCGGCGCGGGCGCGGTGAGCCAGGCCGCGCGCAGCCCCGCGCTCACCACCTTCGACAGCGAGTCCAGCCGGATCACGCGACCCACAGCGCCCAGCGACAGCGGCGCGGGCTGAAATATACAGGTCTCACCTGCGACAGCGTGCAGGGGTGCAGCAGCTCGGCCTGCTGCAGGAGCTCGGCGGCGGCCAGCAGCGGCGCGGGCGCGGTGAGCCAGGCCGCGCGCAGCCCCGCGCTCACCACCTTCGACAGCGAGTCCAGCCGGATCACGCGACCCACAGCGTCCAGCGACAGCGGCGCGGGCTGAAATATACAGGTCTCACCTGCGACAGCGTGCAGGGGTGCAGCAGCTCGGCCTGCTGCAGGAGCTCGGCGGCGGCCAGCAGCGGCGCGGGCGCGGTGAGCCAGGCCGCGCGCAGCCCCGCGCTCACCACCTTCGACAGCGAGTCCAGCCGGATCACGCGACCCACAGCGTCCAGCGACAGCGGCGCGGGCTGAAATATACAGGTCTCACCTGCGACAGCGTGCAGGGGTGCAGCAGCTCGGCCTGCTGCAGGAGCTCGGCGGCGGCCAGCAGCGGCGCGGGCGCGGTGAGCCAGGCCGCGCGCAGCCCCGCGCTCACCACCTTCGACAGCGAGTCCAGCCGGATCACGCGACCCACAGCGCCCAGCGACAGCGGCGCGGGCTGAAATATACAGGTCTCACCTGCGACAGCGTGCAGGGGTGCAGCAGCTCGGCCTGCTGCAGGAGCTCGGCGGCGGCCAGCAGCGGCGCGGGCGCGGTGAGCCAGGCCGCGCGCAGCCCCGCGCTCACCACCTTCGACAGCGAGTCCAGCCGGATCACGCGACCCACAGCGTCCAGCGACAGCGGCGCGGGCTGAAATATACAGGTCTCACCTGCGACAGCGTGCAGGGGTGCAGCAGCTCGGCCTGCTGCAGGAGCTCGGCGGCGGCCAGCAGCGGCGCGGGCGCGGTGAGCCAGGCCGCGCGCAGCCCCGCGCTCACCACCTTCGACAGCGAGTCCAGCCGGATCACGCGACCCACAGCGTCCAGCGACAGGAACGACGGCGGCGCGGGCTGGAACACGCGTGGTAAGTTTAAAATTGTAACAAAATGCGTCAATTGTAAACAATCTATTGACATTTTATCTATCTATACTTATTATAAAACAAAGTCGCTTTTTTTTCCCTCATGTCCCTTTGTTCAATTAATCTTTAAAACTACGCAACGGATTTTGATGATTCTTTCAGTGTTAGATAGCCCATTAATTGAGGAAGGTTATAGGCTATATTTTATCACGCTAAGACTAATAGGAGAATGTGGAAAAAACGGGGGAAATTATTTGAAAGGGCTTATCTCGCGAAATACTGAAGCAATTTTTATGTCATTTGGCACAGATAAGAAGTAGACCACGTGAAAGATCATAGGCTATCGATTTTAATTATTTTTTCAGTGGCTATATAATATATATTTTATACCCGTGCGACGCCGGGGCGGGTCGCTAGTTAGTTATAAAACCAGATCAGTAACTAAATGAAACATACATAATATCCATGTGCTGTAAAAATTAATATCCTTTCTATAAGAATGAATTAAAATCTCTGTCACCTCATCTTAAGAGGCCGGGTAGGTACACTTGGAATTTCTCATACATACGTAATTACAAAATCATTTTCTCACACGAAAATATTTAACATGTTTGAGTTGTTTTTCAGTTTAAAATAGTAATTACCTAGGTTCCTGCACAAAAATTTACTTCAGAATATTTAAACACAAAAATTTTTTTTTTTGCTTTAAAAGTTTTTTTAGTAAACTTACTACTAAATATTTAAACACTAAAAAATAGAGTAAAACACTAAAAAATATATAAATAAATAGTTAATTTACTACAAAATATTTTAACTCTAAAAAATATTTTTTAGTATTTAAATAGTTTGTAGTAAATTTACTATTTATTTATATATTTTTTAGTATTTTACTCAATTTTTTAGTGTTTAAATATTAAGTACTAAATTTACTAAAAAAAATAAAAACAATTTTTTTTAATGCTTAAATATTTTGAAGTAAACTTTTGTGCAGGAACCTAGATAATTACTATTTTAAACTGAATAACAACTCAAACATGTTAAATATTTTCGTATGAGAAAATGATTTTGGAATTACGTACGTATGAGAATTTCGAGGGTACCCGGCCCCTTCAAACTTTAACAATTCCAAATTAACTTACTTCATCATAATTCAAAAACATGTAGGGGTCGTCCTCGACTATGAGGAAGTCGTACTGGCAGGCGAGCTCGTATATCCGGCGACGGCGGGCCTCGGGCAGCACGGTGCCCGTGGGATTGTTGCCGGTGGGCACGAGGTACAGCATCTTGGGCAGCTTGAGGCCCTTCCGCGCGCGCGCGTGCAGCACCTCCTCCAGGCGAGCCGGGATAAGGCCATCTTCGTCCTCAGGAATGCCCAGGATCTCGGGGTGGTAGGGCCGCAACTGGAAATATCAATAATATGCATTTAATTTCCAAATTTCAATAATAACAATCATTTTTAAAGAATTCTCGCCAGTATTTTTCTTTAATAATAATTATTAATAATAATAATTATTTTTATGTCTACAGCTTCTTTCTTAAAACATAATAAAATTTCGAAAGATGGCGCTTCTAACTCAGATTTAGTTTGCATCACAAAACATAGATGGCGCCTTTTCACGTTCCCAATAACCAGATGTCTCACCGCGCTGTGCAGGCCGGTGTAGGCGAACTGCGTGGTGAGCACGGGGTCGCCGGGCTCCAGCAGCAGCTCAACCACGTGGTGTATGCCGTGCTGCGAGCCGCACGTCACCAGCACGTCGCGGGGGAGGGGCGGGGGGCGGTGCAGCGTCGTCTGGTGCTCGCGCAGCTGCTGCAGGAGGCACGGCAGCCTGGAATGTGCAAGTTATAGGTACAAAGAGATTGAATATGAGATATTATACGGTACTTTTTATACAGGGTGCAATTAAACGTTCCTGCCAAATTTTGATATATTGATCCTTGTTTAAAATAAATATACACGTATTTTTCTTTTATAATCACTCAGTACAAAAATGTTGAGAAATAGCTTCCGAAAGTTATCCTAAAAAACACTACAATTAATGGACACAATGCGTCGGCCGCGCGTGACCACAGAATATTATTATTTATTACTAGTATCCGACCGAAGCTTCGGCTTCGGCTTCGACTTCGGCAGCCTTCGGCCAAAAAACCACCTTCGGCAGAAGCCGAAGCTTTGCCGAAGGTCCGAGCAACCGTCGAAATTGAACGAGCTGTAAACTGTTACGAAAGACTGAGTGAATCGTGAGAGAGCGACGGACCGGTCGTGTATGCACTAGTACTTATAGTGCGTTTCGTCGAATAGTTCCTTTGTCGTCATGTTGGCATTTCTGTCTGTCAATAATGTAAACAAGGTAGACATGCTCTGCAAGTTTTCATAAGTTTTACTGTGATTTCGTGAGAAAATCATGCCGAAAACATTAAAGAGTGGTGAAACAATGATAGTGCTAAGAGTGAAAGAGTTTTGTGAACGTGAAAAACGTAACTAGGCCCCAATAATTCCATCAAACTCGGGTTGCCGCCATTACGGCTTAGTGAAATAGGGTTACCATCATTGGCCTTTACGTCTGTGTCAGACGATTTACGGCGTGTTGGTCTGTGTTACACTTACAGCTCTTTTCGTGGCTGTGCAAGCCGATACGTGAGTGACATAGACGACCACAGTAACGACAGGAGAAATAAGAGGTTGATGATACAGAACATAGACTTTGACTCTTGTGTCCCCTGTCTTTGAGAACCTGGAACCAGGCATCATCGCAAAGCTTGCTACCCTCCATTATCCGTTTGCGCCAATCTGTTCTGTTTTCCGCGAGCCTCTCCCAGTTGCGGTGATCAATTCCGAAAGACATCATGTCGCGCTTTGCACAGTCTTTGAAGCGAAGTAACGGCCTTCCCACATTTCTTTTGGCATTCGCTACCTCGCTTAGCATAACGCGTCGTGGTAAGCGAGAGGGTTCCATTCTGTACACGTGTCCAAGCCAACGTAGACGTCGCTGTTTCAGCAGCGCCATCAAGCTAGGTAGCTGTGTTATTTCTAGAACCCTCTCGTTGGTGACCCTGTCTTGCCATGTCAAGCCCAAGATTTTGCGTAGGCAGCGCATATAAAAGGCGTTAAGACGACGCTCTTGTTTTGCGTACGTTGTCCAGGTTTCGGCACCATACTAGAGTATGCTTAAGATTGAGGCTTGAAAAACAACAATTTTAGTTTTGGTTGTTAAGTATTTATTGTGCCATACTCTCGTACTAAGCCTCCCAAACATAGTTGCCGCTTTACCAATCCGGATGTCAATCTCTGTGTCCAAAGAAAGATTGTTGGACACGGTCGATCCTAAGTAGCAAAACTTATCAACTACTTCTAACGGCGTGCCATTCAAAGTTAAAGAGGGGGCTTCTTGAGTACCTTGGGTTAGAACAACTGTCTTTTTTGTATTAATGGACATGGCAAATAGAGCACACGCTTCAGAAAATTTATCAATCATAGACTGGAGGTCGGCTTCGGAATTAGCTACAAAGGCTGCATCATCAGCGAATAGCATGTTGTCGACGAAAAGGTCCTCGCGATGTCTTTTAGATTTTAGGAGGGAGATGTTAAATAACTTTCCGTTGGCCCTCGTATGTAAGTGGATACCCTGTTGGTTGTCGCGGAACGCAGTGCGTAATAACAGAGAAAAATATATACCAAACAGGGTAGGAGCCAAAACACAGCCCTGACGCACACCTCTACAAACACTGAACTGCTGAGACATTCAACCGTCACAAACCACGGCACCCATCATATCTTCGTGAAAGGATTTAACGAGGCTCAGGAGCTTAGGTGGGCACCCAATTTTCTCCAGTGCCAGGTACAAAACATCCCTACTGATCGTATCAAAGGCCTTGTTAAGGTTAATAAAGGCCACATAAAGGGGAGAGTTCTGCTCTCTACACTTCTCCTGTAATTGTTTGAGAGTGAATATCATGTCCACCGTGGAACGCTGAGAGCGGAACCCGCATTGTGACTCAGGGTACACGCGTTCTGCAAGCTTTTGGAGTGTAGATAATACGACACGACCAAAAAGCTTGCCAACTATGCTTAAAAGGGATATGCCGCGATAATTGTTACAATTCCCTCGGTCACCTTTTCCCTAATATAACGTGAAGATGTTGGCATCACGCATATCCCGAGGCACAATTACCAGCGTCAGTTTAATCACCCTTAAACACAGTAAAATTTATGAATACTTGCGTGTGAAGGTGTGATGACGCGAGCCCTCACAAGGCTCGGCTTTTAGCTAGTACCTAAATGCGAAAGTGAATTTGGTTGTTACGCCTTCACATATAAAGTACTAAGCGGATCATAATGAAACTTTCATAGGTACACGTTGTCCGGGGTATGGAGAGGACATAGGGTATCTTTTATCCCGGGAAAAAGAACGGTCCCCGAGGGATAGAGTATAGACGTTAACGCAGGCAGAGCCGCGGGCGAAAGCTGTAAGAATTATGTACAATTTTCTTTGGGAACAAATATAATGACCACCAAAAAATGCACTGATACCCTAAACTTGTTCACCAAAAGAAGATAAGTAACACCAAAAAAATTAAGTCTAAAATTGCAATACTACCAGCTATTTTAGTCATGACAACACTTCAAATTGTAATCGAACACCAAATATAGTACCTAAATGATCACCAAATATAGTAAATGATCACCAAATAAAGTAAATGATCACCAAATATAGTAAATGACCACCAAATATAGTAAATGATCACCAAATATAGTAAATGATCACCAAATCCTTGTGAGCAAATCAATGCGATATTTCTGTCCAAATAAATCACTACGATTGACAAAACATGAAAGCATATTATTAACAAATTAGTTGGCCAAGTGTGAGTCGGACATGGAGGGTTCCGTACCGTTATAGAACAAAATTAGACCTGAAATTGTGTTTTTGTATGGGAGCCCCCTTTAAATTATTTTTTTAATATTATTATTACCTAATTATTGAAGTAAACATAATATAATCAAGGCCTTTGCGAAAATATCAAAGTGCCTACCGGTTGCCATTATTGATATCGAGCAAAAAAGGCCAAAAAAATTACGTTTGTTGTATGGGAGCCCTTAAATAATAATTTTATTTTGTTTTAGTACTTGTTATAGCGGCAACAGATATACACAATCTGTGAAATTTTTAGAAGTCTAGCTTTTTTTTATGAAATAAGGGGGCAAACGAGCAAACGGGTCACCTGATGGAAAGCAACTTCCGTCGCCCATGGACACTCGCAGCATCAGAAGAGCTGCAGGTGTGTTGCCGGCAAGAGGGAATAGGGTAATAGGGGAGGGTAGGGATGGGAAGGGAAGGGAATAGGGGAGGGGAGGGAAGGGAATAGGGTAAGGGATTGGGCCTCCGGTAAACTCACTCACTCGGCGAAACACAGCGCAAGGGCTGTTTCACGCCGGTTTTCTGTGAGGACGTGGTATTTCTCCGGTCGAGCCGGCCCATTCGTGTCGAAGCATGGCTCTCCCACGTCATAGCTGGAGCGGTTCTTGAGATACAGCTTAGGCCCTAGAGAAAGACAGACGGACAGACATCGCAGTCTCAGTAATAGAGTCCCGTTTTTAGGGTTCCGTACCCAAAGGGTACAAACGGGACTCTTTTACTAAGACTTCGATGTCTGTCTGTCCGTGTCCGTCTATCTGTCTTCTTCTCTTTAATAGGATTGCTAAATAAAAATATATATGGTTATAATTTTACATTAAAATGCTAACTTTTTTTAAATAAATTTTGGTTTAACAATGATTTATTTGGAGTCATTTTGCATAAATAGGATAGCGAGATAATAAATCTTTGTTGATCATTTTACATTAAAATGCTAGTATAATGTTGGTGATCATTTACTAATTTTGGTGATCATTTACTTATTTTGGTGGTCATTTACTATTTTTGGTTTTAAGATATTAAATCTTTGGTTATCATTTTAGATTAAAATGGTGGTCTGTATTTTGGTGATCGTTTACTATTTTTGTCTGTGAAATGTTACTATTTATGGTTATCAGTTAATTATAAGCCATTTTCTTTTAATGCAGTTTGTGATAACATAATATTATCTCCCCTAATTTAAGGTAGCATACGGGTAATGTGGCAAAATTAATTTGCATTAGTGCCAACATGACGGCAAAGGAACTATTTGATGAAACCATAAAGGTAATGTACCTTTCCGATAGGTATATTAACTTTATGGATGGAACGCACTCTATGCAGAGGCCGCTGGGACTTGGGAGTCACTGTCAAATACAATAAACAAACACTAACTTCTTAATAAATCATTTATTAAGAAGGTAGTGTTTGTTTATTTTATTTATTAGTCTAATTTCGGTCTAGTCGAATAAAACAAAGGCTGATTGATTGGTCTAATTATTGTTATAACCTAAAAGATTTCTACTAGAACAGCTTATTCAGGGTCCTTAGGGATAAAATAAAACACACAAAGCCGGAGTGAGGGGAGAGTTCCAAAAGTCTCAATTTTTGGTTTTGGCTAATAACTAAAAAACGATGCGTTGTAGCAAAAAACATTCTATGATGAAAAAAAACTTATTAAATTCTCTTAGATAATTTTGATTCTATACACTTTTTTCGTATTCTTATCCGTTTTCGAACTACACATTTGAGTATTTCTTAAACTTAATTAATAATTATTTGTAGTCCACAAATTATTAAGTAATAAATAAATCACGAAATCACAAACTTTTATTACCATCTCTAAATCAACTTCTCTATGAGACAGTCAATATTCGGAACATGCACGTCAGTAGTGACTACTGACATAATATTATTTCAAACGAAGTTTTGTGGGCATGTGTCAAAAAATAAACAACAAGAGTTTGTTTATTTTGTAAATATTATAGCAAATAAATTATATTTAGAACAATATTTTTTTTATAATAAGTATTTGGGTTATATTTAGTTAAAAACTACTTGTGGAAAATGAATATAATCACAAAAACCTGGTTTTGAGAGTGTTAAACACTTAATAAGTTTCAAGGCCCAATCTATGCTAAAAGGAAATAAATTGGTGTTAGCAGGACATGTAAGGGATATAGAAGAGCTAAGAACTAATGGCAATGTTATTTAATACGAGCCAATATAATTCGCCGAACATCGGTGACTTTAGCACCCTATAAAACAAGTTCAAACGTAAGTACTCAACCAACCAAGAAACGTAACTAAACATTTGGATAAAGCAAGTCTAAACATTTTTATTCATTCTTACAGATAGATAATAATGATCGGATTGTTGCTGGAGTACCGAGTAAAATGCAGCTGCGTTTATAACCAGAGCGGAAAGTGCAAACATATTGCTGCTTTAATCAGTAACAATTAACAAAAAATTAAAACCGACTTCCAAGGTAAAAACAATAATAACATCCTTATAATATGAACTAAAAAGTATTAAATAATTTTTCCTATCTGATGGTGCCTTTTTCCGAATTCGGCTAAAACTCAACTATTTCTGTACTCAATCTTCATAATTTTGAAGTCGGTACCAGATATAGCTGAATCCAGATGCCAGAATATTATACATTTGTAACTGGCACCGACTTCAAAATTTTGAAGATTGAGTACAGAAATAGTTGAGTTTTAGCCGAATTCGGAAAAAGGCACCATGAGAGAGGAAAAATTATTTAATACTTTTTAGTTCATGTTATAAGGATGTTATTATTGTTTTTACCTTGGAAGTCGGTTTTAATTTTTTGTTAAAAATAATAATTTCACTCTTTTTAGTTACCTAGTAAAATCATCGCGTACTATACGTAGATTAGGGCCGATTCACACCGGAATTACAGAGGCGAGGCGAGCAGTTTCAGTGTCATATGATTTTAAGCTTTATCTTCAACATTGTAATACATAGTATCGCTTGAGGAATCGACGCCGCCGGCGGCCGCAAGAGGCCACGAGCGTCCACGGGCGGCCGTAGATTTCTCAAGCGATACTATGTATTACAACAATGTAGATAAAGTTTAAAATCATATGACACTGAAACTGCTCGCCTCGCCTCCCCCATTCCGGTGCGAATCGGCCCTACACCTGTACAGTATTCTACGTATCTTATTACAATTTGTTAACAGTCACACTTACAAAATATAATGTCAGCTGCAGATAATTTTAAACAATACATTAAAAAAAATCGAAGTGGACACGTGCTAGGGCCGCGCCAAACCGGAATTTTAGCAGCGGCGAGGCTTTCAGTGTCATATGATTTTAAACTTTATCTTTATTATTGTAATACATAGTATCGCTTGAGAAGTCTACGGCCACAGTCTACGGCCCCTGTGGCCGCGATTGGTAAGTGTGACAGTGCACTAGCATGTTACCTGTATTATCGAAGCAACTTACTTCTCAGAAGTAATGTCAAATGTGTGCCTTACGCTCTGGAGATAAGGTTGAATATTTTGCTATGTTCAATTTTGGTGACATTGGTGACCCTGACGTGATAATGATGATGATGATGATGAATGTAATTTGTATAGTAGCATATGCTTTCAGTTCTTAAAACAGCGCCTAAACCCCCAAACTTGTATCTATAAGGAATCCGGAGTTCTCTTAGTATCTTCGGAACCATAGTACACCTTGGTGCAAAATGTTGCGTTTTGGTAGCATATACTTAGGATGCTTCTCATAAAACCAAAATCACCATATGTTTCCATATAAATTTCGAGGAGTTCCCTAGATTACTCAAGGATCCCATCATCAAGTCACCACTTTTGTGAACATGGTACCAAATTGTAGTGAAACCTAATGCAACAAAACAAAAATTTCGAAAATCGGTTCACAAACGGTGGAGTAATCGTTGAACATACAAAAAAAAATAAAAAAAAATATCTACAGCCGAACATATAACCTCCTCGTTTTTTGGAAGTCGGTTAAAAATACGAGCAATACTTTATACTTGAAAAAAATAAATGTAATGTTTTTAAAAATCTTGTTTTTATTTATTTTTTACAACATTAATACTCTTGAAGAAAATCGGAGTCTATTTTACTAAAACACTGCAAATATTCTTGATGTTTCTGAGTCTGCATTAATACACTTCCAATCAATGAGTTCCTAAAATAGTAACATAGAATATCATTGCTTTCAATATGGATTCTTACTCGAGCAATATCATAAGTCCTTTCGGTTTCCTCTTGAGAGTACTCGTTTTGTTTTGCTCAAAATGGGGGCATAATAATTTTAATTTTTTTTACCCCTTTCATCTAAAACTTGCTTACTTGAAAAACCTTTTTGATTCAAAACTCTATCTCCAGCTTCTAAAAGATCAGTTAAACCAGTATGTAGTATCTGGTTTATTGTCATATTTTGTGAGTCACTATTTCTTCCACCTAATACTTTGGATTGAAATTAAATATTCTATGAAACTATCACTGCAAGTTTTGTCGTTTGTTTTGTTTTGGAGACCATGGTCCATCATTCATCAACACTAAAATAATAGTTAGGTACTCAATTGATATCTTTATAAAATGCAACTCAAATAAAATTGACTTGACTGATAATGCAATTTTAGGTTATATCGAATCACATACTTTTTCATTTTTACAGCAGCTATCCATTTATATCTGATCTAATTTCCTAGTGGATTTAGGAAAAACATTAAATTTGTATACTGACTACCTATTTCTGCTGTTATTTTTGCAGTCTACGATACAAAAACAATTAAGACCAATTTCTAAAAATTTGGAAACAAGATTGACAAGTTTGTTTGACTATTAGCTGAGCCTCTTTTTTTGCATATTTTTGCCGCGGCAAGCGCGGCAATCACTTTCTTTACCCCCTCCACCCACTTCGCACGCTCCGAATAGAGGTAAACCTTCAATATTTAAGTTTTTGAAATACTTTATTTTAATGTAATTGTAGCTTGTAGACAATATTGAACATATTTGTATTTAAAAAAGATAAAACTGACTTCAAAACTACTGAACCGATTTTGTTGAAACTTGCACTATTCCCTAAGTTGAACAGTACCTAGAACACAAACATAAAAACATACATACATACATACATACACTTGTAATTTGGCACATTTGTTCTGACTAACTGTAACATAAAAATGTACAAATCTAAGAGTGGATTGCACGAGTTAGTTCGTGCAATCCACTCTTAGATTTGTACATACAGTTACAGTTAAAGTTAAAGTTATTAACTTTAACTTGCAACTCAAATAAAATTGACTTGACTGATAATGCAATTTTAGGTTATATCGAATCATATACTTTTTCATTTTTACAGCAGCTATCCATTTATATCTGATCTAATTTCCTAGTGGATTTAGGAAAAACATTAAATTTGTATACTGACTACCTATTTCTGCTGTTATTTTTGCAGTCTACGATACAAAAACAATTAAGACCAATTTCTAAAAATTTGGAAACAAGATTGACAAGTTTGTTTGACTATTAGCTGAGCCTCTTTTTTTGCATATTTTTGCCGCGGCAAGCGCGGCAATCACTTTCTTTACCCCCTCCACCCACTTCGCACGCTCCGAATAGAGGTAAACCTTCTATATTTAAGTTTTTGAAATACTTTATTTTAATGTAATTGTAGCTTGTAGACAATATTGAACATATTTGTATTTAAAAAAGATAAAACTGACTTCAAAACTACTGAACCGATTTTGTTGAAACTTGCACTATTCCCTAAGTTGAACAGTACCTAGAACACAAACATAAAAACATACATACATACATACATACACTTGTAATTTGGCACATTTGTTCTGACTAACTGTAACATAAAAATGTACAAATCTAAGAGTGGATTGCACGAGTTAGTTCGTGCAATCCACTCTTAGATTTGTACATACAGTTACAGTTAAAGTTAAAGTTATTAACTTTAACTTTAACTGTAACTTTAACTTTAACCTTAACTTTGACAACAGTGCAAAATGTCAAATCTCTGGTTAAAGTTAAATATGGCGTCCAAACACCCCATATGCTCATACGACATCTGTCAAATTTTCCGGTTAAAGTTAAGGTTAAAGTTAAAGCTAAAGGGACGCCATATTTAACTTTAACCTTAACTTTAACTTTAACCACGCCTCTGGTGCAACGCAGCTTAAATGTATGTTGTTATAAAAAAAAATAACACCCAGTTTTTTTTTTGTTAAATGGACTCTCCTAATGATACTTAAGCCCTGGAAAAAAATTTGACAGGAAAGTTTAATTATTGCACCCTGTATAAAAGTGTTATGAATTATGATAGTCATAATTTAAATTGCAACAATATGTCATAGTAAGATAACTGCGACAGTATGTCTCTCTGTCTTTTGTTCTCATTTTCGTTTCGTAACAATTCAAAACAAAGTGATAACTGATAAGTAATAATATATAAAAACAAAGTGAATAACACTTTATTTTGTTACATCATGTATAGCAGAAGACTGTCTTAAACATAGATTTTAAATCTGAAGATTTAAATCTATGGTCTTAAGACTGTAGGGAATTCTCAAGTAAGCGAAAGCCCTTATCATAGGTATCATTATGTAACGCGACAGCTTCACGGCCAAGGCAGGCTGATGTATTTTGATAAAATTTCACGGTCGGTCGTCATAACTCATAAATCATAATAATATTGGACGTCCCGTGAGAGTAAACAATTTCAGAGGCGCGCTCGCTTATCTAATGTTTTGCTAATGAATATTATGCCAAGATAAGATAACATAATGTTTATAGAAGATCTATTATTGTATGCTTAAACAAAACAAACGTGTGTTTTTGCAGCGATTTTTATATTAGTGATGAGTTGATGACACATTGGAAGCGATTTCAGAAGCGCCGTACATAATTTACATGCAACTTAAAATATTACCATAGTTATTGGTATTGAGTCATTATAAGCCTGTTTTCCACGCGCCCGCCAGAAAAAAATTGTGATAACCACGTTCCCTAGGGAACATACATACAGATCTAAGCACCAAAGACGTTCCGTACCAAAGCTTAAATGCTTAAAACGGGACCGTGTTGTACAGATTTGCCGTTTGTTTACCTGACACGAGGCAGTATTTCCTAAGCCGTAACATCTAGATTCTAGAGTCTAGAGAGGTAATGTTTAGAATGTATGTAGAAACATTACCTCTTTACAACAACAAATACGAATACCTACGTAAATGAATATTATAACATAACGTTTTTATACTTTTGAGTTAGGAGCTAGGAGCATAACAACCAAGAAAGAGAGTGGCGGCCCTAGCGGGTGGCGATCAGGGCAATCACCCGGGGCCTCGCTCTTGCAGGGGTCTCGCAAGGTTTTTTTCGTAAGGCAAAGGGCTTTGCAAAGACCTTCCGCCCAGGGCCTCGACATAGGTAAGGCCACCACTGAAGAAAGACTAAACTCTCACCCCTGTGACGGCACGTACTGCAGCGCTGTGGCGAGCTCGGCGCCGTCGATGGTGACCGTCCCCCCGGCGGTGGTGGTGAGCTGCAGGTGCCGGAACGGGAACACCCCCTCGTTGGGCATCCCCTCCGCCAGCGACAGCACCTGGCGACCCACCTTGTACGCGAGGGACGCTGCAAATGGAACAAAGTATGTTTCATCTTGCTGTTAGAGCTAGTAAAACTTAAAAAGACGCACCCTTCTCTCGTATTAATTACAGTAAGTATAATTATTTATTTAATATTTTAAGTGGCACAAGTATTACAGTAAATTAAATAATAAGACGTAAATTCCTAAACTTTTAAAAACCCTAAAGTGCATAAGAACTTAATGAGTTATGAGATAATATCAAAACAAGAAAATTCGCATATTGTCACAACTCACAATAAGGCCAGACTAACAAAAATAGAGAATACGACAAATTAGGTATACGTAGAGTTGTAGACCTGCAGTGTCATCGAGTTCCATTGAGATGTCCATCTCAATGTCGAGTTCCTATTTTCTTTTATACCTATTATGAAGGTCAGAGGTGAAACAAAGGCTTCTGTCGGATATTTGGCACGAATGAAAAATCTACATGCAAGATTTAAAACATTTAACTAGTTACAATTATTACTAATTAGTAATTACTAATTAGTAATTACATTTTAAATTTATCGTGCAATTATTTTTGCAGCTCGAATTTGTGGGTTCAACGCACGCACGGGGCACAAAACTATCTGATATCCAGCGAACAACAATTACTTGCCAAACTCTGATAACAGATGAACTTAGAGGAGGCCGCGGACGTCTCGTACTTAGATATATTCTATCTCTGAGTGACTTTACTGATATTACAAAGTTTATAAATACAGAAAGTGATGTAATTCAAATTTCGAGCTTCATTTCAACCCCGGGCACAGAATATATAATTATAATATTAGTAGTACCAACCCCGGGTCAAAGTTAGATTTGTTTGTGTCTTCGTGGCGTCATAACTGAAGCTCTTAGATGGCAGATGCGTTTTTTTATGATTAAAAAAACGTATCTAATTCTAAAGTCTACATAATTTGACCCCGGGGATTAAACATTGTAAGTACCTAATCGAAATTTGGAAATTAGTCCTAGTGTTTTTTTAATAAATATTACAGGAGTTGAGGATAGATTGGTACCTTAGATTCATAGCAAATAAAGCTTTTGTTACCATATAGGTCAGTCTGTCGATCCTGGCTTACAAAAGCAGCATTGGTCTGCTTCTGTGAATCTAAGGCCGGCATAAATAGTCAGTGCTCAAGATGCATCTCGGTCTCAAGACACGGTTCAGGCTCTATGATTGGTTGGCTGTCAAAATTTGGACCAATCAGAGAAGGACCGCGTCTTGAGACCGAGATGCATCTTGAGTACTGACTATTTATACCGGCCTAAGGTACCAATCTATCCTTACGGCTCAGTGCTCACCTCCCGTCATAGTAATCAAAAATCCTACTACGAGTAGGACTGATTTCCAGATTTAGATTACAATGTTTTAATCCCTCCTGCACCTTAATGTGGGCATTTGCGAGTTACTATTTATTACAATTAACGTGTATTGACTCGTGACAAGAAAGTCATAAGAGATATTAGGTATTATCTCTAAGTTCTGTACATATTATGTATCCCAGTTCCCACTGTTTCGTGTTGAAATTCGTTAATTTTGATCCTATTTGGAGGAAACTGAATAAAACGCAATTTAGATTAACTTTTGTATATTATTAGTTTTGTAACAAGTGCGATCAACATTACAATGCAAAAGAGAATGGACGAGACAACTATGTCGACTACCGCCTACCAATAATTATTAGCAAAAATAAAAATAATTAAAACGCCTGTAAAAAATACATAGTAAAACATGATTTTCAGAAACAAAAAAAAACTAAATTGACATTAAAAGATTTAGGCGCTGCAACACTCACACCACATTATATCTTTAGGCTCAAAATTAACTTGTCCACGGTCTATCCCTTATCCCATAATAGAAAACATCAACTCACTCATAGTCCTCGTGAGCGCGGGTTCCCTGGCCGCAGCTCGTCTGCTCAGGAGCCTCTGGTAGTCGTGCTCGTCCAGCACGCGGTGTTCGCTGGTGACGGGCTGGTCGGGGTGGTAGCGGAACATGTCCTCGCTGGAGTAGCAGCGACTCAGCCGCCGCAGCTGCCGGCTCCGCAGCTTGTGTAGCACCGACATTATAGTACACTTCGACTTTAAAAAAAAGGAAGACTTTTGTTCTTTTTTTCAATTTTTTTTGCTCCAAGTTTTTCGACGATTTAATAATTTGAATTTAGAATATAAATTATCACAAAATAATACTAGGCGGTAAAGTTTCCTGAGTCAGATGTCTAGATATACTTTTTACTCGGTCAGTTTGGTCTCGTGACTGACTCCCCCGGCGCTCTGCGGCTGACTGCTCTCATGTTGAGATAAACTCTTCACATCTCATTGTCAATATTTATTTTAGGATTTTCATAACAATTTTTGCTAATATGCCAAGCGCCAAAGTAATTTCAAGATAAGAACGAATAATGTTATCGACAAGGTTTACAACTCTGGCCAGTGGCGCACAAATACTCTACGTTGGCCCTGCAAAAAGGATGGCCAGTCCTTAGAACCGCAGGTTCTGCTACTAGATTACTACTAACTGGAATAATTCTACTGGTTACTGTTAGCTGAGGTATCGACTTTCATAGTAGGTTAGGTCGTTTATTGCATGTTTCATTACAGTAGTTGAAACACGAAATGTCTCAAAAGTTGTGTGTCCCGTTTTGAGTACAGGAGTTATGTAAATCGCGAGCCATATACAATTTTATCTCAGTTCATTATCTAGTTAAGCCCACCTCTGGCGCCTCAGCTAATATTTGGTACTGAAGACGTCCTACGTCACAATTAACAGGAAACAAAACCGATTAGGTAACATAAAATTAAGTATTTTCTTTTTTATTAATAAGTAAACGACTTAATGTTAGACAGGACATTGACAGTAGGTTTACACAATATGGAAGTGGCGAGTCGCGACAGGTGTGTGAACTGTGAACACGACCCAATACTTATTGTATGTAATACAGTTTGCGGTATGTGATACACTTTGCGGCAAAACATCATTACGAAAACTCTACAACAAAGGAAATTCGTAGCACGAACAAACACATCGTTCGAGTCATGAGTAGCATTAGGGACAGTACTTTAAGGTATAATGCGAAGGAGTCAAGGCTTCATAGGCCTGATTAACCTTAGGCCTTAACAAAACATCCAGTTAGGTATACTTAATTTTTATGAAATTGATGGTAGAGCACTGTTGCTCCGCACCACCTATATTCGTCTAAAACTCGACTAAGTATTATTTTTAATTATTGCAATTCCTGATAAGTGACGCTGTTCTTTATAGCTCATAACCGACTGTTACATAAAATGCATTGTTAACACTAGATAACAATTAGTACGCATTTATATAAATTAGAATATCGTTCATTATTTGATCAGGATGACTAAAGATAATGTTGTCCTCCAATACCGGTTACATCCAGATTTTGACATCATAAACCGATTTTAATGTAATCATTATAATTAATTGGTGTACTTTAAGATATCTAGCTTGTATCATTTTACGTGACGTAGAGAATTATTTTACTTCGGACCACTGACATAATATAAGTACTACAATAACTCTATGATTCGGAGTTTATTATCAGGAAGACTTATGTCATCGACATAAAAGTCAATTATATCCACTACACTAACATAGTATAATAACAAAGATGGATAGCTTTCCCCTTTTTGTGGTTCCTTATACAAAGGGTAAAAACGGGACCCTATTTAAGCAAACGTCAAACGCAAACGTCAAAAAACTTTCATGTTTCTAACTCAAGAAATGATGGACTTTCATTGAATCTTTCTACCCCAATTTCACCCCCTTGGGGGTAGAATTACCAGAAACGCTTAAATACGTATCCATTCGTTTTTAATCAGTAGCACAAAAATAAAGTTTCATGTTTCTAACTCAAGAAATGACGGACTTTCATTCAAACTTTCAACCCCAATTTCACCCCCTTGGGGGTAGAATTTCCAGAAACGCTTAAATACCTATCCATTCATTTTTAATCAGCAGTCCAAAAATAAACTTTCATGTTCCTAACTTGAGATTGACGGACTTTCATTTAAACTTTCAACCCCTATTTCACCCCCTTGGAGGTAGAATTTCCAAAAACGCTTAAGCACGTATTCAATCATTTTTAGTCAGTAGCCCAAACCTAAAACTTCAAGTTTCTAACTTAAGAAATAACGGAATTTCATTCAAACTTTCAATCCCAATTTCACCCCTTTGGGGGTAGAATTTCCAAAAACGCTTAAATACGTATCCATTCATTTTAAATCAGTAACCCAAAAATAAAGTTTCATGTTTCTAACTCAAGAAATGACGGACTTTCATTCAAACTTTCAACCCCTATTTCACCCCCTTGGGGGTAAAATTTCCAAAAACGCTTAAGCACGTATCCAATCATTTTTAATCAGTAGCCCAAACATAAAATTTCAAGTTTCTAACTTAAGAAATAACGGACTTTCATTCAAACTTTCAACCCCGATTTCACCCCCTTGAGGGTAGAATTTCCAAAAACGCTTTAATACCTATCCATTCATTTTTAACCAGGAGTCCAAAAATAAACTTTCATGTTCCTAACTTAAGAAATGACGGACTTTCATTTAAACTTTCAACCCCTATTTCACCCCCTTGGGGGTAGAATTTCCAAAAACGCTTAAGCACGTATCCAATCATTTTTAATCAGTAGCCCAAACATAAAATTTCAAGTTTCTAACTTAAGAAATAACGGAATTTCATTCAAACTTTCAACCCCAATTTCACCCCCTTGGGGGTAGAATTTCCAAAAACGCTTAAATACGTATCCATTCATTTTTAATCAGTAACTCAAAAATAAAGTTTCTTGTTTCTAACTCAAGAAATGACGGATTTTCATTCAAACTTTCAACCCCGATTTCACCCCCTTGGGGGTAGAATTTCCAAAAACGCTTAAATACGTATCCATTCACTTTTAATCAGTAACCCAAAAATAAAGTTTCATGTTTCTAACTCAAGAAATGACGGACTTTCATTCAAACTTTCAACCCCTATTTCACCCCCTTCGGGGTAAAATTTTCGAAATTCCTTCCTTAGTGGGTGTCTACTTAATAAAACAACCCTACTCACCAAATTTCGTGGCTGTAACTTTAACAGTTTTTGCTCAGCGATGATGAATCAGTCAGTCAGTCAGTCAGTCAGTTAGTCAGTCAGTCAGTCAGGACATGTAATTTTGTAAGTATAGGTATGATATTATATCAGAGACTGCAGTGACGGCATTTTAAGGAAACTGTATGGAAACAAAAGCATAATCAATTTCTGGGTGTGGTGTTACCACAGATATCAGAAACAATATCTCTATGGGTGTTACAATATCATAATATTAAACACTTGACCGTTATTTGAAGCATAATAATTGAGATAGGCACTTCAGTTTCCGCAGATTTTACCTCCTTTTCTTTCCTGAATGTTGGTAGCTCTGTCAACATTGGCGCCATCATCGAACAGGTAGAGGGAGAATTCCCGCTCGACTATGATCATTGGCGTCTTGTTTTCCGCACCGCACAGTCGTGCTCAGAAGCCATTACGTATAATATACCTCCTTATTATATAACTCCTAGTTATATATTTATGTAAAAAGTGAAATAATTTCAGTGTTGTGTTTTACCGTTTTTCAAGTGTTGTGGTAATTCCAAGAAGCTTACACCCTAATGGAGGTATCATAGTGAACAATAGATTGAAGATGAAAAATATGTCCTTGGATGACGTCATTGTTATGTGCTATCCCTTTTCTTTAGGGTAACCAAAGTTTTGAATATTCTAGGACAAACAAGTAGCCTTAGTAAATAAGTAGTGTCTGTATGTCTGTTTGTTCCGGATAATCTCTGAAACGGCTGGAGCTATTTTGCCGGGATTTTTTTTGGTAGATAGCTGATGTAGTAAGGTGTAACTTAGGCTACATTTTAACCGACTTCCAAAAAGGAGGAGGTTATATTTTACTTTTTTCATATTTGTTTGCGGACTATCCATCTTTGTCATTATACTAATCCGCGTCAACAACGCGGACGAAGTCGCGGGCAACAGCTAGTCAATATATAAAAAAAAACTAAATAATATGCAAATGTTTTATTAAAAATAGATTAAAAACCACACATTTACAATCATAGGATACTATAACTATACACAACAGCAAGAAGCTTATGAGCAAGAAGCCCTAACAGTAATTATACATGTAAAAATAAAATTGTTTTATGCAGTTTTTGGCGTTTAGTCCTGAGATCGCCTAATTTCTTTTATATGTCATTTTTTAAATAAGATGACAATCTTATTTTTAAGAAACTATTTGCTATATATTTTATAACCTCAGTTTCATGTAAATCCAGACATACGTCTGTGACAGGGTGCTTAGGAACAAAAATTTCTTGTACTTGGGGTTGGAATTTTTGTAGTGTAGCCATTACCAATTTGCCTGTAATATTAACGACTGACAACAGTGACATAGTACAGTTTTTTTAAATAATGTATTAACATATTTCACGATCATAAATGCAGCATCCGAAGCAAAACATAATTTACCCCGGTTGACAAATGTTGTGAATGCTGAATACTTATTTATATTCAGGGCATAGTCATGATCACTTTTTTTATTTTCAGTTGTGAGCACAACTCGCAATTTTTTTTTAATCTTTTGAATTATAAAGCCCGTTATATAATAAAGCACATTATCTTCATAGGCGCTGCATAGATAATTTTCTAAAATATTTATCATTTCGGAAAAAATGTCTCTTTCATCAGTACTGTGTTCCTGAGTTTGACTTTCAATTAATGATCTGGTTTTGCTTCGAAATTCCATGACATGGTTGGTATTAAATGTATCATCTATACAATTTGCTCTTATACTGGGTCGTACCGAGTTGCGATACAATAATTTTCTTAAAATATATCGGAACTCTAGCGGGCTCGGATTGTCTTGAGTCCTCCTTCTAGCACGTATGCACGAAAAAAAAATTCTAGATTGTCTTGTGAACATTTGAAAGTTAGTAAGTATTTTAGCGGGTTCTCTTCTAATGTTGTCAGATCATTAAGCAATAATTTGAAAGAAATCATGTTCACAAGGAACCCCAAACAGAACGTTTTGCGGGTATGCTTCATTAATGGCTGGTCTCCTATTTTAAGATTATTTAAATAAATCTCAGCTTCGTTAAAAAACGTTTGCCAGACATCGCGGTTGTGTTTTGTTAATGGCGACTTTAAATAAGTGCCATAGGGAGATCGGCTATTCATGCTATCAAATAATCGATCTAAAATACGGATAAATTCGCAGTCGCAGAACTGTCTTGGAATTTAGGATTCCCACTATTGCAAAGGAACTCAATTGCATCAGCAACGGATGAGCTTAGTACTTGGCAAGCTAAACGGACATTCATTTTTTTGTTTTGGTAAGCGACATGAGCTCCTGTTAATTTATTAGAGAGCTTAAGACCCTCTTCTTGTTGCATCATATGCAATTTCTGTACATATTGAAAAGAAATTTTTCCGTTTGGTGATTCTAAGCCTTTTTCTGCAAAAACGTTTCGAGCCAGTTTAATCATGTGGGCCGGATCTAAAAGGCAATAAACGTTAGTTACTCCATTGGGATGAAGAAAGTAGGATTTAATGTCACCTTCCTCAAATGAGCAACCAAGACACTCGTATGCCTTTATATTGCATTTGGCGCCATCACACGTTAGTGACCTTACAGTAATTCCTGCTTCGCTCAGTAAGATTATTGCAGTATTTATCAATTGTCCCAGCAATTCGGCGTTCAAAGAACTTGGAGTAAAAAAGTAACCAATAGGGCATTTAAAATAATTTGAATATGATACTATTTGAAAAACTAAGGCTTCCGATGCAAGCTGTTCAGGATCATTAACGACAATGTCACCAAGGTCAACATAGCCAAATGTTTTTCCTAATTTATTACAGTAACAAATATCTCTTTTTAAGGCCATCGAATCAAAAATCATGGCCACATTTTTTAAAAAGGGCTTATTTGGTAGTTTTGATTTTAAATATTCAATTACTTCTGACAGAAAACCAACAGAACAATTAAAACTTGAAATCGCCCGCCATAATGTTGATTCATGTGGCAAAGAAATAATGCTTCTCAGGTAATTATAAGCCTTCGGACAGTAAAAATGCAAAGTTAAGGAAAATGATTTCACTTCATCACTATAATATGTGACCTGTCTTTTTTTACTAGTACGAGGGCTGCTATTTATGTATCCGGAATTAAAAAAAGAAACAAACATATACAATTTAATATGGTTTTATTGCTTTTCAAAATATTCGCCGCGATGATCGACACACTTTTGCATACGCTGGAACCAATTTTCATAGCACTTTTTCCATTCTGATTGAGGTATCTCCAAAACGTGCATTTTGGACGCATCAACAGCCTCTTCGCGGCTCGAAAAACGTTGACCACGTAATTTGTTCTTCGCGTATGGAAATAAAAAGAAATCGTTAGGTGCCAAATCAGGGCTGTACGGCGGATGACCAGTCAATTCGATCTTTTGACCCTCCAAAAACTGAGTTGTTTCAGCTGAGGTGTGACAGCTAGCATTGTCGTGATGTAATATGATTCTGCGTTGTCGGTTGTCCTTTCTTATTTCTTCAAAGACTTCTGGTAAACAAATGGTCGTATACCATTCAGAATTAACCGTTTTACGATTCTCTAATGGCACTGTAGCCACATGTCCATTAATTCCAAAAAAACAGGCGACCATTTGCTTCAAAGTACTTTTTGCACGAGTAACTTTTGTTGGTTTCGGCTCATCTTGGAACACCCACACCGTTGACTGTTGTTTAGTTTCGGGGTCATATGCATAGATCCAAGATTCATCACCTGTGTAGATATTATAAACGGCTTTTGACGTACCACGGTTGTATTTTTTTATCATTTTTTTGCACCAATCGACACGAGCCCGTTTTTGATCGATTGTCAAGTTGTGCGGAATCCAACGCGAACATATTTTTTTTACAGCCAAATGTTCGTGTAATATCTTATGTATGCTCGTCATACTTATGCCTAAGGACGCCTCTATCTCGCGATATGTAACATGACGATCACGTATTATTAGTTCCCGCACAGCATCTATATTTTGTGGGACAACAGCTGTTTTTGGGCGACCTTCTTTATTTTCATCCGTGAGCATAGACCGCCCACGATTAAACTCACTGTACCAGTGATAAACAGTGGTTTTTGATGGTGCTTCATCTCCAAAAGTTGCGGTGAGTTGAATAAAGCACTGTTGTTGATTTAGCCCACGCCGAAAATCGTAGTAAATCATTGCACGAAAATGTTCACGCGTTAAATCCATGGCAAATGAAGACACGCAATTTTCAAAATGACGCCACAATGGAAAAATAATTGACAGTCACATGAAACAAAATGTATTCTTCAACCAAAGAGTTATATTTTCAAATGTTATAATCACTTTTTAAATATTGTTCTTGTAAGTGGCCAGTTCCGGATACATAAATAGTAGCCCTCGTATGGAATTTTTTACATATATTTGCATAATTACCTTGCAATATATTTTCAATTTCTGATTGTGAAGTATAATTTTTGACAACTTTTATTAATTCTTTCATATTTTCAATTTTCTTTGCCTGTCTATTAACTTTTTGTTGAAGAACCTTATTTTTCTTTTTTAGCACTACTTCACTACGTGTTTTTATGTTAGCTTGACTGCTGAAATCTTTTAGTACAGGTTGATCCTTGAGAACCTGTAAACAAAAAACTATAATATTATACTATACACTGTAGGAATTGTACTAGAAAGTTAATTTTTATATTGATTTTATAACAATAAACAATGACTAAGTATAAGAAATAGATAGAGACGCACTTGATTATTTTATTAGTTTTTATAATTACAAAAGTTTTGTTGATTACAGAACCCTAAAACGGAACCCTAACCAGCAAATTTTTTGTATATTGGTACCTACCAATATACAAAAAATTATTAACCTTACTATTAACCTTAATAGTTATATAATTTAAGAGTAACCTTGTCCTACAAATAGAATAATCCATATTTTAGGACCATCAAGCCAAAGTATGAAATCCTTTCTATCTCTGTTAGCTACCACTTTCGAGATTTTTCGAAAATAAAAAACATGTTGTTCGTCTTATCAAAATGTAGCTACTCACAAAAAATTACCTCGTTAGTAATCACAAAAAAATTTGTTCTAGGGCTCCCGTACTATTAGGGTGAAGTGAAGCAACGTTGATAGAATGTATGCTTATTTTACTTTAGTAAATTCCTCCAAAATAATACTACAAATATTTTAAGCCGAGAAAAAATCACTAACCAATAAACATAAAAACCAAATCAATACAAGAATTGGTGCATTCTGCATACTGGGAAAAATGTTGTGCCTATAAGCTATACTAGATATTAGCTTTCTGATAAAATATGATAACTTACAGTTTTCATGGCTTGAGAACATATACCAGCTGGCGGATTGGAGCAAACAGGTAAAATGATAGCTTCTTGCACTTCCACAATTTGTTTCTTTTTAGGTGGTTCATTTTCATCGAGCTGAAAGAGGTAGCAATGTGAGATGAAAATGTAAACGATAATCCAAGTCTCAAAGTCAACCATAAAATTTTAATGCTTACTTACATATTTTTCAAGTATCGGCATTGCTGACGCTTTAGCGCACGGAGTTTCTTGTGAGCTTGAAGGAATATTAAGACATTCCTGAAAAAAATAAGTGATATTAAGAAGAGGAAGACACAACTTTAAATGATTAGTTACCTGAAGTAATCTCATTTCTTTATTCATACTAATGTACTATCTTCATCGTCTGTGTGTCTTTCTGTCTGTTGCATGCATGCTTTACAACTGAACCGATTTTTATGAAATTTGGCATAAACATAGATAAGATGTTGAGAAAGGACATAGGTTACTTTTTACTGTGTCTAAATACATAGTTCCCATGGGAAACGGTAAAACCTAATTTTGCCACAAGGAAGCCGCAAGATACCTCTAGTATTTAGTAAGGTAATTCACTATTAGAACTTACCAATGTTTCGCAACACCCACATATCTTTGGTATAGCAGATTTCAATAAACGGCCAGGTCTATTGACATCATAGTCTTCAGATCGAAAGTGTAGGCTACAAATTCTGGCAGTATTATAATAATTTGATTTTAATGGTATTTTAGATAACCAAGCTTGCCTCAGGTCAGGGTCACTAGGGAACCTGTAACGTAAAATAGGTGCCATAAATGTAAAATGCTAAGTAAAGTATTTAAAAAAAACATTAAAATACAAGGACAATCCAATCCAAACTCCAAATAGTCATCCTAGCCTAATATACAAAACTTTTGTCCATAACACCTTTATCGGGTAATAAATCATATTTTGCAGTTATATGTACGAACTACGAGGACAATCCAATCCAAAGTATAGCTAATGGTCACCCTAGCGAAATGTAAAAAATATTTCATTTAATTAACTTACCCGTGAAATTTCACACCACAATTTGGATATCATACACTTTTACAACCTCGAACTACACAACTCATTGTATTTTGTATAAAAATATTATGCTTTATTTATCTTGTAAAAAATCGAACAGAGACGCAATTAAGGAACCCTAATGAATCAAACCAGCTGACTTCGCGCTCCTGTAACTTTCCCATCAACGGTGGCCAGCAACTTCTGCGAATCCCGTACAATAGTCTATTCTTTTAGGTCCCTATTGTTTTAATCCCAGAAGCATTCTTTTCATTTACAAAATTGTCACTTCATAATCCCACTTCGATTAGGATAGTCGCTTTTAGAATAATTAACTTTAAAATTGTAATTTTAATTTTAAATAAATAATTAAACATTTTTTGTTTTTTTTTAAGTCCTCAGACTGTCGCAAACGTAATTGGCGCAGTCGGTAGGATACTCGCGGGCCGGTTCGCTTGAGTACAGTAGCTTTTCGCGCCGTGTTTGCGTGCCGCCCGAGTGGCCATCCAGCTTCGAGTTCTACCCAGAACCTACGTGTGGCAGTTCGGGGACCAGAAGAATCCAGCCATCGATTCGAGCAAGAGACCAGAAAATGTATATGTGAGTACACTAGAATAATTCTCGTGTTGCTCCTCTCTAGCCCTAAGCCTATTTTTAATTTTCCAAAATTTATCATCCTAGAGCCTCTAAATCCCGAGAATCCTGAATCTTGGCAGGCGCGTCGGACGAGATTAGCAGATAGTTTTAGGAATATAGATATTTCAAATTTAGATTTAGATATTTCTGATTTATTTAATTTTAATAATAAAATGGCACACGATCCAGATACAATTTTTAAGGCCCTCCGCCTGGTGCCGGAATTTAATGGCAATCCGAATATTCTTACGCGATTTATTCAAATATGTGATCAATTAGTAGTTAAGTATGCTAGTCAAGAGCCTGGAAATGAATTTTCTAATCTTTGCTTATTAAATGGAATTTTAAATAAAATAACTGGTTCCGCAGCAAATACAATAAATTCGAACGGAATCCCAGATAGTTGGTTAGGAATTAAAAATTTACTCATTAATAACTTTTCCGACCAAAGAGATGAAACTGCTCTTTATAGTGATCTCTCTTTAGCTACTCAGGGGAACAGGTCACCCCAAGAATTTTATGACCATTGTCAAAATTTATTCAGCACTTTAATGACATATGTTTCATTACACGAAGGACTTGCGACTACTATAGAAGCTAAGCGTGACTTATACAAAAAGGTTACTATGCAGGCATATGTACGTGATCTTAAGGAACCACTAGGGTCCCGCATACGTTGCATGCGACCGCCTACAATTGAAAAAGCCCTTGAATATGTGCAGGAAGAGCTTAACACTATGTACATGCATAATAGGTTTGACCCGAAATCATTTAAAATTTCTTCTATGCCGCACACATCTACTCAACGCCCCAACTTTGCTCATCAGAATTTTTCTATGCCCAGTAATAATAGTAATTTCCCAGTGCCGCTAGGACATAGACCTTTTACACAGAATCCACAGCCTTTTAAATTTAATAATAATCATCATCAGCACAGGCAACCCACACCTACACAGAGAATGTTCAGTGCACCGCCACCAAATTATAATCCGCGTAGTCATATGTTTAGGATGCAACCTAAAAATAATTTTTCACATAGGCCTATCCAAAATTCTAGCTCGCAGCCTCAGCCTATGAGTGGTGTTAGCCACTATGTTACACGACAATTGCCACCTACACAGCACACATTGACAGGACATAATTGGTATAGGCAGGGAAACCCTCCTCCGACAAATTATTTTAAAAGCAGGGAAATGAATTTTAATGATTGTATGACTGACCCGACTGATGACTATTATGACTATGATCCTAGTTATTATAATAATGAGTATATAGTAGAATATCCATGTGACCCTGAATATGAAAATCAAGGCCAACCTTCCACTACGTCACCCTTACAAAATAATGTTGAGAATACAGCATGTGATCAGGATTTTCAGAAAATTTCAGAATCCGACAGTGTAAAATAGAAATTAATTTGCACACACAACGTCAGCTTCCGTATATTTAAATTTCATCACCGCCATTAAAACTATTAATTGATACCGGAGCTAACCAATCGTTTTTATCCCCTACAGTAGTTGAACATTATTTTAAAAATTATCCCCTAAATTATGATCTTTTTGAAGTCGTTAATGTACATGCCAAATGTAGATGTAATTATTCTATAACAATACCGTGTTTTACAGAATTCAATAGTCCCAATCCTTTAACTTTCTACATCTATAAGTTTCACGATTTTTTCGACGGATTAATAGGTACAGATTTTCTAGATAAATTCGATGCTATAATAGACTATAAAAATAAAACCCTTATCACTAAAACAGCCTCAAATCCCATCCACGTAATGTAAATCTATATGAAAATGTAATTCCCGCAGGCACCTCAAAATTATTAAAAATCCCTATTAATTTTCATGATGGTGAAGTTTATATTCCGGAACAGCGAATTTCTAGTTGTATAATAGGAGAATGTCTAACAACTGTAAAAAATGGTAGAGGAATAGTAGAAATTATTAACCCTAGCAAAAGTGATGTTATTTTCTTAATGGATAAAGCAGCCTCAGCAGAATTAAATAATTTTGAAACTAATTTATCTGATCAGCCAAAACGAGTTAAAGAAGTTTTAGAGCGTCTACGTACAGAACACCTTAATCAGGAAGAAATTAAAAATTTAGAAATGCTTTGTTCTCAGTATGCCAATGTATTTTACTTAGAGGGAGAACCCCTTACTTTTACAAATAGATTAAAACATTCAATTAATACTACAGATGAAATGCCCATATACAGTAAAACCTATAGATACCCATATATACATAGAGAAGAAGTACAAGGACAGATAAATAAAATGTTAGAGCAGGGAATAATTAGACCTTCTAATTCGGCATGGAGCTCGCCTATTTGGGTTGTTCCAAAAAAGGTAGATGCTTCAGGAAAGAAAAAATGGAGAATAGTAGTAGATTTCCGTAAGCTTAATGAAAAAACAATAGATGACAAATATCCAATCCCTAACATAAATGACGTATTAGACAAATTAGGCAAATGTCAGTATTTTACGACCTTGGACTTAGCTAGTGGATTTTACCAAGTAGAAATGAACCCTAAAGACATACACAAGACAGCTTTTAATGTTGAACATGGACATTACGAATTTCTTCGAATGCCCATGGGATTAAAAAATTCTCCAGCCACTTTTCAGCGTGTAATGGACGATGTACTGAAAGGACTTCAGAACCAAATTTGCTTAGTATATATAGACGATATTATAGTTTTTAGCACTTCACTACAAGAACACATAATTAATTTGCAAAAAGTATTTCAGAGACTCCGTGAATCCAATTTTAAAATCCAAATGGATAAGTCTGAATTTTTCAAAAGAGAAACAGCTTTCTTAGGTCATATTATTACAGCAGACGGCGTTAAACCCAATCCGGATAAAATAAAGGCAATTAAAAAATATCCCATACCTAAAACTCCCAAAGAAATAAAACAATTTCTTGGTTTAGTTGGATATTACCGTAAATTTATTCCAGATTTCGCAAAATTAACTAAACCCTTAACACAGTGTCTAAAGAAAGGTAGGAAAATTATTTTAAATGATGAATATGTAAGTTGTTTCGAAAAATGTAAAGTAATTTTAACAAATGATCCAGTTTTGCAATACCCAGATTTTAATAAAGAATTTAATTTAACTACAGATGCATCTAATGTTGCCATAGGCGCTATTTTATCTCAAGGCCCAATAGGATCAGATAGACCAATTTGCTATGCATCTAGGACTCTTAATGATAGTGAACAAAATTAAAGCACCATAGAAAAAGAGCTTTTAGCAATTGTCTGGGCTACGAAATATCTTAGGCCATATTTATTCGGCAGGAAATTCAAAATTATTACAGACCATAAGCCCTTGCAATGGATGATGAATTTAAAAGAACCAAATTCACGTCTTACACGATGGAGGTTACGTTTAAGCGAATATGACTATACAGTAATTTATAAAAAAGGTAAAAATAATACAAATGCAGATGCCCTCTCTAGAATAGAAATACATGCAGAAGAAACTAATTCCCTTATGCAAGAAATAGACGAATTAAATTCATTATTGGGAAATCCATCTAATACTATACGCAGACCTTCAAATTCATCAACTATAACTGCACCTGAAAGATCAAATTCCTCAACAATTACAGCTAGCCAAAAATCTAATTCTTCAACTATGACAGCACATAGCAGTAATGAAAACCCTATCCTTAGTATACCCACAGTTGACGATCCCCTTAATAAATTTCACAGACAAATAATTTTCACATTAGTAGATGGAGTAAAAAGAAAACCCATAGTAACTAAGCCCTTTGAAAATCATACAAGAGTTAGTATTCAGTTAGATAAAACAAATTTAGAAATAGATTTAATTAATGCCGTTAAGGAATATATTAGTCCCAAAATTAAAACAGCCATATTAGTTAACCCTCTTTCAGATATGTATACCATTATACCAATTTTACAGGATAAATTTAAAAGTTCTTCTATGAATTTAGTTTTAGTAAAGAAGGAAATAGAAAATGTTAAAGAATACCTTAGACAGCAGGAAATAATTAAGCATTACCATGACGGAAAAACCAATCACCGCGGAATTAATGAAACTTATTTAGCTTTATCTAGGAATTACTATTGGCCAAAAATGAAAATTGAAATTACTAAATTTATTTCAGAATGTGTAATATGTGGACAGGCGAAATATGATCGAAACCCCGTTAGACCTCAATTTAATGTTGTCCCTCCAGCTACAAAACCCTTTGAAATTATTCATATGGACTTACTGACTATAGACAATGTAAAATATGTGACATTCATTGACGTTTTTACTAAGTACAAGCATATTATCTACGTGATGGAACAGCAATTAGTATTTTACAGGCCCTTTTACAATATTGTACCCACCATGGTGTACCTCTGACTATAGTTACAGACAATGGAACAGAATTTACAAATCAGTTATTTAATGAATTTACCCGGCTTCACAAAATTAAGCACCATAAAATTTTAGCACATTCACCTAATGATAATGGAAATATAGAAAGATTTCACTCTACTATTTTAGAACACATTAGACTTTTAAAATTACAGCATAAAGATAGTCCAGTAGTTAACCTCATGCCTTATGCATTAATAGCTTACAATAGTTCTATTCATAGTTTTACCAGATGTAGACCTTTTGACTTGTTAAATGGACATTTTGACCCAAGGGAATGCTTAGACATTGACATAACTCAACAAATGCTACAACAGTACTTACAGATTCATAAAGAACAAATGCAGAAAGTATATGATATAGTTAATAGTTCATCCCTTAGCGATAGGCAAGCTTTAATAGAAAATAGAAATAGAACGCGTGAACCTGAAACAGAATATGCACCCGGTCAGCAGATTTTTATTAGGAACCCATCAGCAGCTAGACAAAAGACAGCACCACGTTACACACATGACTCAGTTATTGCAGACTTACCCATACACATATACACTAAAAAGAAGCGAGGTCCCGTTGCAAAATCTCGTTTAAAACGGATCCCTAAAGCAGCGAATTTGTTACAGGATACCCACGCTGATACTAATGATAATGCCCCTGGCACATCCTAAGGAAATAAAAATAGAAAGCCTTGACGACGGACCTGGACTACTACCGTACAGACTTGGACACATGAAAATTACTACACACTACCATACTTTTATCCAATATATAAGACTTGACGATATAGAGGATAAAATGACGACTTTACAGGACCAATTGAAAGACTTTGAAAACCAGTTGAATAATGATGATGAAAATCTATGAAATTCAGATAAAATATTTGCTTAGTAAATTAGATGACATATTTGACCAGGTTAAATCATTAGAACCTTCAAGAGCTAAAAGAGGAATCATAGATGGTCTCGGATCAGTTATTAAACGTATTACAGGAAATTTAGACTATACAGATGCTTTAAAATATAATCAAGCAATTAAACTTTTGGAAGAAAATCAAGATAAAATAAGTAATAAAATGAACAATCAATTAAGTATTAGTAAGGAATTTATAACGAAATATAGCAGTGTTTTATCCGAATTAGTAGATAATCAGAGTAAAATAAATAGTACTTTATCGTTAATTTTAGCTAGTAATAAGAATAAGGATTTCACTTTAATTAAATATGCTAAGTTTGCTCAGCTTTTAGTAATTTTAACAGAAAATATAGATGATTTATTAAATGAGTTATTAAGAATAGAAAATAGTTTAACGTTTGTTCATGCATCGAGCATGCATCATTCGATGATTAGTATAGATGTATTAGGTTTAATGGTTAATAAAATGAAATCAATATACGGTGAAGATACAATTTTAGACTTAGAATTAAGAAATTATTACGATGTTATAAAACCTGGTTCCTATTATAGTAATAGACAGGTAGTTTTTATATTTAGATTTCCTATTATTTCTGAGGATAGTTTTACTTTATATAAATTAGCAGTGATACCAAATAGGAAGGCTCAGGCTCTCATTCCACCCTCTCCTTTCATTGCAACTAACGAGATGTCATTCGTGTACATAGAGGCTGAATGCCCGAAGTATAATAACTGGTATCTCTGTGAGAAGGATTTCAATCACCGTCTTCGCACAAAACCTGACTGTATCCACGACCTCATCACCAGCCAAGTTCTGAAAGAAACATGCCACTTAACTTCAATCAACCTTCTACGAGACTCAATGGAAAAATTGGACGACGTACACTATGTTGTATCTTTCCCACACGAAGAAAAGGTACAGATTTCATGCAGCACCCAGGAGTTCACCAAGCTGAAAGGAAGTTACCTATTATCTATTCCAATCAAATGCAAAATTATAACTGAAGATTTCACAATAGTCAACGAGAACAACGAACTCAAAGGACACCCCCTGAAATTGATGAAGATTGCAGACAACATCGCTCACCAGCCCGACACCACTTTGAACATCACCTCAATCAATCTACAAGGACTTCATAGTATTCAAGAAAAGATCATAATGCAGCAGCCACTACGAATAGATCATGGACATAATACAGCTATATACCATACCACAATACCATTATATACGCTGTTATTAAGTACAGGTGTACTTATCATCATTTTATACCTGTACAAGATGAAGACTACTGGAAAAGCAGAGAAGCCGCATAAAGAAGACGAAATAGAAGACAAGAATAAGGAAAGCCCTGAAGGCACAAGCATCCCGGCAACATTTTCGCTCAAAATTCTCAAATAGTTGCCTCTCTAGGGGTGGAGGAATTAAGGAACCCTAATGAATCAAACCAGCTGACTTCGCGCTCCTGTAACTTTCCCATCAACGGTGGCCAGCAACTTCTGCGAATCCCGTACAATAGTCTATTCTTTTAGGTCCCTATTGTTTTAATCCCAGAAGCATTCTTTTCATTTACAAAATTGTCACTTCATAATCCCACTTCGATTAGGATAGTCGCTTTTAGAATAATAAACTTTAAAATTGTAATTTTAATTTTAAATAAATAATTAAACATTTTTTGGTTTTTTTTTAAGTCCTCAGACTGTCGCAAACGTAATTACGCTGTCAACAACCGGCAGCCATAATGTTTTGTATACGTTCTGACATTTGCTTGTGTTGCCATTAAAAAATACTAACATTATAAAATGGGAGCAATGTGAATAAAAAAAATCATAAGTTTATTTTTCTTTTTGCTTTTGATGTTATGCAACCAAAAACCACCCTTGAATTATTATTTATTTAATTGTAAGGTTTTTTTAATCGTGTATATGGGACGTATTTTAGGCTAAAAAACTAAAATTGATTTTGTTAATAGGGAAAATATAAAACGCTTTGGCAACTCAGTGTTTTACAAGCGAGCGAGTGAGAACTATCAAAAGAAAAGAACAGGACATAACAAAAAGGTCAACAGAGTTCAAATATTTGACCTTCACTTTTTTGTTCTGCATGAAACCTCCATTAGGGTGTAAGCTTCTTGGGTAATTCACGTAAGTTATATTTTCATACCTTTTTTTTCTTGCTAAATGCAAAGATGAATATTTCTTATTATTAATAACGATTTTATCGTTCGTATCCTTACTTTAATAACGAATTTAAATTTAAATACTACATTTAAATTTTTAAATATTGCAATTTTCTAGATAAGTTCTTGTGTTTGTGTTCTTTCCTTGGTTAAGGTAGCTATTAATAATGAATAACGAATGTGAATTTGTTAATGATTCGGTAGTGACACCAGCTAACGATTTGAAACTACCCTCTAATGCAGTTAATAAAAAGCCTTGTTCTTTTGCAAGGTCTTCTAGAAGTTGTAGTTCCACAAGTGATTCGAGCTCGTCATCGACTTCTACTTCACACAGTAAACGTAAATTGAGGCGCCGCCGCCACAAAAAAAAGGGGGGGGACAAATACAGACAGCGCCATGACGACCCTTTAGCTAAATTAACTCAAGAGTTTAATGAACGAAGGGTTAATTCTTTTTACGAAAACCGATCTTTTTTTTCAAGGTCATGCAGATGATTGTTGCATACTGTCAGTCGGAAATTGTATTGCGAATCAAATGAAAATGAAATGACCGTTACAACCGAATCTTGTTTTTGAAAATGAAACGACCGTAATTAGCAATTCTTTACAACCGAATCTTGTTTTTGAAAATGAAACGACCGTTAGCAATTCTTTACAAACGAATCTTGTTTTTGAAATTGAAACAAAACTTAAAGAAACACCCGTTCGGAAAACTTCTCCTGGGTTTTTTGGCTATACATATTAAATTATATTCAACATACTAACGAATGATCAGAAGTTCGTTATTCTAAAGTTCAAAAATCTTATAATGATATTATAATCATACATTAGTTTTTGTCGATTTAGAGGTCAATGATGAGCTTAAATATTTCGATTTTCTAAAAAAAAAATCATACGCGGCATTATTATATTGCGTACTAAAGCAGCGCGAAGCATTGCAATCTGCTTTTAAGAAACTGTTACAATGGTCACACGCTTCAAGCTTGACCCCTGAAGGTTTAAATGAAACCGTTAAGAAATTGTATCACAACGTCAGATTTATTTCAATTTGTGGTCATAGAGCTAAGGTTTTCAAATGAGACGCGATTCAATTATCAATTTCGTTCGCGACCCAGTTCTTGTAATCATTTTATCTAAGTTAATTCAGAGTTGCTGGTGTCACTACTCGAAAAGACTGAGGGAGCTCGCAAAACCTTTGTTGCGAATAGTCAGAATAATGTTGCTGCCGCTGCGCAAGCGGGTTCTAGCAGCAACAGTTCGACTCGCCACCCCCCGAAGGGGCAGGCTAAGAGTTGTATATCGACGCAGGGTATGTCTCATGGATGTTGTGCTAGCTCGCACATTTCCCATGCTCACCAGCCTGCGCAAGGCTGTTCTTACAATCGTCCCCCGCATTGACAAAGAAATAATTTTGAACCACGGTCAATGCCTGGCAATGCACGAAGTACTTTTCACTCGAGAGCTTAGCCTACTCCCGCAGGAGCAGGCTAAGAGTTATATATACCCGCGCAGGGTATCTTATGGAGGTTGTGCTAGCTCGCACATTTCCCATGCTCACCAGCCTGCGCAAGGCTGTTCTTACAATCGTCCCCCGCATTGACAAAGAAATAATTTTGAACCACGGTCAATGCCTGGCAATGCACGAAGTACTTTTCACTCGAGAGCTTAGCCTACTCCCGCAGGAGCAGGCTAAGAGTTATATATACCCGCGCAGGGTATCTTATGGAGGTTGTGCTAGCTCGCACATTTCCCATGCTCACCAGCCTGCGCAAGGCTGTTCTTACAATCGTCCCCCGCATTGACAAAGAAATAATTTTGAACCACGGTCAATGCCTGGCAATGCACGAAGTACTTTTCACTCGAGAGCTTAGCCTACTCCCGCAGGAGCAGGCTAAGAGTTATATATACCCGCGCAGGGTATCTTATGGATGTTGTGCTAGCTCGCACATTTCCCATGCTCACCAGCCAGCGCAAGGCTGTTCTTACAATCGTCCCCCGCATTGACAAAGAAATAATTTTGAACCACGGTCAATGCCTGGCAATGCACGAAGTACTTTTCACTCGAGAGCTTAGCCTACTCCCGCAGGAGCAGGCTAAGAGTTATATATACCCGCGCAGGGTATCTTATGGAGGTTGTGCTAGCTCGCACATTTCCCATGCTCACCAGCCTGCGCAAGGCTGTTCTTACAATCGTCCCCCGCATTGACAAAGAAATAATTTTGAACCACGGTCAATGCCTGGCAATGCACGAAGTACTTTTCACTCGAGAGCTTAGCCTACTCCCGCAGGAGCAGGCTAAGAGTTATATATACCCGCGCAGGGTATCTTATGGAGGTTGTGCTAGCTCGCACATTTCCCATGCTCACCAGCCTGCGCAAGGCTGGTCTTACAATCGTCCCCCGCATTGACAAAGAAATAATTTTGAACCACGGTCAATGCCTGGCAATGCACGAAGTACTTTTCACTCGAGAGCTTAGCCTACTCCCGCAGGAGCAGGCTAAGAGTTATATATACCCGCGCAGGGTATCTTATAGATGTTGTGCTAGCTCGCACATTTCCCATGCTCACCAGCCAGCGCAAGGCTGTTCTTACAATCGTCCCCCGCATTGACAAAGAAATAATTTTGAACCACGGTCAATGCCTGGCAATGCACGAAGTACTTTTCACTCGAGAGCTTAGCCTACTCCCGCAGGAGCAGGCTAAGAGTTATATATACCCGCGCAGGGTATCTTATGGAGGTTGTGCTAGCTCGCACATTTCCCATGCTCACCAGCCTGCGCAAGGCTGTTCTTACAATCGTCCCCCGCATTGACAAAGAAATAATTTTGAACCACGGTCAATGCCTGGCAATGCACGAAGTACTTTTCACTCGAGAGCTTAGCCTACTCCCGCAGGAGCAGGCTAAGAGTTATATATACCCGCGCAGGGTATCTTATGGAGGTTGTGCTAGCTCGCACATTTCCCATGTTCACCAACCTGCGCAAGGCTGTTCTTACAATCGTCCCGCGCAGGGACAAAGAAATAATTTTGAACCACGGTCAATGCCTGGCAATGCACGAAGTTCCTTTCACTCGAGAGGAGCTCGATTGGATAACAGAGGGAATTTCCACGGCAGAAGTACCCGTAAACGTGCCGCTTCTCTTTTGGACCTCGGGAATGCCAAAAAACGTAAGTACTGGCAAACAAAATTTCAGAGCGGATCAAACTTTGAAGTTTTACCGCCGTTGGCAGCGCCTAGATGCTCCAGGTTATCTGTTAAAGATTGTTAAAGGGTACCGCATACCCTTCATGGAGAAACCTCCTCGGTTCATTCCAAAATTGAACCAAAATCATTTTTTTACCACAGAGTCGGAGGATATGTCTCTCCAAATTCGACAAATGATACACCAGGGTGCACTAGAAGTTGCCAGCCCCTCGCCAAGTTCATTTTGACAATGTTTCTGGTCCCTACGGTCGACGGGTCCTGCCGTCCTATTTTCAATCTTTCCACTCTATTCGATTATGTTTTGACTCAGCCATTCAAGCTCATAAATATTTAACTAATGACAGTTTTTCTGCAACCCAACGATTGGCTTTGCAAAATATACCTGTCCCAAGCTTATTTTCACCTGGCAGTCGCTCCATCGCACCGACGATTCCTACGTTTGTTATACTGATACAAGGGACAGTTGCTGCAAATGGCTTGCTTAGCATTCGGTCTCACCACTGCTCCGAAAGTTTTTGTTTCCCTGACCAATTGGGTTACACAAACCCTCAGAGAGCAAGTTCTACGTATCATCGTTTATTTGGACGATTATCTAATTGCTCATTAAAACAAAGGAAATTTCCAAAAGGAGCATGTCCAGATTTTGCTTCAAAGACTTCAATAAATTATAGGTTAGCAAATAAATCTAAAGAAGTCTTTACTTACGCCTCAACAAGACCTGGTATTTCAGGTGTTCGTAGGAACACTTTTCAAAACGAAAAGCTTCTTTCAGGCGAGAAAATGTCAAAAATTCAACAAAAGATTTTACCTGTCCTGAGTCCTGACAAAGGTCTGGTAGATCTAAAGACCTTGCATCGTCGGTCTCCTGAACTTCGCCAGTTTCATAGTTCCGAAGGGGAGACTACATTACCGAACTCTCTTGTCTCTTCTCATGGAAAGGAAAAGCCTTCATTTCTGAATCGCTGCTCTCTACCGAGACAAGTGTTACGTTTAGCGACGATCTTCGGTGGTGGTTGCAAAGTCATCATCTATCAATTTCCATTCATTGGAGCCCACCGTCGCACTGCTTGGCAACAGATGCGTCGGACCTAGCTTGGGGTGCACAACTCGACCACCTCTCCTTAACGGGGACATGGTCAGCACAAGAAAATTTCATGCATTGAAATCAGAAAGAGCTTCTAGCGCTCTTTTTCTCCGAGGTCAGCACCAGACTCTCGCTCGCTCGACAGTTCTTTGGCAGAGCGACAATCAGACAACTAGAATCTATATTCGGGACGAGGGTCGCACCAGGTCAGATGCCCTGATGGACATAACCATTCAGATTTTTCGAGTTATTGGATCACTCCCAAATCTGTTAACTTCTTGCACGGAGAAGAAGCAGAAAACTCGATGTATCTGTGACCGGTCTATTTGCTTCCGCCGAAGCTCATGTAACGACCAATTCTGTAACTCTCGACTTGAACGATCAAGCAGCTTTATATCACCATGCCTTTTCCCAGGTGTACCCCCTAGTCTAGGTGTTTCCCCCACCTTAATTAATACCTAAAGGCCTGGCTCACCTAAATCAGACGCCAGGAATTTATCTCCTAGTGGTTCCACGCTAAGAACGAGTATTTTGGCGAGCAGATCTCAAGTCCAGTGCAATAGCAGCACCGTATACGATTCGCGATCTGTAGAAATGCCTAATCGACATTTCAACCCTCTTCCAAAGATCAGGAAATGACCCTGGAAGTATAGAAATATGGGGGTGGTCGCAAAATTTCGTAGGCTGAGATGATAACCATATAAAATTATTATTGTTATTATCATGGCGACCTTCTACTCTCAAAACTTATAAAGTTGCCTAGAATAGATGGTTATTCTGGTGTAAGTTACACAGATGTGATGCTCACAAGCCGACGGCCACAGTCCTTGCAAAATTTTTAGCATATCTATTTTTAATAGATAAAAACTCTCTTTGACACTATTTTCTTACATAAATAGGTAACATCTACCATGTCTGATATAGAGATTTCAGGCCCTTTAAGTTCTCACGTTTTGGTAAAACATGGTAAAATCTATTGCATTGAAAAAGCCTGTACAACATAATATATTCAAAACTTTTTGAAGTCTCATAGTTTTTTGAGTTTTTTTCGCAAGTTATTTGCAGTCTCTAGACATACAGATATTTTGCTTTTGTTTTCGTTGGGCAGACGTGTACATGATCTTACACTTCTTACAGTGGTGATAATCACATTAAAGAATTTGACTAAAACGAACAGTAATTCTGATTCTAGGCAATCTAGCTAGAAGATTTTAAGCAATCCCAATGGTGAGCAACCGTTTATTGGCTTAAATGCTGTAATCATTTTCTTCATCGCAGGCGTAGCGATTAGTGAAGCTAGATGTGCCAATTTATTAACGAATTTGCGAGGAAAACCATCTGCCGCCTCTAAAACTGTAATAGCTGGCTGGATCAAAACTAACTTGTCTGAGGCAACGGAACCACCAGGTAACGTCCACTCAGCTGTGGCTAAAATTTGGATAGACAATGTATCCATTGATGAAATACTTTTGGGCAGTTATTGGAAATCGGTACAAAAACAAGTACTTTCATCTAATTCTAACGATTTAAGGAATTCTTTTGTTCCTTTAGTTGATTTCATTATGTCCATATCAAAGCTTTTATAAGTTGTATTTTTGATTTGTTAATCAGTTTTTGGTGTAATAATTGTGTAAAAGTGTTTTTGATCTCTAGATTTATAAAGTTTTTGAAGTATTCCTAAAAGGAAATACTATTAATTTTATTTTATATTGTTATATTTTCTTTTCACATTGGCGTCTAACAACATTTTGTCACATTGGCGTCCATCATCACCAGGCGATAACAAACACGTCTCAATTATTATGTTTCAAATAACGGTCAAGTGTTTAATAGCAGCGTTTTACCCTGAAATAAAACGCTTATTAAATACTTACCTTATTTGAAGCATAACTTTTTATTTCTGCCTGGTGTAATTTCGACTCAATGATCATAGTCGAGCGGGAATTCTCCCTCTACCTGTTCGATGATGATGGCGCCAATGTTGACAGAGCTACCAACATTCAGGAAAGAAAAGGAGGTAAAATCTGAGGAAACGGAAGTACCTATCTCAATTATTATGCTTCAAATAAGGTAAGTATTTAATAAGAGTTTTATTTCAGGGTAAAACGCTGCTATTACCGTAACAAATTCACATGTCTAATTCAGTCTTTTGAACTTAACAAATGTTACATGCTGTTAAAATATTATCCGTCAGTACATGGACATGGACAGTCAGTACTCAGTATAAAGTCTCTACTATAAATTCATACGAAGTAGTTGTGTGTGGGCGAGCGCGGGGAGCGAGCCTGCGACCGCGGCGTGGATCGCTCGCTGCGCGGCGTGCCCAACGAACTGTCCGGATACGACCTGAAGAGAAGGTTGTTGTGGGGTTACAACTCATGTCACATGTTGAATATTGTCTTGGCTAGAGCTAGATCGGTTTCCGCCGGAAGTAGAAGCATTTATTACCTGACGAGGCGGTCGGTGTGTGCGCGCAGGTGGTCGAGGGCGGGCAGCGGCGCGAGCGGGACGCTGCGCAGCGCCAGGAACGGCGCGCCCGCACTCACCATACACCGCATCTGTAATATTATGTACCAACATAGTGATCAGTGGCATCAATAGTAATAATTAATAAGGAATATCCCTTACAAAGGACAACTTTTATAACGCCTATCTATATACGAAATAGGTCGGACCTGATGATGACCAGTGTCTGAATTAAACCAGAATAGTCAGAAGTCATAGGAGCAATCATAAAATGCACGTCATACACTTATAATAATAATAATAATAATAATAATAATAATTAGTTAATCATAGATGCTGAGATACATAATCACGCTAAACAAAACCATAAAAACTTATACTACTCATACATTGACTATCAAAAGGCTTTTGATAGTGTCCCCCATTCCTGGCTAATTCATGTTTTAAAAATATATAAAGTCGATTGTAAATTAATTCAGTTCCTGCAAAATTTTATGTCTACTTGGTCCACAAAGCTTCATTTAAGAACTATTGATACTATCTTCAATACATCCCCCATCCAAATCAAACGCGGTATATTCCAAGGAGACTCTCTCAGTCCTTTGTGGTTTTGTTTAGCTCTCAATCCTCTCACCAAAATCCTAAATAAATGCCACGGTTATATAATAGATAAGACAAACAAAATTAAACTAACACACTTGCTATATATGGACGACATAAAAATCTATGCTACAGATAGGCAACAACTGATAGAGCTTCTAAGACTAACGGAAAAATTCAGTACAGACATAAAAATGACATTCGAGACTGATAAATGTAAGATTAACTGTATCCTCAAAGGCAAGCACACTCAAACGGAACCTCATAATCTGGAACTATAAGGAGGCACTATAGACAGCATGCAAGAGAAAGAAACATATAAATACTTAGGATATATACAAAGTACAGCAATTAATCATAAGGAAATAAAGAATATGCTAAAATCTAAATATAAATTAAGACTAAATAAAACACTATCTACCCAACTATCAGACCGAAATAAAGTCAAAGCTATTAATACTTACGCCGTACCAATACTGACATACTCTTTTGGAATAATAAAATGGACAGACACAGAACTGGAAGCTCTTAATATCGCAACACGAACCGCTAGTTATAAGCACAATATACATCATATCCATTCAGCAACCGAACGATTTACGCTAAAAAGAAAATTAGGTGGCCGCGGAGTCATAGACATAAAAAGTCTGCACTATAATCAAATACATAACTTAAGAACTTATTTTTTAACTTAAGCCAATAAGAGTCCATTACACAAGGCATTAATAAATATTCCCCACTCAGGTACACCTCTAAAACTAAATAATAACCAATTCGATCCAACACATAAAATAGTAAAAGATAGTGATAAAATAATAAAATGGAAAGGCAAAGCGCTCCATGGCAAATTCCCACATCAGATAGAACAGGACCACATAGACCAAGAGGCATCCTTCAGCTGGCTAACAAAAGGTAATATATACAGTGAAACGGAAGGCTTTCTCATAGCAATACTGGATCAAATAATCAAAACAAGAAATTACTCTAAATATATACTAAAAGAAAATATAGAAACCGATAAGTGCAGATTATGTCACCAAACAACCGAAACCATAGACCATGTCACTGGAGGATGCGCTTTAGCCAGCAAAGAATATACACACCGTCATGACAACGTTGCAAAACAAATACACCAACTACTAGCAATGAAGCACAACCTGATAGACACACATACACCATATTATAAGTACAAACCTAATAATGTCCTCGAAAACAGCTCTGTTAAACTTTACTGGGATCGCGACATTGTCACAGATCGAACCATCCTCAGCAATAGACCAGACATAACTCTCACAATAAAATCTGAAAAGACTACATACTTTATAGATATCGCCGTCCCCAACACCAATAACCTAAAACAAAAGCATAGTGAAAAAATAAAAAAATACATCCCCCTCGCAGACGAGATTAAGCAAATGTGACGTCAGAATACTGTTAAAATTGTACCTGTTATATCTTCAACCGGCGTCATCCCTAAAACTCTACATTCTGCCCTGAAAACAATAGATTTACATAAAAATTCATACATACAAATGCAAAAATCCATTGTCATTGATACATGCTCTATAGTTCGTCGATTTCTTAACCCGTCCTCATCTTTCACCACATCACAATCATAACTCTGCTTATGAATCAGGTTACTTGGCATCAGCCCGTACCTGAATCTTTTATCCGGCTAATAGCCGAGACTCAAACTGTTTACATTATAATAATAATAATAATAATAATAATAATAATAATAATAATAATAATAATAATAATAATAATAATAATAATAATAATAATAATAATAATAATAATAATAATAATAATAGTAATAATAATAATAATAAGCAGGGCAGCTTGTGGCGAGCTGTTGGGGAGTAGCGACCCCACGAACCCGAGTGCTCCCAGGGAAGCCCCTGTTCTCCATCTCCGGCTTGCCTTCACCGGCCGGCCAGAGTGAACACTGACGGAGGATCAGGCCCTACCTCTGCCTTGCCTTAACCGGCCGGTCAAAGTGGAGTCGCGAGAGCTTCGGCTCGGAGGGAGGATGTGAAGCGTAAGTGGCGAGTGGGCGACGTGATGGGACCCTCTGAGGGTGCAAATGATCGGCGCTTAAAGTCCAGCGACACCTCTCCTGCCTCAAGCCGCTCTGTCAATGTTGCCGCCTCGGTGCACCGTGCGTGCGACCATTTTGAGGGGCCCATTCAAAGAGTTGGCGAGTCACCGTCTGCCAACTTTATGATACATGTTACAACGTTGTATCGGCAGACGCCATAGTCCTTCCATAGTCCCAGTTACCCAGTCCACTAGCACCTCACCCCCATAGCCCGATATCATTTTAATTCCATTCCCTGCAATAGTCCTACACTGGCCGCTGGCTCTCCTTGGTCGTACTCCTATAGTGCGGACAGTGAGAGTCGCCGGCCGGTGTCACACAACAATTAGATTAAAATTGTGTAACGGGCCTCTACGTGTTGGCTTCGGCCCCACGCATGCCTTCCAAAGGTCCGGGATTTAATTGCCCGTGAGCAAGGAATACCTTACACAAACATAATAATAATAATAATAATAATATCAGTTTATTTCAGACCATAACAGATCCATATAGAGTTAGTATAAGTACAATGTTTCTTATGAGTTATGACTATGTTAGTAAATTACAAGTGATAATTATTATTATACTTTAATATGTAGATTAGTCCAATGTCTCCATATCGGACTTTCAAGCTTGATAGCAATTTCCTTCAGATATCTGTTGGAACTGTCCCGCACTCTTCGCATCATAGACGCCGATCTTTTACGCAGTATTGCTGGGAAACTATCAATACTGGCTGTGGCGAACATTCCAGATGCGCTACAGTACCGGGGGAGTTGCATCAGATATCTGAAGGCATTGTTATACTGCACTCTGAGCGCGTTGATAGCTCGCTTCGTATGACTCGTCCACAGGCTGCATGTATAAAATGTTTGGGCGTAGGCTCAAAACAGTGTACATTTAACGCCAACAGAACATTTAGAAAACCTGCGGGCCAACATATTGCAACGAACTGCCATCCCTCGGCGCTCACGTTCAATGTCGGGATCGTCGTTGAGGTTCTCGTCAACAATATGACCTAGATATTTGAACTGTGTAACCCTCTTTAGCGGTTGATTGTTTAGTGTTACGGGTGGTACAGTATCAGGATTAAAAGCTCTAGCTTTGAAAACCGAGAGTTCACTTTTCCCGACATTGTACTTGAGCCCGTGCTCACCCACATATTTTTCACAGACTCTTAGCAGTTTCCGAAGGGCACTGATTGATGGGCTCAGTAGCACCATATCATCGGCATAACTTATGTTGTTAATTATTTGGCCATGCATTGAACATCCTATGTTGGTGCCACTGAGTTCACGAATCAGCCCATCGATGTACAAGTTGAAAAGCGTAGGCGAAGTAAGTCCGCCCTGCCTCACACCACATTTCAAGCCGTAAGCATGGGACAGAGAGCCAGACTACCTTACGTAGTTTGCCTGATGTTGATACCAATATTTAAATATGTTGATCACAGCATCCGGCATACCAGTAGCTTTTAATTTGTCCCATAACCTACGGTAGTCCACAAGGTCAAATGCCCTGGAAAGGTCCAAAAAGGCTGCGTAAACCGGGGTGCTACGATCTGTGTAATATTTAACGGTGTGTTTGAGCACCAATATTGCACTTTCTGTAGACAGATTTTGTCTAAAGCCGAACTGTGCATCATCGAGTACAACATGTTTGGTAAGGTATCTGTCAAGAACACCGTCAAGAACTTTTGCTATTGTTGTAGCCAGAGTGATCGGTCTATAATTGTTCTTATCACTGACGTCACCGGTTTTATTCTTCACAATAGGTACCACAACTGCTTTTATCATATCGTCGGGCAAGTACCCATGTCTAAGACAGAGAGTGAATAGCAAACCTAAAACTCTATTTATATGTGGGCCAGCATGTCTCAAATGCTCCACACTCAGTCCATCGTGTCCTGGGGATTTCCCTTTTTTCATTCCTCGAATTATCTTGGAAATATCGTTTGCAGATATTCTATCAGGAGGATCACCGCCCGTAACTGAGTCTTGGAGGTTGTTCTGGCAAAATTGGTTCGACCGTAAAATGCTCACGAAACATATTAGCAATCTCATCAGCATCAATCAGACCATTCACATTAGCAGGGAGACTAGATTTCGGGTTAAGCTTATTTGTTTGCTTCCAAAATTTTACAAAAGATTTACTTTCATGATGACTAGCTAATTTGTCTATTTGTATTTGATCTCTATTTTTTGAAGTTTTCTTAAATTGTTTTTAAATGTATTTCTGGTTTTTCTCATTGCGTCAAAAATAGGACCCGACGTAGGTTTGTTATTGCTTATCCAAAATTTTAAGTGAGATCTAGCCTCCCTGTGTGATTCTCTTACAAATGAGTTCCACCCCGGCACACTGACACCTCTTCGCACCCTCCCAGAACTATAACTTTCTTCTGATGCATATGTCAACGCGTCAATAATATCCTTATATAGCTTAATATCTATGTAAGTTCTATGCGTTACATCGTTACAAATTCTGTCAGCACACTTTTAAAATATACTCGGAAACTCTATAGTCTTTAATATAATATTACATATTTTTTCATAGCATTTAATTTGATTATAATTACGTTCCCCCTATAAAATTTTGTTTTGTACATTATTATTAGTAAAGAAAGTATCAGACTTTTTTGAAATTATATTATTTACACTGCATTCTATTGCCAAGGGCATGTGGTCTGACCAGTAAACCCCGAGACATACCTGCACATTTAGTATGGACTTCCACGCGGCATCAGTCACCAAGCAGTGGTCCAACCATCGTCTGGAGCCGTGGGCGTCACTAACAAAAGTGTATGTGTCGGAATTCTGACCTAATTTAATAACATCACCACATTTCCATGACTGTGAATCACAAAACTGACTCAACTCGTTATAAAATAAGCCTTGTGGTTGAGCGTTAAAATCGCCTAGTACTAAGACAGTTTCAATATTACAGCTTTCTATTATAGACACAACTTCACTCAAACATTCTGTAAATTCTATGAGATTTTCTGAAGCTTCCGTCGGCATATAGATAGAAAACACTAAAATTTCTTTATCATTATTGATAATTTTTACCGCTATTAATCGATTACTTTGACACTGTACCACTGAGACAGAACTGAACACTGATTTTTTCCACACTATCGCGACTCCGCCGTACGGACGTCCTCTAAGTAGACCACTCGATGTGTCGACGGAAGACTTGCCAAAGTAGCTGAAGTCATTCCTTTGTCACCAAGTATTGGGATCTCGTGTGGCAGAAGCCACGTCTCTTGTAGGGCAATTAAATCTGCCTTTTGGCATAAGTTACGCACGCACTGAAGCGACCTTTTCAGCCCTCTGCAGTTGAAAGATAAAAGGCTTATACTATCCATAGTTATCAAATATGTCCACAATTATTACAGATTTTTGTCTCGTTTCAGTGTCTGGCCTTTATTTTTATTAAATGTAATAAATTGTCTTAATGCTATTCCCTCCGGCCACAGATTTTCATCAAGAAAAATAGATAGTTGACTTCTCGAAATCAAAAATTCAAATGCATTATATCCTTTACATTGTTTCATAATCACTAACTCGGGTACGATTTCAACTTGTGTTTTGCTAAGGACATATCTTCTGATGTCATCCGCGGTGCAGTTTTGATTCACATTATAAATATAAAACATTGTTTTAGAGTCCGCAGCCCGAAAATTATAATCCCCTTCCGTTAACGCCTTTCCTTTATTGCCTTTAAATCTGTTTCTTTTATTTCTGTTTATAATTTGCTTCCATTCGCCCTCTTGAGCAATGTTTGCCCACGATTTCTCACGCGATTCGACCCGAAGTGCATCATTCAAACCAACCGCGCCCGACGCGACGGGTGCTCGGGTGCGCTGGCCTCCGAGGGCTGGTTGCAAGCGCTTTGTTCCGACGAAACCGCGGTGGATCGACTGGTGGCCTCCACGCGCTGCGCCTGCGACGTCATCCGAGCGAGCGGGACACTAACTTGCGCATCATGCGTTAGAGTGAGAGGAGACGACGTGCTTACGAGATTTGACGAAGCGAGCGACGGCTCGGTCATCGACCTTTTATTTGAATGTGCGGTAGATGTAAAACTATTTTTTACTGCTCGTTACGCTTAATTTCACACATCTCTAGGTAGGAGCTTTCATCCAATACACACGCACCTGTTCGGTAATTTATATTCATATCTTGTGAGTTGCCAATCGGCGAGTGCACAGGATTCTGAGTACCAAGATACTTCGTACATAATTCTTCAAATTGGCTTAGGGTAACGGTGTTCTCTTTTAAATATTTTACTTCTGATTGTAGTACCAGACTAGTCTTCAGTAGTGCAGTGACATCCACATGATCGAAAGTTATCGGAGGGAGTTTTTGCAGATCCCTTGCGACAAATACAGGAATGATTTCGGGTTCTGTCTGCTTAATTAAGTTAATGATATCTTCAAGATTTTCTGGTTATCATACGCTTACTATTCGGAACCGCTTGAAATAATAAGCATTTTGCAGATTTTATTTCGTCTTCAGAGAAAGATGTTTTACATATTTGAATTAAGCTTTCAGTATTCATAACATCGATTTTATTTTGAATGAAGGATAACACTTCACTAATCACAATATTGCATTGGTTGCACTTCACAATATTATTTTCCATTTTGCAAACGCCCGGTCATTGACCTCACTAGTCATTAGCAAGTACGAAATGCATACGTGCACTCGGTGCGCGCGCGCGACTGTGACCGTATAGCCGTATAGCCGTCCATCAATCCAAATAACGTGTTTGCTGCCCATAATTTTTTTGTTCCAAAAAAGAACGGCTTATTATTTTATCATGGCCTGCTAAACCACAGATTACTGAATAGTTACAGCTGCCTAAACGTCGTCGGTACAAAGATCCTATCGGCTATTACAGTTATAAAGAACGTAAGCTATATTTGTTATTTTCTACCTTTTTGGTAAAAGGTGGACCCGTGCGAGATTCTTACGCCGGTTCTTCTCACCGGGTTAGTTCCCGAACCGGTGGTAGGCCTCATGTAGACTCGACGTTCTACATGAGGCCTACTAAAGGCCTAAATAAATATTTTTGATTTTGATAATAGAGTATGGTACTGACGTGGTCCATGTTGGCGGCGAGGTCGTGCAACTTGGCGTTGAGGTCGTGCCGCAGCCCCGCCGCACGCACGAAGTCCGCACGCAGGATGTCGCCCAGACCTGAGGGCCAAGCTGGGATGAGTAAAGTTATCAAAAGAAAATAATGAAGTGTCAATACGAATACTCATGTATCATGTGTAACTAAAAGTTTCGCATGATAGTATAAATGCGTCATAATCTGTTACCCTTTTGCGCTGAAGTTACTGAATGTACGGCTACTGCGTTTATGCGAAAAGTGTGTTGCTCGAACTTTTGCATAATAATTAATTTTAGGTCTGACCATGACTATGTCAAGAAAGGCCTACCAGCTTTCTCCAACAAGTCGTCTATGTCGTGTGCCGGCTTGTCCTCTGTGGGAGATTCCACCGGGGATGCAGGGGGTGGTTCCAGGGGTGGAGCAGACGGGGACGTTTGGGCAGCAGCAGCCGGGTAAGCCAGGGGCGGCTCCGGACGACACGGTGGCACTGGAATGAAATTCATATTTTATTGGTATAGTTCGAAACTGTACCTGCATAATCGTACGCGAGTCTGTCACTTCTAATCTTTGATAAGATGGATCCGTAGTTCGTATGGATTTCTACGAGGTCCGTTATCAAACGTTTTGTTCGCCACAGAGCAGAAAGTAAGGTTGACTTCCCTTTTACACATACGACGAACAAAAGAGATGGCATGATATTTACCAAGTATTGACAACAATCAGGGCTACAATTATTAAACTACTCGGTAAATCTATGACGTAGGTTACACCCTTAGTTTCTCATCAGGTCAGTCCATCAATCTGGTAAAGATTGACGCGAAACTGAACGTCTAACCCACGGATTGATGGACTGATTTTTTTTATTATGAACTTTTTGTTCATCAGTCTGGCGTCAATCACAGATTGATGAACTGAACTGATGCCAGATTGACCGAGTAACCGTTGTCTATGAAGTGGCGTATACCGTCATGACAGTCAGGCGGCAGGTCCCAGTACGAGGGTCTGCGGGCGCGCAGGGTGTGTGCGGGCGGGGGGCGGGGCGGCGCGGGGGGCGGGCGGAGCGACACCATCGCCACGCCGTCGCACGCGCTCACCAGGACCGAGCTGCGACCGCCGCCGTCGAACGAGCTGACGGATGAGGACCAAAGACCGGTTAAAAGTTACTTGATGCTGCCTGCAACTTCCTTTGCAGTTTTCATATATAACGCATCAGTGGCGAAGCCTCCATAGAACACGATTCCTACCGGCTTACCTTGGCCAATTTTAATATATACATTTTTTATTATTAATAATTATAGCTTACCCCGCTTCCTACAATTTCATAAAAATAATTCGCCATGTATTTAAAATCACGCAAACGCACACATACCCGTTTTTACGATCGCACTCAGAACGCGTACGTACTGCTCCATAGTGTGCGGTGGCCGGGGAACTCGCTCAAAACATCGGGAATCCAAACATTTGAAATGTATGAAATTCACGCACACATACACATTACTACTACATGCAAACGACTCGTCGATATTGTCGAACAACAAGCCGATCCCACATAGCCTACCTAGTCTTTATTTGTCATGTGTTAAGGTTTAGTTTCGCATGTTTCGCTTTAAAAGATTTCGTCCAATCACAACAGAGCTAATTGCAGCGGCCGACCGGCGCGTGCTGTCATTTCAATTCACTTAAACAATTATATTACGCGCTTATTTGCACTCATTTTGTACTGTTATTATTGTAATATGCAAAATTTTATTTATTAAGTTAGTGGGCTAGCTTGATTGTAATATTATATAGTTTAAAAGAATCGAAAGTAGTGAAATTTTACTTGCCAAGTGTTGTGTTGTGTTTTTGTTTGTTACATCGTAAAGGTTGGTTTGTTTTACTTACTTTGTAATTTGTCGTGACACGGTTAGGTGAGAAATGATATAAATAATAATTCTTAGGTAATTTTTCAGATTGTAGAATAGGAATATTAAATAACGACGACAGACGACAAATAACAAAATTAAACATTTAGGTACGTATTTCTGCTGATATTTCTTTGCTATTAGCTTTTGCCCGCGATTTCGTCTGCGTGGACTTCAGACAGGTAGCCTATGTTCCTTTCCATGTTTGACATGGGATGCATGCAAAATTTCATCTAAATCCAGTTTTTGCATGATTGAGTAACAAACATCTACACTGGCAAGTCAGGATTCACTTATTTTTGGTGTGTGAGTGTGAGTGACGTGTGCTTAAAACGGCTTTTTTTAAAGCCACTTTTATCATACTCGACATGCACTGTTCATATAATACCAGTGATGTCATGTATGGTGAAGGTGGTGAATACTATCACTAACACTGCATGCAACGCACACAATGCAAGCAAAGCACCCTAGTAGTTACGGAAAAGGTAAACTAACACACTTAATACAGGTATGTAATTTATTGCACGTTTTTTTTACAAGAATTGAAATTTTGCTTATTCACGAGTTAGCCGTTTTTGGTCCGGCTTTACCTTTATTTTTTTTCACCCCACGCCACTGTAACGCATTGATTATTATTATCTATGGAAAATTACTCTAATCATCTATTTGTGCATAATAAATTAATAACTAAGTTTTATGATAGGTACTTAATACTTTAAATAGCAGCAGTAGATGATGCTCACATTTCATATCGCTCATCTTCTTCCGTTTCTGGATTCGAATCTGGCTCTCCTCGCGGTGGACCTGCCTCATACAATATAACTTGTAAGGGTCTTCTGTAGGCATGACTCAAAAGGTAAGTGTATAACCATCCTATAAGACCAAGGTTTAAGTTATTATTTAGAATTTAATAATAATAATAATAATATTCTTTATTGTGCACACAAAGAAGAAGAAAAAAAACAAATATAACAATTATAAACTTATAGTGTACTACAATGGCGGCCTTATTACTAATAAGTAATTTCTTCCAGGCAACCACAGGCAAAGGACAGTATGTTATTGATATTTTGATGAATGTGCAATATTACTTAGATAAGGATTTAATATTTATTATAATACATACACAAATACATACATACATTATAATATTAAATTAAAAGGTGATTAAAATAAATAAATAAATAAATATGTAAATAAATAAATGAAAAAAAAAGACATAATTCAGAAGTTGGAACTTGAAACTACAATTTTATCATCATTTTCGAATTTTAACTATTACATGATAGTCAATTTTTGGAAAGAGTATTACCACTAATATATAGGAAATGTTATTTTACCAGCATTTTGAACCGATACAGTGTAGTTGCCATTCTTATATGGGTAGGTAATGAATTCCACAGCCTTATTCCCGTAGCAGCAAAAGAAGAGTTATAGTACTTTGTATGTTGTAAAGGCACGTCTAAAAGGTGATTTGAGGCAGAACGTAACCCTTTGTCTGCTTGCCGAAACGAAAAGTTATCCTTCAAGTAAGATGGCAGATACGGATCATGTATGATGGAGAATACAAGTGACAAAATGCGAGCATCGCGACGACGACGAATTGGTAGCCACTTGAGTTTCCTTCGGTATTCGGATACATGATCGAACTTTCTAAGGCCGAAGATAAATCGTATGGCAAGATTTTGTAGCCGCTCCAATTTATTGAGCTGATCCTCAGTCAGGTTGACGGAACAAGTATCAGCATAATCGAGAGTGGATAGGAACAGAGACTCTGCTATCTTTATTTTGGTCGGTATGGGAAGAACGTAACGCAGTCGTGAAATGGAGTACCACGTAGCAAATACTTTCCTGCTAAGTTCTTTAATTTGTTGTCCCCACGACAGGGTTTCATCGAGGAAAACCCCAAGGCTCTTAACCGTCCGACTGAATGGTATAATCGTACCATCAACGACCACCGGTGGTAGGCTACCCCAGTCAATCCTAGATACCAGGCCAGGACTACCAATAACTATTAGCTGTGTCTTGGTTGGATTGATATGTAGACCGTGACGCAAGGCCCAATTAGATATAATCTCAATATCCCTATTTAAGGTGTTCAGGGTAACATGGAGGTTATTTAATGTCGATTGAATATATATCTGCAGGTCGTCAGCGTAAAGATGGAAGGACGACACAATATTTTGAGTGATGTTATTGATAAAAAGAGCAAATAAAAGGGGGGATAAAACACCACCCTGGGGAACACCGGCAGAGATATCAGTCCAGTCAGAACAAGAGTTGCCCAGCTTTACTCTCTGACGACGTCCTACAAGGTAACTTCGGAACAAATTGATTACAGATGATGATAAATTTAACGTCTTTAGTATTCCAATCAATACATCGTGGTCGACAGTGTTAAATGCGCTGCTGAAGTCAAATAAGGCTAGAACTGTAAGTAACTTGTTATCCATGCCAAGTCGTATATCGTCAGTTACTTTTATTAGCGCAGTAGTGGTACTGTGTCCACGTCGGAAACCTGACTGGAAAGCGCTTAAAAGATTATTTTGCATTACGTAATTAGTAAGCTGCTGACAGACTAACCGTTCAAACACTTTAGAGAGAAAAGGTAATATGGAAATTGGACGGTAGTCTGAAACCAGCTTAGGTCTAACAGATTTAGGTAATGGAATTACGCTAGCATCCTTCCACGCGCTAGGATAAACTGAGGAATCAACAGCATGGTTAAAAATATCAATGAGTATGGGCAAAATAATATCGAGAATGGGGATGATCATTTTTCGACTAATACCGTCATCGCCAACAGCATTAGAAGAGATGGATGAAACATATTTTCTGACATCATCCTCATTGAACTTATTTAGAACAAATGAAGGAAAGTCGTGAGAGGGTAAATTTTCAAGATTGTCAATAGTTTGAGACTTTAATTGTGAGCTAAGTGAAGTTAAAGGAGCAGCGAAGTGACAATTAAGGGTGTCTGGGTCTAACGTACAGGAATTATGATCCGTGCTTTTGCCGACACCCAAGGATCTCAGAAATCTCCATACTCGACTAGGGTCCCCATTCTCCACGGACGAGTGAATGTAACGCCGCTGAGCGTCTCTACACATTCTGTTACATCGATTTCTTATTTGGACATATTTCTCTCTGTGCTCCTCACTGTTGGAGTTTTTGTATTTTGTTTTCGCAGCATGCTTTTGCTTTATTAGTAATTTGATATCCTCGGAAAGCCACGGCGCTGGAGTATGTTTTAATTTTACGGGTCTTACTGGAGCATGTCTGTCATAAAGGCTAGTGAGAAGTGAATTAAAAGCATTCAATTTATCGTCAACGTGAACAGCATGAAGGACCAAGGACCAGTCAATGTTTTTTTTGTCATTCCTTAATTTCTCATAGTCTAGTGCAGCAAAATTTCGCTGCATTAAAATCTTCCTCTTAATTTTAGGAGGACGCACACTATAAGAGAGATATATTAAATCATGATAGGAGAAAATATCAGCGGAACACTGTCCATGCCTATGAACAAGATTAGGGGCGGACACAATCATCAGGTCCAGTAAGGAGGGAGTACAACCAGGGGACATATGTGTGGTGTTCGTCGGAAGCAAGTTCAAGTTATAGCTTTCTAAAATTGAGTTGAGTCTCCTAGATCTATAGTCGCCCTTAACCATGCAGGTATTGAAATCGCCCATAATAATAGTATGCTGGTAGTTCGGGGTGTGTGATTCTAGCAGTTGCTCAAATGCTGAGAAGTAGTCCATCTGAGATGAGGGACAATAGCATACGCCAAGGAGAACTTTATTTGTAATCGTTAATTGAACCTCAACGAACAAATATTCTGGAGAGTTGGATGCAGGCGGCTGAGCAGACGAACTAACGAGTGAATGAGCTAGATCTGACCTTAGGTATATAGCAACACCGCCTCCGGCCCTACCCACACGATCATTTCGGAGTAACTTATATCCAGGCAAGCAGTAACTAGTGGACGGAAGGCAAGGCTTGAGCCAGGACTCCGATACAAGGATGGCATCAATGTGAGTTTGATAAGTGAAGGAAGCAAGAAAATCCGAGAAATGTGCCGGTATGCTTTGAGCGTTAATATGAACTACATTGAAGTTTTTATGGACATTCGCAAAGCTGGAGGCAAGAGCTTCATCAAGTGGAACAAATGTAGCGCTTAAGTAACTGTCATGGCTGTCACTCGAGGAAACTGAGTAAAAATCTTCAAAACTGGCATCATGTATAAGTTCCATAGCAATAGTTATTAATATAAATATAAATAAATATAATACAATACAAATAAATAAATATTTATTTAAATGAAATAATAATAATATCTAATCTAATATTGTTTAAAATCAATGCATTTATCACCTTAACCCCGCAGTGTCAGAGAAAAAACAAAAACATTAGAGTAGACTATCAAAATCCAGCACAAAAAACATAAAGCAAACAAAAAAATAACTTATTATACATTTACAAAGTGTACAACTTACAAGAAAACGTAATAAAAAAAATAAATTAATTAAAAAAAATCAAACCAACACAAATTATTTACCAGAAAACAAAAACAAAAATCAGACCAAACACAAAATCTAAATACATTTTTTAAACCAAGTACTAAATTAAATTAACATGTACAACTATTTTTAAGTAGGTAACACACAAAATATATAACATATAAAAATATATAACGTTACTGGTACAACACAAAAAAAAGGATTTCTACTAGTGCAATCTTGACAGATAAACAACACAAGAAAAAAAAAATATGACACAGCACTATGTCAAGACACTGACAAGTGACAACTGACAATTAAATTTTCGATGATAGATCTAACTTAAAGTAATTTAACGTGATTTTCAAAATCTTATAATTTTGTATACTACCTAGCAAATTAGGAAACAATTTTAATATGTACCAACAAAACATAAAAAAAAAGAAATTGTAATTGGGATAATTTTATCAAACCCTGGGTAAGTAATTAACTATCTGGAACAGTCCGATTAACCTTACTAGCAATCACTTTTTACCAGCTTTTTTTGCTCTTGTTGCAGGTGGAACCTTAGTTTGTGACGTCGAAGCAGGCAGAGCAGCAGCAACGGTTGCACTTGGTGATTCTTCTTCCAGCGCAGGACGCTTAAGAGCTTCCAAGTCCTCCATGCAAGTTACACGGCTTATGGTGTCATTAGCTCCAGAAACAAATATGACGCCATCTCTAGTCCAGCACTTTGTCAAGCCAAAGCGCTGACGAGCCTCTAGGAAGACATTGTGCCTTCGCTTAGTGAGAAACTCAGATAGTGTGATGCCCGTCTTCTTCAGATGTGTCTTAGCCCCCCACACCTTATTTCGAGTAGCAAGGAGATGAAATTTAACAAGAATAGGTCTGGGCTTACCATCTTTATGACGTCCAAGTCTATGGCAATACTTGATTGCAGAGTCACCAACTTCAGGAATTTTAAGCTGAGAGTTGAACAAATCACATAGAACCTGTGGCAGTTTTTTGTCTTCGGGGACTCCGTGCACTAAGAGAATTTTCTTCCTGGTTTTCATCTCAGAATCATCATGAAGGCTTGCAAGCACATCTATTTGGTCCTGAAGAGATTTTAATGCATTTACCACAAATGATTTAAAGATAGTGAAATCCGCAGTTAGCTTCGCCGTTGGGCTGGAGGGTTGCTGACAAGTTTTGTGTTGTGCTTCCCGGAGCTCCTGTTGAAATGCAGCCATTCTTGTGTTAAATAATTGAGACATTTCCGTAATAGACTGCTTGACTGACTCCATAATTGATGTTTTTTTTAGTGCTGAATGTATTCTTAATTTCTTGAATAAATTATTGCTGTTGTGCTGGATTTTATTGTGAGATATGACACTGGAGGGTGCAGGTAGCTAAACTAGCATATTTTATAATTTAATACTGAATAAAAACCAATTTTTATGAATTTTAAATCAGAGCAACAGTTAAACACGTCTAGCTTGATTGCACATCCACAAAAAAAAAAAAAAATTTAGATGATAATATTTTGTTTAAATTGCTTATTAAGGCTGGTTTTATCGTTAAGCGTTTCGCAGCGCCGTTGCAGCGCGCGCGTTCGAAGATGTAGAACATACGGGCGGGCGAACGGCGCTGCTCAATCGCGCGACTTAGAAACGCAACTACTACCCACATACATCTTCGAACGCGCGGCGCTCCAACGGCGCTGCCGAAACGCTTAACAATAAAACCAGCCTAAATAAAATGTTGAAAAGTAATAATATTTTAAAGAATGTTCGGGCTCTTGGTTCGGGCCTACAATGCCTGACAGGATTTTGAGGACATTGAGAATCCGCAAGGTTGCCATTTTTATTTAGCAGGCGTTTTTTGCTTTTATTCGTAGTGTCCTTTTTCAATGTCGTTCCTTCTTACCTTTCTATTGAATACATGCAAGTTTGTATTACGGGCAAAACTGAACAAAGAAATTACGGAAAAACTATACGTTTGATTTCTTGGAAATTACATTTTGGCGAACATTTGAAACTTCAAATGTTCGCCAAAATGTTAAAGCCGAAGCCAAAATTGGGTGAACTACGGCAACATACCGGGATGCAGGCTGTGGATGCCGAACTCGACCCGCTTGCCGAGCGCGCCGAGGAACGGGAACCGCAGCCGCAACGACTGCAGGTGACGCTCCTCGTACAGCTCCCAGATGTGTAACGTCTGAAAAACATACACACAATTTATGTATTTGTACGTATGTATATTGTCACAATGATGACTAACTAGTGCCTAGGTCCTGGACCCTGCTGATTCTTCTAGCCTACTTCACGTTAGCTTTTGAGCGCAGGTAGGTACTGTATTTGTAGTCTGTATCTCTGGTCCATGGCTTTTTAACACTCTATTGTTCGATGTCCTGATACGTTATGAAATATCGGCTTGTTGTTAAATTGGACGCTGGAATCACTGGACAGAACTGAAACATGCTGCTTGCTGGAATGCAGTGACACCGGTGACCGGAGTTAGCTACTCCGGACCGGAGTTAGGACTCGCGCACTAAGGGTTCCGTACCATTATAGAGCATAAATAGGCCAAAAATTGTGTTTTTTGTATGGAAGTCCCTTAAATTTTTATTTTATTCAAATATTATTATTAATTATTAAAATACACATATACTTAAGGCCTTTGTGAAAATTTCAAGTACCTACCTGTTGTCTTCATTGATACCGAGCATAAAATGTTTGAAAAATCACGCTTTTTGCATGGGAATTGGGAGCCCCCCTTAAATATTTAATTTATTTTATGTTAAGTATTTGTTGTTATAGCGGCAACAGAAATACCCAATCTGTGAAAATTTCAACTCTCTAGCTATTACCGTTGTTGAGTTACAGCCTGGAGACAGACGGACAGACATCGAAGTCTCAGTAATAGGGTCCCGTTTTTACCCTTTGGGTACGGAACCCTAAAAAGAACTTGTTATAGTTCTGACCATGTTAGCGCAGAAGGCGATAACAATCTGCAGGGTGGCCAGGATGGCGACGTCCAGCGTCGGCGACGACACCGACAGCACAGCATGCGCCGACCCACCTGTAAATACCAGCGACATACTATGATCTATGTACAAGTCTATTGGTGGCTCATAAGTCATAACAGACAGAATAAATACTTTATGGTAACTCATTTTTTGACCTATTTTAAACCAGACCTTAATAATATTATGATTTATGGGATACCTGTGGTGCCCCACAGGCGCACGGCGTCGGGGCTGCCCGTCGCCAGCAGCCGCTGACTCATCACCGCGTGAAAACACGTCACACCCTGCACACAGAAGTTACGTTTTTTTTTTTATCTTTTTATTTTACAGAGGCTTTTAACACTCAGTGTTAATGTCAGCCTCATAGGTGAACACAGTGTCCCCTACATAAGGGACAGATCCAAATAACTATACAATTTTATTGCCTCTGGGGACAACGGCTCCGAAAGTGCACTATTGATCCGCCCATTGTGCAGGCAACCAGAGTCTCCTAGGAGCCTTGATCTTAGCTCTGCAGTCCGAGCACACTCCAGCAAAACATGATACAGGTCTTCGGGCTTATCGCACACATCGCAATTGGGCGAAGGCTTAATTCCAACCAAGTGGCAAAAGTTTGCTGGAATGTGCCCAGATCGTAATCTAAAGGCTGACACCAACAACTTTCTCGATAAATTACACGAAATAAACCAAGGCTCCCATACTGGTTTATTCTGGATGCTTCCGTACCAAACTCCAACACCTCTTTGTAATTCCTCGCCAAAATGGTATTCCCATTTCTCGAGCGCCTTCTCCTTAATGTGATGACGAAGCTCATTTACAAAAGGTTTAGAACAGACCACGGGACCATCCATAACTGCACTCTTAGCAAGCGCATCCACAGTTTCGTTTCTAGTTAAACCGACATGGGCAGGAACCCATTGTAGTTTAATTAAAACTTTTCCAGAAATATGCCGGAGTAAATCCAAAGCTTCGAAGGCTATCGGAGAGCCACGTTGCTTCGTGGCACACCGACGAAGGTGTTGGAGAGCACTTCTCGAGTCTGATAAAATTACTATACTCTTATTGTTATCCAACTTATTAACATATGTTAGTGATTCTTTAATAGCTAGAAGTTCAGCAGTCATTATATTATTATCTCTATGTAATTTAAACTTCTGTGAAACGTTTAATTGGGGATCGAAGAAGGCAGCTCCAACACCTTGAGTCTATTTAGAGCCATCCGTATATAATTTATAACAATCAGAATAATTATCAGATATAAATTGCAAAAAATAATTTTTAAGTTCACAATCAGAAAAGCTCCGTTTTGGAGCCATATCGCCAACTTTATCGACAGTGAGTTCTTCGACATCTATTGAAGACACCCATGTGTTTAAAGAATACGCCTCTAACTTTTCACTTTCATATAAATTAATATTACTCCATTCAGAGTTAATTTGTGCTAGAACTGGAAAATTAGTATTGCTAAAATAGTTGCGTACTAAATTTAACTGATCTAAAGAATATAACAAATCATTGCCTAGTCTAGACTTAAATTTAAGAAAGAATCTACTCGCTAACACGTACCTACGTATATACAAGGGAGGAATGGAGAGTTCACTCTGCATAACAAACACCGGAGTGCTACGTATAAAAGATCCACATATTCTTAACGCTCTGTTTTGTAGAATATCGAGCTTACCATATATAAAACTAGCATAGTCCAGTCGGCTCCTTACAAGAGAAATATTTTATATATTTCTCTTGTAAGGAGCCGACTGGACTATGCTAGTTTAGACTGGACGGCGAATATATTGAGGGTGAACTCCCCACGACCTACCCGATAGAACTTTTAAGACGTTCAAACATTTATAGTTTTTAGCACACAAATCATTTACATGAAGACTCCATCTTAAGGACGAGTCCAACCACAAACCTAAGTATTTTACTTTATCCACCACGTTAAGAGATGAGCCGTTAATCTCAATATCAATATTAAAACGTCTTCTAGTTCTATTAAATACACAAATATTAGATTTAGATACAGATAATTGTAGACCAATACTATTCAAACAATTAATCACGGCCTTTATAGCTAACCTAAGAGAGTTAACTGCTTCTACAGTATTACCATTTACAACTGTTTTGTATAACACGAAATCATCAGCGTATTGGGAGTTACAAACATTGTTATTTACAATAATTCTAGAAATACATCTGGTTGCAATATTAAATAAACAAGGAGAGAGGGGGTCCCCTTGAGCTAGTCCCTGGTTTGTACATCTGATTAATAATGCTACTACTTTACTAAGATCATCTAAAACAGTTGTACAACGACGATTAGACAAAAAATTAAACAAATATTTACAAATAAAATTACCGATTCCAATTTCCTGCAAGATATGAATTAATGCAGTTATATTTACATTGTTGTAGGCATTCTCAATGTCTATGAAGCAAGCGATTGTTGGCTCTCTTCTGGCAAAACCTAATTGTATATGAGATGTAAGTAAAGCTAGGTTATCAACACAAGATTGTCCACGTCTAAAACCAGTCGACGCGCCGGGAAGGAGGCCCTGGCTTTCAATAAACCACTCCAATCTTCTTAGTAAAATCAAATGGAATATCTTACACGGACAAGAGATTAATGAGATAGGACGTAATGAGGAGGCAAGAGTGGGATCCCTTCCCGGTTTAAGAATAGGGACTATTTGTATGTCTCTCCACTGATCAGGTACATTACTTGACAACATTATTAAATTGAAAAATTTTAAAAGCATACACATAGCATTATTTGGAAGATAATAGATCATAGTATATGATATATTATCCATTCCTGGAGAGGTATCTTTCTTTTTTAAACAATTACGAAGCTCCGCGAGAGTTATGGGTGATTCTATAATGGAAGGTTGTCTTTCTGGCAAAGTTGGCTCCTTCTCAGCAACATAATCAGGAGTCAAGGAATGCAGTAGCTTTTCAGCATTAAGAGGTTCTACAGTATCTCTGCGTCCAGTGTTGCCTTTGATCCATCGCATCTTTCTCCACATAACGGGTGCTGATGTTTCGTGGTTGATACTGGAACAAAATTCTCTCCACGACTTAGATTTTTCTTTTCTTATAAGTATTTTGGCTTGGGATACTTTGTTTTTCCATAGAAGCAAATTAGAAGGTGTAGGGTTGCGCCGTAACTGCGCCAATGCAAGACGCCTTTCAGCAACGGCCTTCGAAAGCTCCTTATTCCAGTAATGTTTGGGTTTGAAGTTCGATATGGGGTCTTGACAAATTTTGATCCAAGGGATGTGCTTATCAGCTAAATATTTAATTTGATTTGTAAAACTATCATAACTCTTTTGGACATCATTCACTTCTTCATGAATAAACATTGTTGTAGCTTCTTTAGTGTATTCTTCCCAATTAGCTGCTTTATAATTTCTTTTTTTAATGTGTCTGTTTGTTCTATAAAAACCACAACTTAACTTTAGCACTAGATGATCACTGCCTAAGAATTCATTTGTAACTTGCCAACCCATATTGACAGCAATGTCTGTGGCTGCAAATGATATATCAGGCGAGGTTTTTTGAAGGTTACCGTTAACCCACTTCACTCTAGTAGGTGCACCGTCATTAAGACATATAAAATCATTTTCGAACATAGCTTTATAAACAGCTTCACCTCTTCTATCAGACTTGCAGGACCACAGAGTGTGATGCGCATTGAAATCGCCGATTATAAGACAGCCTGTTTTGAATATATTGAAAATAGCATCCCAATCCTGTTGACATGTAGAAATTGAAGGCGGACAATACACAGCAATCACGTGCTTTAATGTAGGTACGTTAAAAATGTCAATATTGATAACCTGGATATCAGAGTTAGGAATATTCGTAGCTCGTTCAGAGAATTTTATAGATTTATGTATTATGGCACACAAACCGCCATATGAATCTTCTCTGTCTGCTCTCACAATATTATAACCAGAAAATTTCAAGCTGACACTAGATGAAAGCCACGTTTCACTAACAAAGGCCATATGTATTTTGTCTTGTGACATCAAAAGTTCGAAACTACTGGCTTTATGTTTTAAACTATTAGCATTCCATTGAAAAATGTTGATACTGCTGTGTAAAGAATTGATATTACTGGCCATTATTGCTTCTTCCCACAAACTTAAGCACCGTCTCAAAATTCAAGTATTCTTGTAAGAGATCTACCACTTCGGACCAGAAAAATTCAAACAACATTTTAAACTTATCTTTTAAACTTCCTTCTGCTACAAAAACCTCTCTTATTTTATCTAAAATCCTTTCTAGTAAACGCTTCCTTTCTTTACGATTAGTACTAGAGCTAGACTTTTCATCTTGCTTATTTTCAGCATGGATTTCAGCGCTAGTTATCACCAAATTAGGAAAAACGTCCTCTTCATCGCGTCTGATTTCTAGACTTTTTTTCTTCAATTTATTTTTGTTCTTTTTCTTGAATTCAGATGTCGAAGATGACTCTTGATTTGGCACCGAAGAAACACATTCATCTAATTCCATATTGTCATCATCACTTTCTTGTAAAGTTTCAATGGCTTCATAATTACCAACAGTAACATCTCTGTAAGTTGGGACCGAAGCACCGTCGGTCCTGACGTGGGAAAGAATAGGTTTAACAAAAGGCATCTCGGGTTCCAATCTGCTCGAAGTATTTTCCAGTGTCTTTTCCTTCATTTTATTTAATGCAAGCCTATAAGAGCTCATATGATTTCCCATATAAATCCGAATATTTCTTTCTTTCACAAATACAGGGCATACAGATTTCATAAAAGATAAGTGATTCCCTTTGCAGTTAACACATCTATAACTTTTCGTTTCGCAGTTTTCATGTTTCCCGCTACACTTAGGACAAATTGGGGTCTTAGAAGGACAAATCTGATTGACGTGACCGTATCGCCAACATTTAGAGCATTGAGTCACAGGATACATGTAAGAATCTACGGCCATTCGACACCCGTAAGCTTTTATAAATTCTGGAAGATTTGAACCTTCGAACCCTACTCGAACGGTTTCAGACTTTATCCACTTACCATCCGAATCTTTCCGTAACAACCTCTTAATGGATAAAATCTTTGTGTCACATTCGAAAATCTCTTTCAATTCCTTATCTTCTATATCAATGTCAATGTCCCGGACCACGCCATAACAGTAATGCAACTCGTTAATATTTCTACAAACCCACTCATGATCCTGCGTAATTTTATTATTTAGAAAATTGTTTGTGTCTAGCTCGGTTTTAAATTTAACCCATCAGTCGTGGCAAAACGAGACACAATAGCTTTTTCATTGTTATCGCGGCCGGATGTGGCCGCTTGGGGCTTCATGAATTAATGAAAAGTTTGAAAGGACTTTTATATTTGATGGTCTCTATGCCCTGAATATTATATTTAGCCAATAGTTTTGCAAACGCTAACTGCTTCGGTAGGGAATCGGTCTTGGCGGTTATAAATACTCCAAAATTATTACGTAAATTAACTGGCGGATTAGGTGATGCAGATGGAGGGGTTCTCTGCAGGTTCCTGTGCTTATATCTCGTGACCAGTGTAAAGCCATCATCAGCTAGCGGTTCTGGAGAACTGCCTGCTAGTCGCCTTTTGTTGCCTGGCTGCAACATCGCTTCACTTCCAATGTCGTCAAGATTATTATGACCTACGGACATACCTGCATCATCCCACTCTAAGTCTACCTCTCCTTCATATTCTCCAGATTCCAGTACGATTATGTTAACAGCCTCCGCAGACATCTCATTGAGTGCAGACTCCATCGCTCCTTCTTCCTCAGGTTCACTCATAATAATTACAACACAATGCGGGTGGATCGAAAAAAGTAATAATACGAAAGTTTGTTATGAAACAAAACTATTCACTTAAGTTCACTTTTGATTTGATAATTATAAATAATTATAACCGAAATAATCATAATCCAGAATATTTAAACTCGGAAACAAAAAAAACTCGTAAATACGAAATGTTGGCGTTACAGAGATTCTAACACGGAGCGCGTCCGAACGTGACGGGCGCAAACCCAGACTGTTACGTTAATTTTCAAACAAAATTTTTGTCAGTGTTGTGGCAGCTGGTGATCTCCACCACCTGGTAACCTTTTGCATAGTTTTGTTATTAAGTACAAATTATTGCTATCTTGTTTCCAAAGGAATCCAATAATATCCTGAATAGATAACAGCGATTGGTCAATAGCTTTTAGTAGTAAATAGTAATAGTAAAGTTCAAGTACGTATTGAAATGATCTCTTACCCTAGGTACGCTATAAACATAATCCGGCAGTAGCGCGCTGCGGCGCAGGCGCAGACTGGCGCGCGGGTCGTGCGAGCAGGACAGCATCGTGCCGTCCCGCTCGCACCGCACCCGCCGCACCGCGCGCGCGTGCGCCCGCCACGAGCTCACGCTCACGTATGCTGACAACGCCTGTGAGGACAGCTCCTGAGGGTAGATACAAAAGAAAATCTACCCACTTATGTATAGTTTCTGGTGCGAAAAGTCATATTATTGTATTTCTCCATCTTACTTATGTACTGCAGAATGAAATTGAAGATACACATCTTCTCCCTAATGTCACAAAACACCATAACATTTAACTGCGTGATGAAGATCATAATATCAGGCGTTAAAGTCGACACCCAAAGCGTCAGTAAATTGATTTCAAAACTTCCATTGCCACGAGATTGCATAAATATTGTGTAGACGCAATTACTTAGCAATTTTTCCCAGATCACACCCTGGTGCTACTGGCGTACATATCAAGCTGACTATACCATCCAGTAGTACATGTTGATGCGGTCGGTGGTAGTCTGCGGCAGCAGGGCGGCACGCGGGCGACGGAACTGCACCCTCGCCACCTCCCCCCGCTCCCCGCCCACCACCAGCGAGCACGAGTCGCTGGCGGATAGGGCGGGACGGTACGCCAGACACTAAGGGCATACAGAAGAGTTATGTATAACTGGACACTACATGATGGTCACCAGCACATTATTTTACGGGAGGACTCAAGAGTCAATTATAATAAATCAATATTTAACTTTGATTTAAGAAAGAGTCACAGACATTGTATGGAGCTCATGTTAGAATCTTGATTCAATTAAAATGAAGTAATAACTTACATTACTCTAAATGCGGCGGGAAGTAGAAAACGGTGTTGTTGGTTGTGTTATTGACGGTGGCCGGCATGATCTAACTAAACTAAAAGTGTGATTCCACCGCAGCGCACGGAGAGACTACGCACGTGCGTCAAGCTTCTCATTGCAGGAAAATATATGCGACTGTGTCCACTGCAATCCACGGACACGCTACGCATGAATTGACTCACGTAGCTTGCTCGAATATGGTGCACACGTAGCTCAACGCTGGCCACGCTACGCATGCTGTGCACGGGATACACGGAAGCTAAGAATTGTGTACATAGTCGTGAGTAACGTGTTTGTATTATAGCGTGTGCTGCATTGGAAACGTTGACCCACGTAGTCAAAGAAATAAATTCGTGCACCGCGTGGCCGTGCACAGCGTGCGCCGCGGTGGGTTGCCGCCTTAAGACACACAGGATCTATTCATAAAAAGTGCGTGCGCAGCGTGTAACACTCACCGTGGGTATATGCGGCAGGCCAGTGATGCAGTAGAGCGGCGCGTGCGCGGGCGTGCTCGCCTCGTAGACCGTCACGCTGCGATCCGACGCGGTGTATGACACGCATTGCACGTCCTACAAGCAACATAACAATATTATTATACAGGCTGTGTATAACAGAGTGACGAAACTTTAGGGTGTGTATGTGTTCTAGTATAGAGTTCGTGAAAGTAGCGCACAAATGCCCCAACAACGTTATGAATTTGCCCATAAAATAATGAAGAAAAAGTAACTCTTGCAGCTACTTTCACAGTGAACACAGTACACACCATAAACTTCTTAAGTATTATCACTTTGTTATGTTACACCCTATACCTATGTTATGCACAGTTGATTTTTAGTAAATTTTAGTAAGCATTCATTTGAAGTGTCCCAACTCCCAGAAGACAAAAAAAGTTAGAAGATAAACTACGATAACATGGCGCGCCCCTCCAAAATTCAAAACTTTTGAAGTGCGTTGTCAAAACGTTTAAATTGCGTTGTCTTGCGCGGTCGGCTAGTTATGATTAGTTGACCAACAAATCTTGGTAATAACTAATAAGTGACATTAAGTGAAATATTACCAGTACTGGTTGATTGGTTGAATACTTACTGTTACTACATACAAACTCTTTCATAAGGATGTGACACACATTGAAACAGTAATTTGGAGGGGAGGGGGGGGGGCATCGTTTGCTTACCGGCATGTAGACGGCGTCGGTGATCCAGGAGTTCTTGACTCGGCGTTTGACGCCGGTCCTGTCGTAGAAGATCTGCAATTACACAGAAGATTAGCAAAAATGATGATAATGACGACCACGATCAATCCAATACTCGTCTATTAAGTAAAGGTGCTCCCAGACAGAAGTTATATAACGTTAGATAACATTTTTGTATAACATTTTAAACAAATTATAACAAAAGACACGTTTATTTTTACATGTTGTATCGTATGTTATACGATGTTATAAAATGTTATCGTGTTACACAATGTTTTATAACGTTATATGTATAACTTCTGTCTGGGAGCACCTTAAGGCTCAACTCACACTGGCGCAAAGTGGAAGCAACGCGACGTGTCTTATTTTTCCGCCCTACAGCATATTCATCTCTAATTCCTATTGTTCTATTATTAGCGTCGCGTTGCTTCGACTCTGCATCAATCTGGGTTGAGCCTAAGTATTCGGTGTACCGTGTACCATATTTTGCGTGTATCTATTGTGTGTAATCTATGCGTGTGTACCAGTACCTCATAGGAGTGCAGCAGGGCGAACTCGGCGGAGTAGAGCGCGACGCGGCCGCCGCGCGACACCGCCGCGTAGCAGAACGACGCGCCCGAGCTGATGCTCACTAGACGCACCAGGGTCTCACGCTGAAGACGTTAAAATTCAGACGTTTAACGTTAAACTTTTAACAATATTCAGAAAAAAAATATTGAGCTAAAACGGCCAAAACTCTTTTGCCTGGAATCTAGATACAATAATATTATGAAAATATATAGGTGTAGCGCCACCTATAATTCCGTTGCCGCAAACTACTGCCTCGGGAAGGCAAACTGTCCGTCCGCCACCGCGGTACCTTTAGTTTTCGCTAGAAGGCGACGCGAGAGTTTAGAAAGAGTTCGGGGAGCGCGTGGCCAAATGGCGGGTTGACTTGCGTCTCCCGTTTTATTTTATTTAGTTTTAATTATTTTAACTCATGTGGAAACGTAAATAAACACAGTTTCTGAAGTATAATCGCGAGTGTTTTCGAATTGTGGTGTAAGACCCACGTCTCCCCTACATAGGTACGGCGAAAAAATGACTTTCGTTTCAAGAGTCTTTTAGATAGATTCACTAGAGAAAACCTCATCCGAAAGTCACTTACTAGTCTGTTTTTTGCCGGTTACCTACCGGTTATACTTCTTTGAGTCCCAATTATAGGCACAGTCAGCCTCTCCTTTTAAAGTACACCAAAACTAACGCTTAAGTTTATATACCTTGCAGTGTTTTAGCGTGATGACCGTCGGGTCCGGCACGGACTGCCACTTGTCGCGCGTCGCGTCGCGCACCCCGAGCCGCGCCGCCAGCCGCGACCACCGCACGCGGCCGCCGCCCAGCGGGTCCAGACACGACAGCAGGGACCGAGCGTGACCTGCGTAGTGGCTGCTGCCTGAAAGACAAGGGCGTTTTCAATCTAAATTCGTAAAATTGACAAAGCATTTAAGATCACTGGGAAGTTTCAAGTCGCATCCCTTGGCGTTTCGATTAGGAGCCAGGAGGAGACAACATACGAGAACATTCCTTTCCCGAATGTACAGTGCAAGATTCGCGATTTCGCGCGATTGTAAGTACAAACAAGTGTGGAATATTTCTAGAAGACTAACGCCATCTAGTATCGAATAACGGATTTACGCTGTCTGCATTTCCTCGTTAAGTTGCGCTAGTTTGACGCTAGATGGCTCTGTGTGTCCGTATTCGTAACAATACACAGTGTAAATAAAGTTGTGCTATTATACATATTATGAGTGCGGACTACAGAAGCACGGCAGTCTATTCGATCTAGGCGACATTCGAGATACAATCATTCCCTCTTCTAACTAATCTTCGATCTGCATTAGCAGATGCATTAGATCTAACTTCCCCGTCATCACTTAAACCGTCAACAAATACCGAATATCTCGTGTAGCGCGTCGATGAACCCCTGGTGGTCGATGTACAGGCCCTCCCCGCGCGGGCTGTCCGGGAACTCCACGCCCTCCTCGGCCGCCGCCGCCCGCACCGCCGCCTCCACACGCCTGTAATAATAATATTATAATTTATACGTCACACAGTACCAGATAAGCATGATCATTGGCGACATGGGCACCACAGCTAAGTAGGTTCTGCTAGGCAGGTAGTAATTACCAACGTTTTTATTTAGCCATATTGCCTCTTCTTTTTATTTCCCATACTTACATCTAAAATCCAAAAGGACTTTCTTTTCCGTCCACATATTACTATCGCGCCATTTGGGCCAAGACTTTGAAAATTAACATCTTGTAAGTTTACTTTTATTTTATCGGTGAAATCTACATGAAACGCCAAAATTTTAATTGAAATGCTTACGTACTTGTCGATCCCATTGTCGTTGGGTTTAGCCTTCTTGAAGTATTTCCTGAGCTTGCACATCACACTCGGCGTCAGCTGCTGCAGGAGCTCAGTAGACAGGCTATCTTCCTCATCTGAACTGAAATGTAGAAAGGGTCACGGTTAACTCATTGTTTTTAAAAACCTAACTTTTTTTCTTACATTTTGGATACTTACTGCTTCACTCAGAAGCGAATCTTAATTACTTTACTGTAATTAAATGAAGATTTTGACATAAGTTCATACAATATCTGTCAAACTTTTTATCCTTCGATCGCGGATTCTTGGAAATTTATTGTTCTCGCGGCCACATGTGGCCACCTGGGAGTTGAATTTAATCATAATTTATTGTCCTGCCTTTGTGTGCGGTAGTAATATATGAGTACAATTTACAATACTTACCTACCTGTGGGTAGTTAATGATAAAAACAATTACTTGTAAGTAACTTACAAGGATAAACTTTCCACTGAGCCACTTTTTACAGAATAACTTTTCTCGAATATCTCGGAACACTCGTCGTTCAATGATTTTTGTGACTTGATGGACATTTTACACGTTATATCTAATGTATAAACTCAGAACTGAGAACTACTTGAACGAATAACCGCACGGTACAATGGAATTGATCAAACATTTTATATAAAATAAGTAATAGTATAAAACGCCATCTATGTTATGAAGTACGTACTACTTCCTATATCACAATTCATATAGCGCCATCTGTTAGTAATTTTTAGTATTTTCATAAGTACTTGTAGTAAATAGTAGATGGCGCTACAATGCAGATTTTATTGTAAAGTTGTCATCCATCCAGGGGATTACAATAATAATTATAATTTTCAAAATTTTATTCCAGTAAAGTAGAGAAAATGATAACACAACATTATTAAAGTTATTTTGACTTTTTTCTTACATTTGTATTACAAAAAGAGCTACTTTACTTTGCTTTTCTTTTTTTACTTTACGGTATTTATAATGAACCACTCCCATACCTTCTCCTCAATACCATCTTGGCATCAACCAATGGTCTTATCGTTTGAACATTGACATCAACAGCAAGCGATGGGTTTTACCAACAAAGACTTCTATTTTACCAACTGGAAGTCTCTCAAGTCTCAAGTCTCAAGGAGCTAGGCCTGGAGATACTGACACATAATTCTTGGTCATTTGTACCAGTATGGCGGTTTTACAGGGGTATAATTACGTAAAGGCAAAAAGGAAAATGATGGTCATAGCGCTCGCACTGACAGACCAAACGCGTGGGCGTTAATCGAACGTGTCGGATAAATAACGAGTGTCGAACGATTTGTTCCACAAAAATGCTTGTATAATTTCAGATAGTCGAAAAAAAATAAGTAGGCGAAAGCGTAATGCCATACTTTCGGGTGCGGCTTACAGCCCGCCATACCGACGCGAATACGTTAATTTTAATAAAAAAATTGAACCATTTGTACCAGGATAATTTTTGCATAGCTAATTATCGTCGAGTAGCCATTCACGAAAATCACCTTGCCATACTTTTCCGATAGGTTCCAATGGCCGCCATACCACTGCAAAGGTGTAATTTTTTTTTTCGCCAAACGATTTGTACCACCCTGAAACTTTTTTTAACAGTTCCCTGTATGATCATTAATAGGAGTCTGATAATGCCATACCTGTGAGAGGCTGCGTATATGAACAATATTATTTCAAAATCCTAATAATCCGTTTGAAATTACGAATAAAAGATTTTATTCGTAATTTCAAACGGTTTTTCAAGTATGGCGCCACTTTTTCCCTCTACTACAGGTATGGCAAATATAATGATGGTCACATTGTATCGTATAATTTCCAAAAATCCAAATGCCATCCAAATGACAAATCGTCCAATTTTTATTATCACTTTTTTGCTCAAGTCCGATAGTCATCCCGCCCCATGGTTACAATCTTTAATAAAATTTTTTTGGTACAATTGTCAAATAACGAGAATACAATGATGCCATGATGTAAAAAATGATTTTACGTATTTTATAGACGTATTTTTAAAACGTGTCAAATAAATAAGTATTTCAAGTAGGTATGGCAGCACTTTTCCCCCTACTAGAAGTATGGGAAAAATAATAACGGTCATATTTTGTCAAATACTTTCCAAAAATTTTAATGCCATACTGGTACAAATCGTTTGGCGAAAAAAAAATTACTTACACCTTTGCAGTGGTATGGCGGCCATTGGGACCTATCGGAAAAGTATGGCAAGGTGATTTTCGTGAATGGCTACTCGACGATGATTAGCTATGCAAAAATAATTATCCTGGTACAAATGGTTCAATTTTTTTATTAAAATTAACGTATGATCGCGTCGCGCGTCGGTATGGCGGGCTGTAAGCCGCACCCGACAAGACGTATGGCATTACGCTTTCGCCTACTTATTTTTTTTCGACTATCTGAAAATACAAGCATTTTTGTGGAACATACATTGGTAAATGGTAATACGCCAAAATTCGTTAATCGCGCGGAAATCGTATATGTTTTATGTCCTTTCCCGGGACTCAAAGTATCCCTATACCAAATTTCAGCAAAATCGGGTCAGCTGCTTGGGCGAGGTATAAGAAGTAGGAAGAGGAGGGAGGAGGACAGACAAACAGACACACATTAACATTTACAATAATATTCCTATTAATTCGCACTCAATTGCAACTTGCAAAACGCCTGGACACACAAGTACGGTAGTCGGTACTTATACGGTAGCTTGTGCATAATTTAATCGAATAGAGCGGTTTTTACTCGGGGCCTAAGCTAAGTAATGTACTTAAGTAAAATCTTTTTTAATTCCGTATGTTTAAACTGAAAAATTAGAAACCTCGCAGATATTTTTCAGATTTTAAATAGAGTTCTATGTTTTTACCTATGCTGAGTGCTGACGATTGGTAGAATTATTAGAATACCAAAAAGCATGGGATGAAATGAAACACTCGTAAGAACATTGTCTATTTTATTGTACGTAATACTTACACTAGCTTGTTGTACTACACATAGGCTATACACATACAGAACGAACTTACTCAGTCCTTTACTTACTTGGTACAACATTTTTACAATACGTATGGCGCCAAGCACACCACAAACATTATTTACACCTCGCGATCTTACATTGAGCGCGCATTCACCGCCTTTAAAGAAGAATAGTTTTTTGCAACGAAAAGTTCTTTGATTAAAAATTTCTCTGACTCTGATAAAACTCTACTTTAATGTCTAAAACATGCACGCTCAAAATAAAAAGGTTACATACTTATAAATACACCTTATGCTATATTAAATACCAGGGACAATATCGCTATGATTTAATTTGGCTCTTTTAAATAAGTACCATTAACTTTATACGGATTATTTTTTAATACTTAATATGCACAGATAGAATCATTCAACAATCAAAATATACCCCTCCAAAACAACGCAAAAAAGGAATAATAATTTAACGTGGCTACTTTAATAAAAAAATGAACTTTGAGGTAAAAAAATCTAAACAATAAAATAAATGTTTCATTTGTTTATAATATTTATACATTTATACTTATCTATTTTACATACATAGCAACACAATCATAAATTATTTAAGCAGGTTAAAAATTTTATTTTTACAGACTCAATCTCAAAATCTTAAAAATTATTATTATGGTACTGTCTACTGATATAATACTCTGTTAGTAATATTTCAGTGTTTTTACAGTCTGGGCACCGAAAACTAATCCAACAGGTTCCAAAAAATTGGTTGGAAATAATAATATTGTAAAATATTTCCAATTCGATCAACATTACTTTTGATTGAGTATTTGAAAAAAAGAAACGAGATTGAAGACGTCTATGATCTGATGTACTTACGAATGAAATGTTCTGGCGCCCAAAACTCATAGGAACCATAAACCACTGGAACTAAAATTTTCATAAATTAAAATATATTTTTTTTTTGATCTCGAAAGAATAATAACATAATATTTACTTTTTAACATTCGAAATGTGACTACTGCAAAAAAATTTTAAACTAATATCAAAGTTTAAAAATGTTCGATCGAAACTATAAAATAATAAAATATTATGTCTGCATATCTGCAGTATGCTTTAAGACAATAATCCTTTGTTTTGAAGTATGGGTACTAGGTCCTACCTAAATAAATAACCTAGATTTGGAATGTTCGAAGACTTACGCTAGACGGCTAGAACTCGAAGTAAATACACCAATATCGGCTAACGCCATAGCTCTTTACCGCTACTTAATAAATATTTTATAAATCTATACCTAATTTATTATTGTACGAACGCGTATACATTTAATTTCATTATAGCTCAAGTTTTCACTAACGATACTTCCGTCTGTATGTTCACCGACGCTACGACATGTAACTCGGTGAAAATACACAATTGTATACCTAATGTAATATACTTAACACTCTGATGTAGCGGCGTAGATGTTCGGCTGCACACCTTAAACTCAGGAATTATCGAAATTGTCTGATTCAATGTTGCCTTCAACGTCCATTTCAATTTATACTATTGGATCCGACCGTAAAATTCTGCATGAATAGTTTTTTTCGATCAAATATGTTTTAAAATAATCTTTAGAACGTATAGAATGGATTAATGTTGGGTTGCCTTGTCAAAAATAGCCGCAAGTACCCCTAATTAAGTTTAATGTTCATGAGATAAATGCATTTTGCATGTATATTTTTTTTCAACAAATTTTACACTATTTGAAAGAAAATTACGAGACAAAATAATGTATAAATGGTTGCCAGCTCTAAGTCGGCCGCAAAAGACATAGTTCTTCATCAAAATTGAAGCATCGACTTTTTTAATAATTTTGATACAAAATTAAAGTTTTATGCATTTTGTACATGGATATCCATGGTTGTCAGTCGCACGATAGCCGCAAACTGGGGTTGCCATCACTTTTGTATATGACAAATGTTCAGGCCTACAATTATTATGCCTGGCAGGATTTGAGGACATCGAGAACCCGCAAGATTGCTATTTTTATTTAACAGGCGTTTTTATTTTTATGCGTAGTGTCCTGTCATTCCTCAATGTCATTCCTTCTTAGTTCTTACTTTTCTATTGAACACACGCAAGTTTGTATTACGGGCTTTCATTTTGCTCAATTAGAGGTACTTGCGGCTACTTTTAACAAGGCAACCCAACATTAATCCATTCTATACGTTCTAAAGATTATTTTAAAATATATTTGATCGAAAAAAACGATTCAGGCAGAATTTTACGGTCGGATCTTAGGATATTAGAAAACTACTTTCAATGTGGGTAGTTTAAAAAATCTTACACATCGCAGCACGTTTTGCTCTTGAAAGTAGACAGGAAAAGTTGATGTCACTAGAGGGCTTTGAATGTCTATAGTAGGAGGAATTTATCAGTCGTGGCGCCGTATATCGCATATTTCTCACTAGTCGCGCTGCTTAAGTACGTTGTGACTTGTGACAGATATTAATTAATGTCTTAAATATATCTGTCCACTCGTTGGACAGTTGCGCACCCGATCTATAGTTGCAAAAATCGTTATCTATACGTTGTCACAGATATTTGTCACCAGTGGCGCATTTATAGTTGCAGGGATCTGCCACTAGAGGTCACTAGGGGCGCTGGTCTGCAGGGGTCTGGCCCGGGCGCTCGGCTCGGCTCGGCTCGGTGCCACTACGGCACGTGGTGCGGGTGGTGCGGTCAGTAGACGGGGCTGTGGGCGTCGTAGTTGAGCTGCAGGTAGGGCGGGATGGCGGCGGACAGCTCTGACGCGCGGCGCCGGAGCGCGGCGATGCTGTGCCCGCGCCACGCCTCCTCCTCCCCCTCACCGCCGCCCCCGCACCCGCCCTCGCTCACTGAAATAAAGAGTCTCGAGCTGCACTAAGAAACAACGGCTGAGGCTTTTGTGCTGTGCTTTTGTGGTTGTTATCAGAGGCAAACATCATTGAATTGTAGACATCTACTACAGTTGTGGTCGTCGTCGTTCAGTCGTTGGCAGAGAGCTCATTTAGACTTTCAGAAACAGAACATACTGCGTTGTTGTTCAATGTTGATCCTCAAGTCTACACTTAGGTTATACTATTAACAATGTAGGTAATATTGTCATGCCATCCAGCTTAGGGTTCCTCTTTTACTGGTACAGAACTGTGGATGTACTCACCAGAGGCGGGCGAGGCGGCAGCGGCGCAGGGCCCGTGCGGCGGGGTGGGGGAGCCCTCCACGCCGGTCATGTTGTTGCAGTACGACATCATCGTGTCACCTGAAACATGATGTTAGCGTTACTTGGAAAAATATTTAAGAAGAAGAAGCCACACATACTACGAAGTTTGGTTTGTGATAGCTGAGAATATAGTGGACTAAAGACCTCCGACAGATCAGGTTGCGATACTTGATCAGGAGGAAACTCACTGTAACATAGTTAGTTACTTTAGATGTATATGTTTCGCACGGTTATAGAAACTTCGCTAGCGTGATTCAGGATCTGCGCGCTGACTAAAAGTTTGAAGAACTGAACGAGTTGTGTTTGGTGTTGTGAAACAAAATGGAACTTCTTTTCGCAAGCAAAGAATTTCTTCGAGCGGGGTTGTTTAAGTTCATACAGTAGTAGTAGACATCGTAAGCTTTCCATTTCTTTTCATTGCAAGTGCACGTTGTCACTGACCGAGCGAGTTGAGCGGGTAGTGGGACTGGTAGGGCTGCGAGGCGACGGAGCTGATGGGCAGCGCGGGGTTGAGGTCGGCGGCCAGCTGCGGCAGCGAGCCCGCGCCGAACCCGCCCATCCCCACCCCGCCCTGCGACAGCTGACCCAGACCTGCCGGGAAAACAGTGAGGTTAGCTAATGTCCGGACTCAAACCATGTGGAATAGTACATTACGCACCTAGGGCAGGAAAATAAGAAATGTCTCAGATCACATGTAATGTGATTAATCGACGGAGTAAGAGAATACGAGTACCATTTTTCTCAGCTCCGGGCAGAAAACGTCAAATTTCTTCCAGCTGCGCTTACCGATGTGGCCGTTTTTCGCCTCCGTCGATGAGAAAAATAGTATACGCACCATGGGCAGTAAATAAGATTAGCCTCAGATCACATGTTTGTAGACCTTTTGATCTGAGCCATTTCTTTTTTTCCTGCTCTAGGTGCGTAATGTACTATTTCTCTTTTAGCCACGTATTAAAAATGTTACTATTTCGCTTTAATTGTGTATCTGGAAACGCGACAAGCGCTTCACAACTGCAGTACAAAGTAGTTTCTATTGATTTTGTATACAGCAAACGGACTGTTGATAAATCCATCGATGATTTCTTTACAACAGCTTAAGTTCGTCGAGGACAGCATAATCAATGTTTGAGTTAGCTCAGACCTTTATTTATCGTGATCTACAGACCAGGCAATAACAATGAGATGCAGCGTTGTATCACAAAAATTGCTCGAGCACGGCTCTAAGTGTCTAAAATTCCCAAGATTTTTGTACTATCAGAGAAGTTGATTCCTAGGCAGATTGCGGACCTAAGTCATTCGGTCGCGTTAAGTCAAACCCATCCGACCGATCCCAGCTAACATAGAATTGACATAAGCCGACCAAACGACGTAGTTCCGTCAACTACGTAGAAATCAATTTCCTCGATAGTACAATAATTGTAGTGCGGTTCTGAGTTGTAATCCGGGAATTCCCGTACTCACCGGCGGGCATGGACCAGGGTCTGTCGGCGAAGACGCCGGGGCCGCAGACATCGCCGGCACCGAACGGCGGCAGACCGTGCGACGGCAGCAGCGCGCCCGGCGACCGGAACACGTTCGTGCTCTTCTTGCGCTTTTTCCACTTCGCGCGACGGTTCTGGAACCACACCTGCGGACAAATATAACATGAAGTATGCAGGCAGAAACATATTTTTAAAATATATTTATATTTTGATTTTTGACTGTGCAAGGATCTCACTAAATACAGCCTACAGGCCATAAGTCATAACTCATAACATAACTCTTAACAGCCTTATAATGTCTCAATGTTGTAAATGTAATTTTCGATTGCATTTTTCTCTAATAGATTATTTTTGTTACAGCGCTAACTATTTTGTTTGTTATTATTATGTCTTTTATGATTATAATATGATACAAATGCGGTGAAGCAACAATAAAAAAGCATTTTAATATCATATTTCCTGCATTGTGCTAGATACTTATTTATCTATTGGTTACACATCGACGATACAAAAAATAAAACCTCAATGGGAAATGCATAGTCTACTATTGCTTCTACGTGAGAGCGAGTAGGAAAGCGCGAGGGGGATCGCGCTACTAATTTGGCAAGTGTCAGAGACAAACTCTATTATTTATGGATCGCGGAGGCTTTTATTGTGCTGTCTTCCCCCGCTCGCGCGTAAACAATATTTCACGGGCTACATTTTTAATTCTGTCCACGTGGCTGCGATGTTTAACTTTTTTAATAAATCAGAGTTTAGCTGGTTGATGAGAAACAAGTAACCACACAATAATAATGAAGTTTTTAAATGCTTATGGTTGAGCTTTTTTGGACTTTTCCGTCGATCGGATTTTCAACGACACCTTCAAATTATATTCAACATACAAAGTTTCGTTTATAAATACGTTTTGTCGTATAAGTTTTACGAGGAAGGGGTAGAAGCAATACTTTAGTAAATCGACGGGCGGCGGCGGGTTAACCCGTCGGTCCCGGGGGCGCGGGACCCGCCATATCCCGGGATTACGGACTTGCCCAGGAATCAATAACTCTTAGTTTGATGACGAACGATTTGCGCCAAATCTACCATCATTTGTCAAACATCACCCGATCGAGGTCTTTAGGATAATCGCCTCCCGACGGCGAAAGATTTCGCAGTTTTAGGGTCTCGTGCTCGCTAGTGGGACGATCTTTCAAGAAGTTGCTGGCCATCAAACGGTTATGACATGATAATAGTTAACTTTATGTGGAAGAGCGGCATAACGACTATCGCTGTTAAGCACTGAGCACTGAGCACTGAGCACTGAGCACTGAGTATACGAGTGATATAACGATACGATAATGTGCCATAACTTTAATGTCGATGCATCGATTTAATAACAATTTAACTCTTTTCTTAAACTTGATATTAATGATACTTAGCATATAAGGAAAAGGAAGCTGCCTGTCTCGATTTCGTTCGTTTTTAGGAGCGTGAATGTTGCACTTTAGACACAAAATATCACTCAAAAATACCTATACAAAATATTATTTGTTTAGTCATTTATTGCTTTTTGGAATTTAAGATACGGAGACAAACCAACATGCGCAATGAAGATGTGCACACTTTCTAAACAAAACATAATAATATCATAAACTAAACTGTGTAGGAACGATATTACAATCATAAAGTGTAAAAGTTGGAAAAAAACTGTTTCCAGACTGTGTCAAGTAAACCCCAGCTCTCGTGGTAGAAAGTTTTCATTACCAAATTGTTATTTTACGTCTATACTCACAGAATATAACTTTATATACAGCTATACGTTAATTAAAAGAGCGAATAGAAAATCCTCGAATACTTAGCGTTCCCTTTGCAAGTGAAATTAAACTTTGACAATTCCGCTAAGTCTTTATTAGTTCTCCGACTTCCAGCCGGCTCGCTCTCCATTGCGAGGTTCATTTTATTTAATTTGAGAGTTTCAACCTTTGCCAAATTGGATTTAAGAAAGGGCGCAACATAATGAATACTGAGTATGAGGACTTATGTTATAAGACACAATACACATTTTTATACGCTTCTAATTAATGTTAGCCAAGTCGTCCTTCCTCAAAAAGTAAGGTAAACAATATCAAAAGGCCCTCTAATTAGTAAATTTTACAATTTGGCTATCACTAGCTTTCAAATTTCTCCCATGCCCGCTTAGCACGCCGTTTGAAGCTGATAAGTACATCAAGAATTTTATGCTAAAAACAATAATGTTGTTGTCTTCATAGAAATATAATCTCAAAACCCCATGCTAAGCCGGATGGGCCGTGTAGAAGACATCCCAAAGTAAAGCAATGCCGAACATAGCCGGCTTCCGTCTGCTCTTACTTCCTGACTTGAACAGTTACAGAAATGACACTCGAACCAAAGAGATCATAAATAATATTGTTCATGTGCTTTTTTCAACAGTAGGTAAGAGATCGATAGTCAAATATCAGTCATCAAAGCCACCTCCCGCCTGAGTCAGCACCGCGAGCAGGTCCGCCATTAGCGCGGTCGGCGGTCGTGCGCCGCGAGTTAGCGCCGCGCCCCGTGTTTGTCCGTCGTGCGCGCGCGCAGCCGCCGCGAGTGATGGGCGGCAGCGGGGGCGGGGGCGGGCGCGACCTCATGTGACAGTTAGGATTTTAGTGTTTGACTGTTAGCATGGTGACAAGATGCAACGGGCCACCTAGTTTTGTATTTAGTACTTAAACGAAATATTTGTATTAGTATAGAGGCATTTCCGCTAAATATGTACTTGTAACTGTGTAGTCGAAATGTTATAAAAATGAATACACAATGGGGGATCTACGTAATTTGGTCGCGTTATGTCAAACCCAGCCGACAGATCACAATTAACATTGAATTGACATGATCCGAACAAATGACGTGGGTCTGTCAACTGCCTATGGATCAATTTCCTCGATGGTACAATACACGTGTCGACGTCCGCTACCACCTATGCCTTGTCCTACACCTGCTAATGTTCAGCACAAACACGCCGCTCACGGTAGCTAACTGTTACCACCTCGCATCACTCGCCCCTCTCCCCCTTTGTAAGAGGGGACTCCCTCCTAAAAGAGGGGTAAAGGGGGGAGAAAGCTCAATAGAAACAAAGTGCTCTCTATTTGGTAGTCCAAATAGTAGAAACAAAGCTGCTATGGATGTGTAAAACAGTGGAGCTGAGAATTGGTTCGACCAACAGAGAGGTCGATGGTCGCAAATTATGTAAACGGATGTAGATTTTCTATTTGCATGTATTTACAAAAATATGTTTCTTTCTGAATTTCACTACACAAAATTTCTATTTTATAGCATTATTTCCTAACCATAAAAGCTGAAGAATGTGTTTGTTGGAACGCGTCAATCTCAGGAACTATTGGTTGGAATGGAGAATGATTTTTGTGATAGTTCATTTATCGACGATGACTTCTACGAGGGCTGCCTTTTAAGTCGTGTCGTTTGAAATAAATACTGACAATCTAATAGATTATCACCATTTATTGTGTTTTTAAGAATTCTCTGCGATATTTAATATGTTTTTGCATGCGTTCAAACCAGTTTTTAAAACATTAATTTCACTCCGAAGTGGGGTAGTCAAAATGGCCGATTTGTACACGTAAACAGTTTCTTCAGGTGAGCTGAAACGTTGACCACGAAAACTTTGCTTAATTTTATGGAACGTAATAAAATCCTTAGGGCTCAAGTCCGGGCTGTAAGGCAAATGAATCTAAAATTTCAACGTCTTGGGTCCACAAATACATCTTTGTTTGACCGGCGATGTGCGAACATGCATTGTCAGGGTCAGGATCATTCGACGATTTGAATTGTTTTTTAGAAATTCGGTGATGGCTCATGGCAAACAAGCTGTGGTATACCAGTCCGCAGTAACCGTTTTACAATCTTCTTGTACAATAGTGACGATGTGACCACCCTTTGCCACAATGGAGGCAAACATTTTTTTTGAAGTGCTCAGTAAGCCCATGACTTTTGTCGATTTTGCCTCATTCTAGAAGACCCAGACAGTTGACTGCTGCTAACATTTTGGACCATAAGCATATATCCAAGACCCGTCACTATTGACCAATTTATAAACGTGCTTTGACTCTTCTCGGTTGAATCATTGCAGAGTTTTGCGACAAAAACTAACACGGGCTGTTTTTTTGACGTCTCTAAGCAATTAGGTATCTAACGAGAAATTAACATATTTACTCCAAGTTTTTCGTGCAGGATTTTTTAGACAGTGGTCCCTGAAATGCCCACGGATGCCTCTATTTCACGGTATATCACATGACTGTCTTCGAGGATAAGCTGCCGAACGGCTTCGATATTCTCTTGCGTTATGGCGGTTTTTGGACGACCTTCACATGGCTGGTCACCGAGGCTAGGGATTCCACTTTAAACTTCTAAATACAAGCGTTCTATAATTCTAAGACATGGTACTGCGTCACTAAACATCTAAGTGATCTCCTCGATACGCTAAAGTCGCGATAATCCCCTTCATAAGTTGTAAAAAATTATCGCACGAAAATTTCCCTTTTCACAACATTTCCATTTTCACAACCGACTTGTCACCTTTGAATGGACGATGCAAAGAGACTATTCGACCAATCTAAAAAAAAATATTTTGTTTTTGAAATCCAATTACAAGGAGATTAAAATCCCATATGGTTTCTTTTTCAATGATCGCGGGAAATTTACAAACGACACAACTTAAAAGGCAGCCCTCGTAGCTAAATTATATCACGCTGTCACTAATAGAAGCGAAGAATCAGTGGAAAATTTAGAAAAACGGGAAAAATCTTTGTTCTTTTATGTTGATGCGGGCATCAGCTAGTGTTTAATATTCAATATGGGAAATACGAGAATAATGCAGCATACATATTTGTAAAATGATATTGTACTATATAGCTGTAGGTAGATAGGTCGATCGCTGTACATGACAGTACATAGTGCAGCGCCGCCGCTCGATACATAGCGCGCAAGCGTACACCACGCGCTAGGGATGAGACGTTGGTTATCGATGAAAATAACTTAAATCACTGGTTTTTACTCGATAAATGTAATCGAGAAACTAGAAATTAACTTTAGCCCAGAGTGCAGTTTCTAAGATAAAGAAATATTTACTGCTTAAAAACTGCGTTACATAGGTATTACAGATTTGATGGTTTCAACAGTTTACCCGATCGAGCATGCAATATTTGTATGAAATTTATGTGCTTAAGAAACATAGAGCACACATTAAAGGGAAATAAAGCTATGTATGTAATATTACAACAATTTTAACCTTGTTCATTTATTGTTCGTTATTTTAAAGAATGCAATTTTAGCTTTAAATTTTGATTACGATGTAGTCTGAAAATTAGTATCGATATAGATAGTTCGGTGCTTATCGATGCGAACATACAAACAAATAATTTCTCTTTATTATATTATTTTATCCTATTATTTCTTTATCCTTATTAACTCTTTACATTACAAATAATGTAAAGAATTTACCGAGTGAAAGCGAAGTGTCGATAATCGTCTGACCGTCCATCCCTATAAGCGCGGGTTGCGTTCAATTTATTTCCGGGACGTGAACCTGCTATGTACTGTAGCCTGTAGGTACTTGTATATACTCCGCCTACACCGACGTCCGAAGCCATAATGCTTGCAGATAGGAAGCCTACTTACAGTTAAAATTATAACATTTTAAATACACTGCTAACAACAATGCTAATTATTTTTTTAAGTCAATACTATACTTATATATTAGTACTTCAAACTAAAATAGTTAATTAGTAAAGATTTAATTTTTTTTTTATTTAATTTTAATTCATAATATGTAATAACTTGTGCTTTGTAAAAGATAATAATCACCTGACGCTAATACACTAAAATAATTTTACCGATATCGAGAAAGTATGTATCGACAATAGAATTTATATGACGTGTGACATCCCTATAACAATATGCGGAATATGTCGACGCTGGAATGCATGTAGACAACATAGAGATATATAACATACAGATATAGAGAGGAGCACAAAGGGCAGAATTAGTCGTGACTGCTCGGTATTGGTATACAATAGTAATATATTGTAATGTTGGTACGAGTATTTACCTTTAAGACTGTTTAAATATTTTATATTATGCAACTAGATGATGCCCGCAACTCCGTTGCGCTAAAACTAGTTTATCGCGCTGGAACCGTACATTTTTCCGGGATAAAAAGTATCCTATGTCCTTTTCCGAGATACAAAGTATCTCCATACCAAATTTCAACAAAATCTGTTTAGTGAGGTAACAGACAGACAGACACACTTTCGCATTTATAATATTATAGTAAGGATAACAGAATATTAATTTTAGCTTCACATAATATAGGTAGGAAAAATACTTAAAATTCGATAAGAGATATATTAATATATTATGTAATTTGTACGAAATCCGAACGCGTAGACGTGTGAAAACTGTAGTTTGTAGAGTTTTGTAGTAAGGAAGCTAGAGTTTAAAATTTAATATCAATTAATATGTACACTCATTCTTAAATTAAAAGAAAATTAATAAAGTAACACAGTTACTTCCTCACAGACAATGATGCATAAAATAATAACGGGGAATCCCGGAAAAGTCTCACTGTAGCTAGCTGCGAGCGACGTCTACACTTTGCGAACGCTCGGTAGCGCTCAAATTGAATACCTATCTCAGAAACGTTTCATTAGACCACCCCCTCTCTCCCTCTCACCCCCTCAACACCCCTCGCTCAGCCGAGTGCAGACGTCGGGTAGAAACAAAGTAATATCGTGATACGCTGTGATTTTAAATTGAAAATTCGACGTCACTTCCCTGTGAATCTCAGTATTGCTGTTCGAAATTTTAGATTGCAGTTTTATTATTAATTTGTTCCTCACTTTTCTATTTGTGCAGGTTTATTTAAATGGGTTAATTAATATTTTGCATTAAACATGGCATTGGGCAGAGTAAGGTCTCTAGCAGGTTTTTCTCGCTGACTCAGTTTCTGAACCGAAGTGAAGTAGGGCTATAAAACCTAATCGATTAATTGAAATAGGTATAAGGTGGTAGACCTATTCCAATAAATAACGACAATTCATTATTATAGGTCTACCAGAATCTGATGGCCAATTTTGACAGCAGATTTTCAAAAAATATCCTTGATCATTGGATAAATTTATATATTTGCATGTTTCACACACATAATAAGACGCTATAAGAAAAAAAAGGATCAAAATGTTTTATTCCAATTACCCCCGTATTGGTAGAGTCAATTCACTTTCTCAGTTTTTGCCATCAGATTCTGGTTGACCTATACCTTTTGACGAACTAAGTATTACTTATTTTTGTACTTTATTTTATTAAACTACGTTATTTTATATCGTTTCCAAATATCTTCGAATACTTTCACTTATCTCTTAAAATTACTTATGTAATTTGCATTAAACTTTAAAATATAACGTAGTGAACTTTAAAATATAATGATATAATTATATATTCCTATACTTGCTACTGTAAAAACGGAATTCCTTATTATAAACAACAACAAAATAGAGTATGCTCTACATTGAAACAAAACTTGCACTCCGCGGCGGCCGCGGTCGCGGAGTGACAGCTACATGCAAAAAGAATTAAACGTCCCGCGGGATTCCCCGGGACCCCGCTCCGGGACTCCCCGGGATTCCCCGGGACATCTCGGACAGACAACACTACATATGGCGCTCTGACACTAGCATAGAAAAACAATTAGACGCTAATGCATTCTCTTGTTGCTAGATGATAAATTGGCTTGATACGGCTTTTAGGTAGCTATCAAATGTTATAAGAGAATGCTTCTAATACTTTATAATGTACTAGCTGTTGCCCGCGTTTCATCCGCGTTAGCATAGTATAATATCTAACTGTCAACCCCTATTTTACCCCCTTGGGGGTAGAATTTCCAGAAACGCTTAAAAACGTATCCAATATTTTTTAATTATTAGGACAAAAATAAAGTTTCATGTTTCTAACTCAAGGAATAACGGACTTTCATTCACACTTTCAACTCCAATTTCACCCCCTTGGGGGTATAATTTCCGAAAACGCTTAAATACGTATTCATTTATTTTTAATAAGTACTCCAAAAACAAAGTTTCATGTTCCTAACTTAAGAAATGACGGATTTTCATACAAACTTTCAACCCCTATTTCACCCCCTTCGGGGTAAAATTTTCAAACTTCCTTCCTTAGTGGGTGTCTACTTAATAAAACAACCCTACTCACCAAAGAATCATGGCCAAATTTGTATAGGAGCTGGACTCGACTTTTATTTTTGATGTCCCAAAATAAACTATAGTTAGATTTGGTTGTTCTTATGCTCTAAACATAATTCCGTTTGAGATTTATGTCTAAATAGCCACGATTTTTTAAAATAATTAATAACGTTTACAACTATTTGGAGGTTAGACTTAAGAACTACCTTTTTCCCGACTGCGGTGTAGCCTACAAGTGTATATTCGGCGATCTCGTTTCTAATTATTTCAATTTTTCCTAGAGTAATACCCAAAAATAGAACGAAAGCGAATGATCGCCGGCTTTTTTTGTGGCTATTTAAAGACACATTTCTAATGATTTTCGACGCCTTAAAATATTAGGGAATTTTTGCTACTAATGGCATATCGGGACGCCACCGCCCACCTGGTACGATTTGGCCATTGTTCTTTCGTGGCTGTAACTTTAACAGTTTTTGCTCAGCGATGATGAATCAGTCATTCAGGACATGTAATTTTATATATTATAGATCATATTGTGTTACTTTTATTATATTGACTTTTATATGCCTATTTGTCATTTGTTTCTATTTTAAATTTATAGAACCATAACCTTTAGTCTAGGAAACATTTTACAACAGTGTGCACTTTTTATATAAATTTTGGTGCAAACTAACATTCGTTACAATTTATAAGAAGTCATTCAAAAAAACAAAAACAAACTAAAAATATATTATCTATATTATTTTAATGTAGCTAGGCCGATTCCTTGCGTGAAGGAGAAAATACTTTCTCACACTACACAATAGTCACAGCCCCGGGGCTACCGCCTACGGTGCAAACATATTAAAAATCTGCAATACCAGTAAATTCAATGTTATTAGGTGCGTGTAACGACAGTGATGACAGGGCCGGATTTAATTTGTGGGCGGGCTGGGCCCGGCGGCTGGGATTACGTGTGTTAACTCCGCGCCGGGCGATTAGCTACCCAACTGCTTTAATGAACTCAAGCTGTTTCTTTAACCCCATTGTAATCAGATTGTCGTTTTAATACACAGTCAGATAAATTTTAATATTTTAAATTGATTCGAATTTCAAAAGATTGGATTTAATACATAAAAATTTACAGCGCAAAGCAATATCCATACTTAATATTATGAATATTCAAAAGTTTGTCTGTTTGTCTGTCTGTCTGTTACCTCTTCACACCCTAACCGCTGAACCGATTTTGCTGAAATTTGAGTCCCGGGAAAGGACATAGGATACTTTTTATACCGGAAAAATGTACAAATCCCACGCGATAAACGAATTTTGACGCAACAGAGTTGCGGGCGTCATCTAGTTGTGCAATAAATTGTTGCAACATTTTTTAAGACCATGCCATAATAAAATAATGATGCTGTCCAAAATCTTCAAATTTATGAAGCAAAGATGTCGAAAGAAAATGAATAGGCCTAAGAACGGACAGTTTGGTCATCTGGGATTCCAACCCCGACCCCGCCATTAGGCGCGAAATTAGCCGCGAGACAAATGGATGGAGACAGTAAATCAACAGCAAATCCCGGCAGCAGGGGCGCTGGTGGTACACTATTAATGTTGTATCACTGCGATGCATTAACTTTACCCTTATTTTGAACTACGCCGAAGCGGGCGGGAAATATTTTGATAGTCTACGCCTGTTCCATCAAAGCACCTAAAGATATAAACTGAAGTGCGAATAGATTATAACCAGGACAATAATTATTGAAGAAATGAGTGGAAGAATCAGGTAAGGAACAGTTACAAAATTGCCGTTTTTTGCACAAATAAAGCCTCCATATTTTGTGCAAACAACGGCATAATCAGGGCCTGGAAAATGATTTGAAATTTACTTTTAAGTTTAGCTAGATAATATGTTAGCTAACCGGATGATGAAGTAGGTAAGTTACAAGGTTTTTTTAAAATTATAAAGGAAAAAATGAGTAGGTAGAGGTACCTACTTACTTAATAGTTACTTGTACTTATTGAAAAAAAAAATCAAGAAAAAATGAGTAAGTTCTTAATAATTAAGTACTCATTTTTATTGTGATTATGTTTTAAAATGTTAGTTATCTTGTTCTTCCACTTACGCCTTTAATTGAAGCAATGTTATTTGAACATTCTAATTTCTGGTATAAACTATGTTATTAATTTCAAAAGGTTTAATTATAACCATTAGATTCACTTTCCTCAAGTGTCATCCGCTATCGCCTTGACCTTCTAAGGCTTTAGGTTAAATATTATTGTTTCCCTCGTTCCTCATATTTAAGACAGAAAAAGAAATTTTAAAACTGAGTTTACTCTCAAATTGGGCATCTGCTTTTCGATTACTGTAAACAAACAGCTGACCTTAATATTATATTAATCATTGTTACCAGTATCGATTCTCTCGTTGAATATAGAGCAGGTCTCGTACAGCTCCCCTGAGGGTCGTCGAGAAAGGATTCTCACATACAAACGACTGACAAACGTTGACTTTCACAGTTAGTCACAACTCACAGTGATATACAATGATACAGTCTAAATATGTTTTAACTTATGTAAAGTACCAATAACAAAACACCTATTAAATGATTCCAGCAGATTTGGATTTTTATAGTGATCAAAAACTAATTGCATTTCACCTTATATATAATTTCATTGTCTACAAAATATTGTGATTGATGTAAAGTAGAAACAAACTTTATACCACAATTTCAAACTATAGTGTGGGTTGCATATTTCATTGTCTTTTAGTTAGTATTCTATCAAAATATTATGAACAAACTATTAGTGAGGTGTTAGTCCATCGGTAATCGATATCTTAACACATCTGCTCTAGTAAGGCGCGGCGGCGGCGGCGGCGGCGGCGGCCGGCTGCATAGTGGTCTGTGCATCGTTACTTGTAATGACCAAGCATATTATTACGTATGTATTTATATCGACATCATATTGTCTCATCACGCAATAGTCAATACGTATGTATGTCTGTTTTTGATAAAAAAATGCTCGTAAGGCGTAAGCACGTACTTACTTAAATAAAAACACTTATATTAAATATTTTAAGCAGTGTTCGTATTTATTTTCTAAAAAAGTAATTCTAGTACTAGTCAGGTCTTCGTGTGTTGCACAGTTTTTTTTATGTGTTTCTGATATTAATACTTGTCTAAGGGCCTGTTTCACTACTTCCTGACAAGTGCTGCATAGGCTATCCATCACTTAACTTGACAGATGAAGTATGGAGAATCTGGCAAAAAAAGTTGTGGAAAGCCTATTCGGCACTTTATCAGGAAGTGGTGTAAAACACGCCCTAAATGTTTGTTTCTAAGATGTAGCAGTTTTTGCGGATAACGCTCACGAAAATATTTGTTGTAAATTTAAATTATAAGCGAGCATTACACGTAGCTGACCGCTGAACGTTACTTATTGGTCTCATAAATCTTAATACTGAGCCCCACGGGCCCCGCCGCTAATGCCCCTAATGCCGGTGCCCCGCCGTGCCCCGCCGGGCCCCGCCGGCCGGGGGCCCCGCGACTTTACACCTTCTATATCAACATTTACGTCTCGAGTAAATGTAACTTAACACAAAATTGGGTGCTTTATTTTTATGGGAAAAAAGTATGGCAGAAACATTCCGAGAGTAATCCTTAATATTGCAAACGACTCCATATTCGGCGTCGATATTTCTGTGAACGTACTAACGTATTCTTGTATTTTTATTCTAAAGTCCATGACGGTGTCAATTGACGTTGAATGACAAATAAGTGACAATGAGATTTTTAATCGCAGAGTCGGGCACGCGTCAGCGTTGTCCATTAAACAATTAAGTGCGCGAGCGCGGGGGAAAAACGTCTGAAAATACTGAATGATTAATAGAATAGAGAAACATTTTCCAGGTAGTCTGTAATCGAGGTATTTTTGTCGCCGCGCGCGGGACATCACTAGCCGTATATCTTTTTAATAATGAAAGGATTTGGTAAACAAAGTGCGAACAGGAGGGAGGCGACATTCTTTATTTATTTTTATTTCATACCGCGCGGGGCCGACCATGAATACGTAATGAGCACGCGGAGGAGATTTTTGTCTGCTCTTTAAATTTACTTTAACTCTTTAACTTTGCAAAAAATATTTTGTATCCAAAGAATACTGATAGATGCTTATAATATTAATACTAGTTTTCTATTTAAGATTTAATACTAGTTTTCATTTTAATTATGCAGACCAATAACTCGAGTCACAGTTATAAGTTATAACTTATAACACTTTGGAAAAATTAGATTGTAGAGGTCTGCTACGAAAACGCTACGAATATTCTACAGGAATGATTAAAACTATTTCAGCCAAAAATTTTAGTGGTCAAAGGGTCAAAGAGACAAATATTACCATCAGGATATTATCATAATATCCTGATGGTAATATTTGTCTCTTTGACCCTTTGACCACCAAAATTTTTGGCTAATTCATTTTACTGGTTGATATTCACACTTTGTGGTTATGAAATAGTTTTAATCATTCCTGTAGAATATTCGTAGCATTTTCGTAGCAGACCTCTACAATCTAATTTTGTAATTAGTCAACCAGTAAAATGAATCAGCCAAAAATTTTAGTGGTCAAAGGGTCAAAGAGACAAATATTACCATCAGGATATTATCATACTGCAATATTTTACTGCTTTAAGTTATCTGAAAGTGCAATATGTATTTTCAGATAACTTAAAGTAACCGCCTCAGCTTAAGTATAATAAATAAACTGTTGTATATTACATATCATCATCATATTATCAGCCTATATTCGTCCACTGCTGGACATATATAATATTACATATACTGTCCTATTATTATAGTCTACAGTGTTGTGCTATAATAACTCTGTGAGGTCGGTAGCGGAGCCCTGCGCGCCGGTCGTCGGGCTCCGGTCACTTCGCGCCACACTGCGAGATTCTCATTTTTTATTCCTTTTTATACGTGCTGCCCACGCGTTTGTATCCGCTAATATTTATCCTACTATATTTCCAACGTTATGCTATTTATACACCAGACAAAAAAAGAGATTCTATAATCATCAAATGTATTTGTTATTTACTCAAAGTTTCTAACTACGCATCAATTAATATATTTTTTATTATATTCGATCAATTTACACAACATCGATATACAAGAATCGAGATTTGACGCAGCGCTGCATTGTTAAATCAGTAGATAATTCAAAATTCAGCTTATAAACTTAAGACGTGTAGATATAATATATGTATTATAAAATGTAGTATAAAGAATCAAGTTAAATATTATCAAGTTAAATTTTAAATCGTTATCGTAAAAATTCATACCCTGTCAGATTTTAGTGTGACTTAATGTTTGAACTGAGCGTATTGCTATGCACAAGAAATATTCAACATTAGATATTAAATTTACAGAAACATTCCATCACTTGTGCTTTATGCACGGTGTATTAAACCTAACCTAAAACCTTAGTACACACTCCCTCAGACTAAAAATATTTCTCCATTATACGTGTGATCCGTTTCGCTGGTGTTTGTGAATAAACAGGCGCGGAGTCAACAGTTGCCCGGCACGGTTCCCCGTACTGCATGCCCCCATCGCGGCCCTTACGCAACAGTGGTTCACGAGAAACCAAACTGTTTGCTTTACTAATATAGAGATCTTGCTACTTGCGTGGGGTACGAGAATAATACGTTTAGAAATGAGAAAGTATATTATTCGAAAGTGTGTCTATTACCTCAGACCGCAAAATATTTGCATGGTGATACAAAGGTCTGCAGACTCTAGATTCTAGAGTAAGGGTCAACTCAGACCACTACGCGACGCGTAGATGCATTTCTAAATTTGTATGGATTTGACAGATTTGCAAGACGTCCTACGCTCATGAAATCTGTCAATACAGTACAAATTTAGAAATGCATCTACGCGTCGCGTTGCGGTCTGAACTGACCATAAGGAGTCTGCAGAAAGGGCAAAGTACTATATTTTATGTCACAAAACAAAGTAAGATTAGCGCAGAATTAACAAATTTCTATGCAATGAAGTTGCGGACAACCTCAGTTAATCCTACATAAAATCATAATGATTATGCAGAGCTAATAAGGAAATCCACTTAGTAAACATTTTGTTATAATTTACATGTGTATACGAGTACTAGCGGGCGGTAGCGCGCGTCGTAAAACAGATGATAATGCGGCGATCGGTAAACTGTCGATACTTGACGCATAATTACTGGACAGTAGACAGACAGCGATACACACGGACACGCGGTGTGTAAAGCATTAGCTGTTATTACTTATTATATAAGTAAAGTATTCTTTAATAGTTTTAAGGAAAAGAAAAACATAATTTGTAATAAATAAAAATATATACAAGGCGATAGAACAAGATGAAAAATCCGATCAAGAATGGGAAAGAAGAATCTTGAACTTTAGTTTGGGGATGGAAAATATATTCTATAGGTATGTACCATCGAGGATTCCTAGGTAGTTGACAGACCAACGGCATTTGGTCAGATCATGTCAATTCAATGTTAATTGAGATCTGTCGGCTGGGTTTCACATAACGCGACCAAACTACGTAGGTCCCCCATCTGCCTAGGAATCAACTTCTCTGATAGTACAATCATAAAATTTACATTTAAAGGTTTGTAAATACAAAGACGCCCCAAGTTACTAACTAGCCTGCGAAGGTAATAACATTGAAAGTGACAAAAGTAATAAACATGTTATCTTAGCTGTCAGTAGTTAGCAGAGTATCACCTTAAGCGGTTTACAAGTGTTAAGGACTTAACACTAATCGATTTTCGTCCAAAATCGAGGCGCGTCACCGTAGGCGGCGCTGTACCGCGCTAACGAAATGCAAACACGAGCACACGACACAAATTAAGACTAATTCCTAACGCAAAGCATAGTTTATCTGGGGACTAACTGATTGGACAAAGCGCCAGTTAGCGGATCAGCTGCAAGGCCCCGCGTGCCCCGCCGGGTCCGAACACGCCACTGTGGACATTGTTGTTATCGACGATTATCTCCCATCTAATTTTGTTATTATCCATTAATGATCTCCATTCATGACACTGCTTGTGCTAATATTTTGAATTCTTTGGCACCTGATACTCTCTGTGTTAACGGTGGCTTCATCGGTACTTTTTTGGGTTTGGTAAAGTTACACCCCGATATAATGATCTAACACTCTAATTATATAATTTATTTACTCGTTAAGAATTAAGTGAGAATACAACAATTTAAAATATTATATTGCAAGAGCCTCGTAATACATAGATTATTATTATCACAAAAAAATAAACATTAGATAGATTATAGATTATAGATATTAGACAGAGCCTGGTTGAATCTTTAAAGTTACGAGTAGGTTATATTAAGCACATAATTATGAATTATGATTGTTCATCATCGCTTTAAAATGATTGCGCAATGCTTTTGGTAAACTAACACGGCTGAGTCAGCCACCGACCTCGACCAACGTTTACAGTCAGCTCAAACAGTACCTTGTGTATTGTATTGGACGGGTAAAGCCGACGCACAGTTTGGGCAGAATAAACTTGATGTAGCAAATCATCGTTGTCGGTAGTATTTTTGTGGATAAAACTTGCGAAATATTCAAGGTAATAATGGATTTTTGTGTCTTTATAATATGCTGTGTCAAATACAGTTGGTATTTGCCAATGACGAATATACAAAAAATTATAATGTTTTTTCAACAAACAAAGTCCAAACTTAAAGAAAATTTTATTCATTTCAAAAAACGAGGGCGATCGTTATACTTTCGACGCGACCACCCATTCACTAGAGCCACGGTAAAACACATAAAAGAGGTAAAATGTGATCACGAAGCGAAGGTGGATGCAGGTAGAGGGTCTCGTGAAATGTATCAGTACAGTGCAACTTTTGTACGGGACGTGCGAAGTGGAGTGCCGCAAGGTGAACTGTTGGACCCGCTTTTTATATCGCGTATGTTTTATGATTTTAGCCGTTCCGTATAAACTCTTATTTGTTTGTATTAACCTTTTGTGTGAGCTATTCCCATGGAATTTATCATAAAAGGCAGTAAAGTTTATGACTGATAAAATATTTTTGATGTATCTTTGAATTATAATTATATTCTTTGAATTCGGTTATAGATTGCGTAATACTCCAACTTTTTGTACTTATCTCAATAAGATTTCAATTTGTTTATGCTTTGCTGTGACTTTAACTTATAAATTATTTCTAAGCATCGCCTAGCAGCTAACCTCGAGACAACAAACGACGCTCGATTTATAGATCCAAGTTAGAAACATTAAATTTTATTGTATAGATTACAATATTCTTCATTGGTTTGAGTCACATAATATTATTATGTAAGTGGTGAGTACTGTCAGAGAAGTTGATTCCTAAGCAGAGACCAAACTACGTAGGTCCCCCACTTACATAGTTTGGTCGCGTTACGTCAGACCGATCACAACTAAGTACCTACTAACATTGAATTGACATAAGCCGACCAAACGACGAAGGTCTGTCAACTGCCTAGGAACCAATTTCCTCGGGTATACATAATAATATATTATAATGCTCACCTGCACGCGGCTCTCGGTGAGGCCGATGCGCATGGCAATCTCCTCGCGCATGAAGATGTCGGGATAGTGCGTCTTCGTGAAGCACCGCTCCAGCTCGTTCAGTTGCGCCGGCGTGAACCTGATCAGTGACCACATATTATAATAGTAAGGGTGGGTTGCACCAACTTACTTTAACTATAACTGTAACTTTAACTGTAACTACAGTGCAAAATGTCAAATCTTTGGTTACCGTTAAATATGGCCATATTTAACCATAACCGCTCATACTTAAGTATATCAAATTTTTTTAGTGAAAATTTACTTTGTTTCACAGTGTTATACTTTTCCTGTCGACTTTTACGGATAATTCAATTTTTTATACTCTCGATCCCATTACCTATAGCTTTAAAAATAAACGCAACAGACATCTGTCAATTTCTGTGGTCAAAGTTAAGGTTAAAGCAAAGTAGCCTTAACTATAACCATAACTTTAACCTTAACTTTAACCACCAGAGGTGTGGTTTACCACACCTCTGGTAGAACCCACCCTAAGTCAAGTTTGTGCTATCAGAGAAGTTGATTCATAGGCAGATGGCGGACCTGCGTAATTTGGTCACGTTATGTCAAACCTATCCGACAGATCACAGCTAATATTGAATTGACATAATCCGACCAATTGACGTAGGTGCGTCAACTGCTTATGAATCAATTTCTTCAATGGCACATAAAACGTGGCATAAAAGATAGGGTACGATAAGATTACGAATTAATTTACAATAAGATTCACTTCAAAATCGTATTAGATGGACTCAATTTCTATAAACTTACTAACAGCAAATTATGTTTTCCCAATACTGATTTAAATTTTAAGTGCTAAAAACATTGAAAAAAATAGTTTATTGAATTACACTGGGCAATCGTATGTCAGGGCTCACAGGTAATAGCTACAGCTGTAATAACATCATATTGTAAATAATATACTTTAATACAATATGCAAATAAATAATGTAGTGGTGTGTTTACTTTATTGCCTAGGCCCTAGGACAAGGAATGGGGCCTCTACGCTAAAGGGTCCAAAATGTATGTAGAAAAAATGTCCGTTGTATAGCTGGTTATAGTCTCTAAAAACAATTTAAAAATGACCCTCCGCTAAGTCTCACTACGCCACAGCATCTTTTTAGGGTTCCGTACCGAAAGGGTAAAAACGGAACCCTATTACTGAGACTTCGATGTCTGTCCGTCTGTCCGTCTGTCTCCAGGCTGTAACTCAAGAACGGTAATAGCTAGAGAGTTGAAATTTTCACAGATTATGTATTTTTGTTGCCGCTATAACAACAAATACTAAAAACAAAATAAATTAAATATTTAAGGGGGGCTCCCATATAACAAACGTGATTTTTCAAACATTTTTTGCTCAATCTTGTATCAATGATGACAAAAGGTAGGCACTTGAAATTTTCACAAAGGCCTTAATTATAGATGTACTTTAATAATTTGTAATATTTAAATAAAATAAAAATTTAAGGGGAGCTCCCATACAAAAAACACAATTTTTGGCCTATTTTTGCTCTATAGCGGTACGGAACCCTTCATGCGCGAGTCCGACTCACACTTGGCCGATTATTTTATCTTATTTTATTCGGCATAACTGTAAAAATCTTTTCATCCACTGTCGGACACTTATTTCTACTGCCAGATAGATCCATTCCTACTGCCAGAGCGCCTCAAAGTCGCATACTTTACACGTTCATTTTAAATTTCAATACTTGACTCTATAAGCAGTGCTCACCTCGTCCTATGCCTCTTCTGCTTGGCGGGTTTGTCGCTGTCTGAGGCGGAGGAGGACATGCTGACCGGCACCGTCGCCATGTGTCCGCTGTGCTGCTGGTGAATACCACCTGCCGACAACATCAACACGATCATGATCGTGTCGTAACAGTATGTAGAGTTTTAGGTCTAGGTAAAGTGTGCCCTGGTTCACACAGGGCACAAGCTTGACTTTAGTATCAAATTGTTGTAAGTTTTACCGTGTACTTTATGTAATTATATTTTGTTTCCATGTGGACAATATGTGAAACAACGACGTGTAAGTTTAGAGTTTTTCGAACATATTAGTGTGTTTTATTCCGAACATTTTTTCCTTGAATGGGATTATAAGTGGGTTAAAAGAATGGGACTGGGGTTATAAGTGGGGAAAAAAACATTTGCGTTTGTCTGGCACTGCAGTTGTTGTATAAAGCAATGATTAGGGCAAACAGATTAGAATGGGGTGATGCGTGTAGACTGTAGAATCATAGCCTGCAGCACCAGAGTTTGCTTATCTATGTAGGTATAAGTAGTAAGTATTCTACATGGGTCTATGTTTGTGTGTGTGTGCGTCTCGTACCCTGCAGGTGGTCGGGGCGGAGTGAGTGCGCGAGCAGGCGCGCGGCGGGCGCATGGTGCTGCTCCACACTCGGCTGTGAGTAGATGTGGTGAGTGCTTTATATGGGAGTGTGTGAGTCGTACCCTGCAGGTGGTCGGGGCGGAGTGAGTGCGCGAGCAGGCGCGCGGCGGGCGCATGGTGCTGCTCCACACTCGGCTGTGAGTAGATGTGGTGAGTGCTGTATATGGGAGTGTGTGAGTCGTACCCTGCAGGTGGTCGGGGCGGAGTGAGTGCGCGAGCAGGCGCGCGGCGGGCGCATGGTGCTGCTCCACACTCGGCTGTGAGTAGATGTGGTGAGTGCTGTATATGGGAGTGTGTGAGTCGTACCCTGCAGGTGGTCGGGGCGGAGTGAGTGCGCGAGCAGGCGCGCGGCGGGCGCATGGTGCTGCTCCACACTCGGCTGTGAGTAGATGTGGTGAGTGCTGTATATGGGAGTGTGTGAGTCGTACCCTGCAGGTGGTCGGGGCGGAGTGAGTGCGCGAGCAGGCGCGCGGCGGGCGCATGGTGCTGCTCCACACTCGGCTGTGAGTAGATGTGGTGAGTGCTGTATATGGGAGTGTGTGAGTCGTACCCTGCAGGTGGTCGGGGCGGAGTGAGTGCGCGAGCAGGCGCGCGGCGGGCGCATGGTGCTGCTCCACACTCGGCTGTGAGTAGATGTGGTGAGTGCTGTATATGGGAGTGTGTGAGTCGTACCCTGCAGGTGGTCGGGGCGGAGTGAGTGCGCGAGCAGGCGCGCGGCGGGCGCATGGTGCTGCTCCACACTCGGCTGTGAGTAGATGTGGTGAGTGCTGTATATGGGAGTGTGTGAGTCGTACCCTGCAGGTGGTCGGGGCGGAGTGAGTGCGCGAGCAGGCGCGCGGCGGGCGCATGGTGCTGCTCCACACTCGGCTTGAGATCGAGCTTGCTCTCCGAGCGCTGCTCTTTGTGACCTGCTGACAATACACCTGGTGCAGTTACAGTTCTAAGAGGCTATTAACAAACTTCAAAGTAACAAAATCAAAAAATGAGGGTGTTTGAAATTCTATTTGCCACCACTATATTGTAGCCTTATGGCTGGTTTACAGTAGGCAACTACATTTTAAGTTATGACTTTATATTTAACTAAACTAACTGAACTTGCTACTTGCTACTAAATTTTGTGTTTACATGCAAATAATAACTCAAAATTAAGTTAAAATTTAGTTAACTACTAATTATCAACTTAATACGTGTAAACCAGCCATTTGGGTCTATCGTGTGACGTGTCAAACTGCTGTCACGATATAGCTGTCATGTGTCACGATAATATCCCTATTTGACCCTAAGGCTACATAGCGGCACCTGGTGGCAAATAGAATTTCAAACACCCTCATTGAGATGAAATGTGTATTTTTTGACTTGCATAACTTGAACCTAATTAGTATTACCAAAATGATTCTAACTGGTGGATCAAGCTGAATGGCGTTCATTGGTACCTCTTATTAAGAAAATAAGTATAGTTGTGTCAAAATTGTATAACTAAAAAAGTTATGCGCCGAAGATTTGAAAAATGCCTTAGTATTTTAACTATAATCATGTGCTCTACAATACAGATGTCGAAAATACGAAGGCGCAAAGTATAAATAGCCTTTACTTCGAGTATTTAGACATAATAATAATAATCCAAAGTCCCCAAGTCCCAGTTTTCCCATAGGGCATAGGTGAATCCGATAAATAACAAGTCATGCTCGTACTAAAACTACAACACCAATGATTATGAAGAAATATTACCGGCCAATCAGCTGGTCCAAAATTGAGTGACATTGTGTGAAACAGAAAGTACTTCTAAAACATAGTAATGTTTTAGAAGTACTTTCTCATTAATTGTAAAAGTTACATTGAAACGTCGTCGTAACGCATAATTATATTCACAATTAATTTTTAAATGAGCCATTCTTGTAAAGGTAGCCCAATATCGAAATTAGCAAATCTGTCAATTCTATGCCGTATCTTCATCGACATCGGCATCGACGCGACACGTTGCAATGTGTATAACAGTAGACCTAACTTTTAAAATTTCAGCAGAATTTCTGCATTTAATTGAAAAGTAAGCGAAGCAGTCAGCGTCGATGTAGGTATATGCATGTGAACTGGGTAAGTATTTCATAAACTAAACTACGGTGGAACGAACATACTCTCATAATCCTTCCTTAAGGCTTCGGTCATAAATCAGGTCTAAAATTCAAAACTTCATAAAAGTGTTACCACAAAAAATATTGAATACTATCTTCTGGATAATACTGTGGGTTTTAAAATTATAGAACATTGTCATACATAAAATTAGTATACATATTATATCTATAAATTTTAATATTCAATGCACGTATGCAGATTGCAAAGTCTATAGCAGGTTGCTCTCACAACCTGCTATAGACTTTTCAATCTGCATACGCGGTTCTTGTGTAAACAGACTGATGCATGTTGACAGACTGTCCGTAGCCCACGTAAACAGTAAACACACACACATAAGAAACATTCACACAAACAATATTTCCTAGATTTGGAAATAAAACCTGATTTTTAGCGTTACTGCTTTGACTTATTCGGCCGGAAATTATTTTATACTAGCTTTACATTCCTCTTAAATATAATATGTATTTATGTATTATTAATTATTATTATTAATTTTCTATATCTTAATTTATTAAATTAATTTTCTATACCAATTTTGATGTATCTTTCCTTTATCCTTTGGCGAACCTACAGTTGTCTACTTTGATCACCATAGTTTCCATACGCAGCTTAATAAATGCATACATAAAACGTATTTTCAATAACACCTAATTATTTTGTCGAGCCAAAAACTACACATTCTCAGACGGAATCATGGATTTTTTTAATGATTAGACAGTAAACAGTCCATCTAAATACTTGAATCTTCTTATATATAAAAATGGATTTTCAAATGTGTTAGTCGCGCTAAAACTCGAAAACGGCTGAACCGATTGGGCTGATTTTAGTCTTAAAATATTCGTAGAAGTCCCGGGAAGGTTTTAAAGTGACACGAAGTTCACCGGGACAGCTAGTCTTATATATAAAAATGGATTTTCAAATGTGTTAGTCGCGCTAAAACTCAAAAACGGCTGAACGGATTGGGCTGATTTTAGTCTTAAAATATTCGTAGAAGTCCAGGGAAGGTTTTAAAGTGACACGAAGTTCACCGGGACAGCTAGTCTTATTATAAAAATAGATTTTCAAATGTGTTAGTCGCGCTAAAACTCGAAAACGGCTGAACCGATTGGGCTGATTTTAGTCTTAAAATATTCGTAGAAGTCCCGGGAAGGTTTTAAAGTGACACGAAGTTCACCGGGACAGCTAGTCTTATATATAAAAATGGATTTTCAAATGTGTTAGTCGCGCTAAAACTCGAAAACGGCTGAACGGATTGGGCTGATTTTAGTCTTAAAATATTCGTAGAAGTCCAGGGAAGGTTTTAAAGTGACACGAAGTTCACCGGGACAGCTAGTCTTATTATAAAAATGGATTTTCAAATGTGTTAGTCGCGCTAAAACTCGAAAACGGCTGAACCGATTGGGCTGATTTTAGTCTTAAAATATTCGTAGAAGTCCCGGGAAGGTTTTAAAGTGACACGAAGTTCACCGGGACAGCTAGTCTTATATATAAAAATGGATTTTCAAATGTGTTAGTCGCGCTAAAACTGGAAAACGGCTGAACGGATTGGGCTGATTTTAGTCTTAAAATATTCGTAGAAGTCCAGGGAAGGTCTTAAAGTGACACGAAGTTCACCGGGACAGCTAGTCTTATATATAAAAATGGATTTTCAAATGTGTTAGTCGCGCTAAAACTCGAAAACGACTGAACGGATTGGGCTGATATTAGTCTTAAAATATTCGTAGAAGTCCAGGGAAGGTTTTAAAGTGACACGAAGTTCACCGGGACAGCTAGTATTGTAATATTTATGAAATAACATATTAATATTCAGTAATTCAGTAATTTTTTAAAAGAGATGAGAAAGCATCGCGCGCCGTAGCACGTTCGTAGCTCCGTAGCCGGCGCGTAGACGGTCTACGCGACTCAAACATTAGTATGAACTTTTTATTTTACTTAATTTGTTTTATTTTTTGAATATTTTGTTAAAATCTTATATTTTTTAATATATTATTCCCGTATTCTGTATCCGTAGTTTTGACATTATTATAACAATAAATATTGATAAAGAAGTCGCAATAGATCCATAAGACTCGAAGTGACGTGAGGGCTGCAACGACCTGCTTTCGTGGAAAAAAATTTTGATCAAATTCTATATCGTTTACATTTAACGTTTTGTATTATTAGGATAAGGTGAAAATTGGGCTAATTTTAAAAGTGCCGGCCAACGCAAATAAATCCATTATTTTAATAGAACATAATTTAAGGAATAATTTTTATTATCACACCAAAGTTCTAAGTCTCCGAGTTTGTTATTCAAGGTCAAACTTTTTTTATAACATGTAATGTAACTTATTTTATTAATTAAAAGCAATAAATAATCGATCCCAACGTCCCTATCCGAGTCATGGAACAGATTAGAGGCCAAATACCTACGAATGATTTGGAAAAATTCAAAGGAAGAGGGAACCTCTACGTACCATTGCTTACTTGGAATACTAGGCAAATGCCGTGCGTACCCCAAGCACGTAGAGTATCCCCCTCCCTACCTTTGAGTTTTTTCAAACCATTTGTAGGTATTTCGCCTCAAATCTGTTCTATGATTCGGATAGGGACGTTGGGATCGATTACTTATTGCTTTTCTATACTAATAATATTATAATTCTGCAGAGTTTGTTTGTTTGTTTGTTTGAACGCGCTAATCTCAGGAACTACTGGTCCGGTTTAAAAAATTCTTATACTTTTGGATAGCCCATTTATCGAGGAAGGCTATAGGCTATATTTTATCACGCTAAGACTAATAGGAGCGAAGGAATATAGGAAAATGTGGAAAAAACGGAGGGAAATTATTTGAATGGGCTTATTTGAACGCGCTAATCTCAGGAACTACTGGTTCGATTTGAAAAATTCTTTCAGTGTTAGATAGTTGAGAAAGGCTACAGGCTATATTTTATAACGCTAAGACTAATAGGAGTGAAGAAATAGAGGAAAATTTGGAAAAACGGGGAAAATTACATGAAAGGGCTTATTTGAACGCGCTAATCTCAGGAACTACTGATCCGATTTAAAAAATTCTTGCAGTGTTAGATAGCCCTTTTATTGAGAAGCTTTATTTTATTACGCTAAAACTAATATAAGCGAATAGAGAAAAATGTAGAAAAAACGGGGGGAAATTATTTGAAGGGGCTTATTTGAACGCGCTAATCTCAAGAACTACTGATTCGATTTGAATAATTCTTTCAATCTATTTATGAAATGGACTATTTAGTCCATTTCTCAAGAAAGGCTATAAGCTATATTTCATCACGCTAAAATCAATAGTAGCGAAGAAATAGAGGAAAATGTGGAAAAAACGTGGGAAATTATATGATTGCTTATTATCTTAAGAACTACTGGAGCAATTTTTATGTTATTTGGCAAACATGAAGAATAGACCACGTGAAGGGACATAGGCTATGTTTTGCGGAAAATGTACGGTTGCGTGCAATTCCTAAATTACGCAAGCGAAGCCGCGCGGAACATCTTCTATACTATAATATTATAAAGCGGAAGAGTTAGTAAGTTTGTTTGTTTGAACGCGCTAATCTCAGGAACTAACGGTCCGATTTGAAAAATTCTTTCAGTGTTAGATAGTCCATTTATTAAGGAAGGCTATAGGGTATATTTTATTACTCTAAAACTAATAGAAGCGAAGAAATAGAGGAAAATGTGGAAAAAACGGGGAGAAATTATTTGAAAGGGCTTATTTGAACGAGCTAATCTCAGGAACTACTGGTTCGATTTGAAAAATTCTCTAAGTGTTAGATAGCCCAGTTATCAAGGATAGCTGTAATTTATATTTTATCACGCTAAAACTAATAGGAGCGAAGAAATAGAGGAAATTATGGAAAAAACGGGGAAAATTATTTGAAAGGGCTTATTTGAACGCGCTAATCTCAGGAACTACTGGTCTGATTTGAAAAATTCTTTCAGTGTTAGATAGTACATTTATCGATAAAGGCTATGAAATACATTTTATCACGCTAAGATTAATAAGCGCGAAGAAATAGAGGTAAATGTGGAAAAAACGGGGGAAATTATTTGAAAGGGCTTATTTGAACGCGCTAATCTCAGGAACTACTAGTCTGATTTGAAAAATTATTTCAGTGTTAGATAGCCCAGTTACCAAGAAAGGCTAAAGGCTATATTTTATCACGCTAAAACTAATAGGAGCGAAGAAAGAAAGAAGGGGAAAATATTTGAAAGGGATTATCTGACGAACTACTAGAGCATTTTTTTCTGTTTTTTGGACCAGATAAAAAGTAGACCACGTGAAGGATCATAGGCGTTTTTTTGTGGACTTATTTTTCTGTGAAATATCTAATTTACGCGGGCGAAGCCGCGCGGAACGTCTAGTTATATAATAAAATCGTAGGAAAGTCAATTCTGTACATTGAATATTTATGATACTTGGGATGTGATCTACTATGCTAACGCGGACGAAGTCGCGGGCAACAGCTAGCAATTAATAAAATAAGTTTTATTACATGTTATAAAAAAAGTTTGATCTTGAATAACAACTCGGAGACTTGACTTAGAACTTTGGTGTATTAATAAAAATTATTCCTTAGATTATGCTCTATTTAAATAATGGGTTTATTTGCGTTGGCCGGCACTTTTAAAATTAGCCCAAAATTGTATGGACGTTGGATCTTGTCCAAAGATATTTTTTAACTTACTTTTGTCTCAAAACATTTATTTAGTTAAAAGAGCATTTTAATAATTCCATAAAGCAAAAGAAAAAGGCGCTGGTTTAAAGGAAAAGTTTTTTATTTGTAATTCATTTTTTTAACGAAGTTCCTTATCGCGCGTTGCGAAAGGGGGCTAGACGGAAAAAGTTGTAACGACACTTTTTGACCGACACTTATTATAGTACCTACGAACTAGAGGCAGAGGGCGTTGATGTGGCGATGACGTCAACTCGCGGAAAATTTAAAACTTCGTTCCATCCGGGTGTCCCTTGACACCTCTCAAGTTTTTTATAGTTACCTATTTCAGTTAATTACAATAATTACCATTAAGTATTCATTTTACTAAAATAAATTTCTTAAAGTAAAGTTGGATTTGGGTCTCTTCTATTTAATCAAATTTACTGTAGAAAAAAAAAGAAGGGTTGCACTCCGGGAGTGCCAGCAGAAGTGAAAAGTTGATTATTAACGTTGTGTATTATTTTTTAAACCCATTTTTTATGAAAATCGATTTTTAAAAAATCGATTTTTTTAATAAATCAAAACCCTTACAGTCGATTAAATTTTTAACCCATTTTTTATGAAAATCGATTTTTAAAAAATCGATTTTTTTAATTAATCGAAACCCTTACAATTTTTTTTAACCCATTTTTTATGAAAATCGATTTTTAAAAAATCTATTTTTTAATAAAGTAATCGAAACCCTTACAATCGATTAAATTTTTAACCCATTTTTTATGAATATCGATTTTTAAAAAATCGATTTTTTAAATTAATCTAAACCCTTACAATCGATTAAAAAATATCGACAATCGAAAAAAAACAATCGATTTTTCGATTAATCGATTTCGATGTTACATCACTACTCTCCAATCGTCTTACGGTTTTTCGATCAGCACGAGAATCTGACGCGAGTTTCAGTTTTTACCCATCCCACAAAAGCGCTCAACGCCGCTAAAGAAGTTTTCACTTCAAAAATTCCTACAGATTCACCGACAACATAACATAAGTTATACAGTAGATCGAATCCAGTATTGGTCTTTGATAACAAAACATTCATAAAGTAAAATTCCTAAAGGTGAACGCAGATTTGGGCCGCACCGCACGCACCGCAGTCGCCGCATTCGAATTCTTTATATGAAGTTATAGGCAAGCTCGCATACCTACCTACCCGCGCCGCAGTCTTCGCAACTTCATAATAATATGAAGAATTGCGAATGCGGCGACTGCGGTGCGTGCGGTGCGGCCAAATCTGCGTTCACCTTTAGTCACGGAACCAAACATGTATCTGTGACAAAAGATTATACTTTACTCGTTCCGGTATTTAAAATATCTCTGTTCTAATTTAATCAAAATTATTCTACAAGTTAAGCGTAAATGTGTGGCATGTAGACATACAATCACAAAGATAGTGTTATTCTATGTCTACATTGTATGAAAATCAAGATAGCATAATTTTATTACGTAACAAACACGCAGCAGTCAATATCACAGTGTTACGGCCACCATTCGGTTTTACTGCACATTCCGCGTTTATGTCAGTTACCTCACTTGTTGCTAGTCTGATCGTTTGATAGTCACAACAAGTTTAAGAAAGCGTGATTGTTTTGATACTTAACGTACGTACGTATTTTAAATTACAGTAAAGTGTTGTGTTTAACTTATTTGGCTTATATGGTCACAAATCTAATCGAATTTAGTCTTATTACCCGACTGCCGGGAGGGTTATGTGTTTAGCGCGTATCTTGTATGTTTGTAATATTCTTCCTTACCTTGTATCTTCAGAACCGCTGAACGGATTTTCACATTTGATGTATCGTTAGATTTGTCTTAATGACCCAAGTGTTCTTAGATAGGTGACATTAAAAAAAACCAAAATGGCAGATGTTTGACGCCATATTGTGAGGTAAAAAAAAATAAAAATTCTATCAAGCATATCGAGTGGGGTATCAAAATAAAGGATTTTAAACACTAATTCTAAATATGTATATAACTTGCAGTTTCAATATTAAATAGAACAATAAATCTACACTAATATTATAAAGAGGAAAGATTTGAATTTTTGTTTGTTTGGCTCCGAAACTACTGGACCGATTTGAAAAATTCTTTTACCATTGGAATTCTACATTATTTTTGCTGAACATAGGTTGAATTTTATTTTGGAAAAAAATAGGGTACCGTACGATATTTGGGTTCTTCGGACGCAAGGTGTAAAAAATCAACCAGAAAAGTTACTTATTCTACGTACGCTGCCTAAACTATAAAAGATAGAACCATAAAATTCTAAGTAATTGTAGAACTTACAAATGTCTACAAAAAAGTCCGCGACACACTATACCTATCTATGTCGAGTGAGGCACAATAACCATTTTTTTATTTAAAAATCTTGAAATAATTTTTTTTGGACTACATTTAAACGCGTTTATTTCACTCATTCTTTTAATCCTTATCAAAATAAATTATTCTATTACTAAGTACAGTTTATGTAGATAATATTTGGTCTTTCAATGAATAAAATTGGACATTTGGTTTTGAAATTATGGCGAAATTAAAATATTACGATAGTTGGCGTCACCAAGGCCAGTGCGCGTGCGGCCTGCGGGAGGAAGACAATCTGTGCAGGGTGCAGCCTGCGTATAATGACTGCGTCGTCGATGTTAGTGTCGGAGTCTGTGAATTGACCTGGGAATCATTTTGCTGACCGAGTCTTTCCTGGGTATGCTTTTTGCAGAGCTCACCGACATCCACGCGGGCGGAGCCGCGGCCGACCGCTAGTAATAAAATAAGAAAAAACCAAAATCCACCTGCATGGATAAATCCAATATTAATTAAAAAATTAATTGACATTACTGAAACAAGATGAAAATTCAATGACAAAGTATTAAAAAAACAATGATTATTGATTTGGTACTTAAAACACAGAATACATAATTAGTACCTTACGGTACAGAAGTCTCACTCCCGAGTTTAGATATGAATGGTATGATAAACGCAAGCGTCCGGTTACCGGACTAGTCTCACTAGGCTGACACTCGCTCGACTTGTCTCATACCAGGCCTGTCTCACTTCCATACAAACGGGCCGAAATCGCCGAGATATTTACCTACTATTCTGAAAAACAATCTAATTTCAACCTTTTGCATTGCGTTTAGCGTTCATAGTACAATAAATGTCTGCTGTCTCGCTTTAATCTGCTAGGGCTGTCAAGCGAGCGGCGCGGCGGCGCGGGGCCGGGTACTATTACAATTTTGTTTCGCGGATGCGTGCGCTGCGTTTTGTAGGTACACTTTTCTAAGTGTACCTACGACATATGGTTATATCAGCACGGTAGTTTTTCAATTTTTTATTAGATTGATTGTCGAAATGGTTAGATGACTACAACTAAAAAGTCGCAATTAAAATAAATTAATTAAAAATCAAAAAACCCGACTGCAAAAAATGTTAACCAAAAAGAATGAAACAAGACCTAATTCTGCCGAAGGCATCGAATCCATGTTTTAATTGATACGACTCTTGCTTACGAGTTTCATGCCAGGATAAATAGAAGGTTACATAGAAAAATGTAGAAGAAGAAAGTGGATAATAAAATGCAGTCTATTTATTCTATTTATCCTAGCATGAAACTCGTAAGCAAGAGTCCTATCAATTAAAACATGGATTCGATGCCTTCGGCAGAATCAGGTCTTGTTTCGTTCTTTTTAGTTAACATTTTTGCAGACGGGTTTTTTGGTTTTTAATTAATTTATTTTATATTTTATAAGTAAGTAAGTTCCTTTGTAATCTTTTGCGCTCAATTTAAGATATTTAAAAACGGAAACGGATATAGGAACATTAAAAAAATGCATAATATTATTATTATATTATATGAAAATATGTTAAATTTTTTCAATTATTCTGTTTTGCCAAGGGTTTCCTTGAGAAACTTTACAAGAAAATTATTTCCAACTTCCAAGTCTGTCAACAAACTTGAAGACTGTTTTTAATTAACTGCCTTATTTAACATAATGTCTGATATAAATGCAAGGTGTGGGGTGTACCGGGGTTTTACCGGGATCCCGGGATATTACGGGATATTACCGGGATCAGCGCGGAGGCCGGGGTTAATGGAATCGCAGGTTGTAAACGGAAATGCTCGCTTGTGTCGATACTGATGCTAATAAAATCTAAACACGCTTAAAGACACTTTTCTTTTTCTTAGTAGGTATGTAGTAGTTAAAGGAAGTTGTGTTGTGACTTGTTGCAGTAAATACGGAAAGTTATATGTTAAGTAGTAGCAAAATCTAAAGGATAACATAGCAAAATTATTTTGCAAGTTCTAATGAAAACATACTTATATTTGGGTTACCTGCTTAATTATTTGGACAAAATATATTAACGTCTTGTTATATTGTACAATATTAATTATTATTAAGTAGCGAAACCTTCAATATAAATAATTGAAGTTTCTAGGTATTGAATAAGCATTGAATAAAATAAACGAATAAAAATATGTGAAATATAAAGGATCTTCTTTTTTTGAGTCGGTTAAGAATTAGTCTTAGCGTGATTCAAACCCCAATCTCAGTAGTGTGTCATTTTACAGCGCTACCGTGCACGGACGCGGGTTTATAGTGTTCCCGCTACTGTTTATTACCCGGGACTTCCGACGTAGATATAAACTTTACACCACTATCATCAGCCAAACTGTAAATTATATATAGTACTATCTGGCCGATACTAAATAAAAAATGGAACTTGCTTGTACTGTCAACACTGAAAAAAGACTTTAGGTATTTGACAGCAAAATCCCAATGAGCAAAATAGTGCAGCACGAGTCGGCGCATGAGTACGGGAAACTATTCCACCTCAATTTTTTTATGCGATCCTCTTCAAATTGCCTTCCTGATGATATAAATGCATGTTGCCATGGTGCAACCCGGTGCCATATTGTTTAAACAAACATTGTTTAAACAATTGCAAGGAATTGTTATTTTTTAACCGAACATTTTTTTTATATTCATTATTAAAATACCAATAAAAAAGATCCTACGACTTTTCACGATAAAGTTAATATTTTTAAAGATATGAATTTTTAAAGGTTCGAAAAATCTCAAATTTGGGTACTTTTGACCCATGAAAAATATATTAAAAAAAATAATAATGTCTAAGTTATATATTTTTTTAAATTCTCTATACAATAGTTAATAATATCATTAATAGAGATAAAAAAAATATTCATTGTTTATATATTTTTTTATCTTAGCAAAAGTAGACAAAAAATTGTGTTTTTTGTATGGGAGCCCCCCTTTAACATTTACTTTATTTTAATTTTATTATTAATTATTAAAGTACAAATATAATTAAGGATTTTGTGAAATTTTCAAGTGCCTAGCTTTTACAATTATTGATTACGAGCAAAAAATGCCAAGAAAATCACGTTTCTTGTATGGGAGCCCCCTTTAAATATTATTTCATTTTATTTATAGTATTTGTTCTTATAGCGGCAACAGATATACACAATCTGTGAAAATTTCAGAAGTAGCTAGCTATAGCGGTTTTTGAGATACAGCCTGGAGACATACAGACAAACGGACAGACATTATCTCAAAAACCGCTATAGCTAGACTTTTGAAATTTTCACAGATTGTGTATATCTGTTGCCACTTTATAGCGGCACATAACAAATACTAAAAATAAAATAAAGTATAACATTTGAGGGGGGCTCCCATACAAGAAACGTGATTTTTTTGGTCTTTTTTGCTCGTAATCAATAATAGTAACAGCTAGGCACTTGAAAATTTCACAAAATCCGTAATTATATTTGTACTTTAATAATTTATAATAAAATTAAAATAAAGTAAATGTGTAAGGGGGGCTCCCATACATAAAACACAATTTTTTGTCTACTATTGCTAAGATAAAAAAAAATATAAACAATGAATTTTTTTTAAATCTCTACTAACGATATTATTAACTATTGTATAGAGAATTTAAAAATGTATACTGCTTACACATTATTATTTTTTTAAATATATTTTTCATGGGTCGAATGTACCCAAATTTGAGATTTTTCGAGCCTTTAAAAATTCATATCTTTAAAAATATTAACTTTATCGTAAAAAGTCATAGGACCTTTTTTATTGGTATTTCAATAAAAAATATAAAAAAAAATTGTCCGGTTGAAAAATAACAATTCCTTGCAATTGTTTAAACAATGTTTGTTTAAACAATATAGCACCGGCTTGCACCATGGCAACATGCATTTACGAGTATATCATCAGGAGGGCAATTCGAAGAGGATCGCATAAAAAAATTGAGGTGGAATAGTTTTCGGTACTCATGCGCCGACTCGTGCTGGTCTAAAATGATCCGCCATTAATTAATTATTGAATTCATTTGTTACAAAAAAGTGATAAATGAACAACCACTCGACCGATTTTAGGCTTTGTTCGGGCTATTTAGATTTTAGTAGAAAGCATCTAGGTACCTACTAAAATCTAAATAGCCCGAACAAAGCCTAAATATTAGGTTTAGATAGCAGAGCCCGTTTTTAGGGTTCCGTACCCAAAGGGTAAAAACGGGACCCTATTACTGAGACTTCGATGTCTGTCCGTCTGTCCGTCTGTCCGTCTGTCTCCAGGCTGTAACTCAAGAACCGCTATAGCTAGACTTCTGAAATTTTCACAGGTTATGTATATCTGTTGCCGCTATAACAACAAATACTAAAAACAAAATAAAATTAATATTTAAGGGGGGCTCCCATACAACAAACGTGATTTTTTTACCTTTATTGCTCTATATCAATAATGGCAACAGGTAGGTACTTGAATATTTCTCAAAGTCCTTATTTATATGTGTTCTTTAATATTTAATAATAATATTAAAATAAAATAAAAAATTAAGGGGGCTCCCATACCAAAAACACAACTTTTGGCCTAATTTTGCTCTATAATAATGGTACGAACCCTTCGTGCACGAGTCCAACTCGCACTTGGCCGATTATTGAGTTATAAAATAAGAACGAAAAGTGGCATTGATTTTTATGTATAGAGCTTCATATTCAATGAATGAATGGATGCATGAATAAAGCTCAAGCGCACATCAATTGACCTGAACTAGCAAAACTCCTTGTTTTAAGTTAGTTTGATTTTAAGGACATAGCAAAAATAATACCATGACATGCTATTTAAATAAGTGTTAGTACTACCTTAAAATATGTAATGTCGCATCATAAAACCCTCTCTTTAAGCTGATTGAGTTTTAGGGTTATTCCTCCCTGATTAAAATTAAAACCAATTTCAAAATACTTCCTACACTATATAGTGATGAATTTTAGTTGTATTTAACAAAATTTAAAAGATGGCAGATTTGCAGATTTGCTCTACTGTACAATATTTTTATACCGATCGTTAAAATAAATTTCACCTTGGAGTTTGTATGAGAGTGATCCTTATGTCGTTGGCATAAAGATCCTATCGAAGGTAGTATAATTGTGAATGATCGTAGTATTACACTCGATATATCACCGATATAAAAGATACGATGTTGTTATTGCTGAATGGTCCATAAAAATCTACTAGATTTGATAATCGAAAACCTAATACGTAAACATTGAATATTATATTATCATCACTCGTGAGTCAAAAATTTTGCGTTTACTATGTTGTATGAAAATGGATTAGTATTTTTTTTAATCGTGGGTGTAAAATATATTTTCTAGCTTTAAGTAACGCAAAATTAATATTTTTGCCCTTTTATTGTGAGATTTAAAAATGGAGAAAGTTAGTGACACTTCCGTTTAATAACCTAAGCTGTAAGCATAATCTAAGATTTAGATTTTACATTCATGATAACACCAGGTGATAAACAGCTACACGAGAATTGTGTAAATTAAAGTGTACTAATTATATGGACCAAACGTATTACTCTACCGTAGCTCCTAGAAAAGGACTACATTAAGAAGCGTAGGTACAGATTGTATGACATGTATTTAGAAGCATGTACTGTAGGTACCTACTGTATAATTATTGTAGATTTATAATTCGACGAATTAAAACTATTATTAAATATTATTGTAGAATATTACTATAATCATCAACTTTCTTCGTATTTTATAGATAAATTCGTATTTATACAATGAAAAATTTTAATATTCTAGCTCTACATTTCATTATGTTTGTGAAAAAGCTTTTCTTATTATTATTTTTTGTAAAAAATGTATAACTTAGTAAGTGAGTATAAATTTTGGCCCCCAATAGATATTCGAAACACCGATTGGTAGAGTCACTGTTGATCAAAAAGCTTCATTTGGTTCAAATTCTTCAGAACATATTTTAAGTTATGAATGAATAAAAAGAGTCCATACCTCCTAAAGCAGTGGTGGTGAGGTTGTTGAGCATGGCCTCAAAAGGCCAACCCTGGCCGCCCCCTATGCTGGCATCGTCCCGGGCCCCGCTCGGAACAGACCCGGCCCGGGGACACACACTGGCCCCGCACTACGCACACCGCAGATCCCGCGGAGTCATTCTTGATCCGAAATGTCACCGGAAAAACGAAAAACCCGCGTCCAGGCGTCCCCGCCGCGAAACGACGACCGTTCGTTACTCCCAATTAGAGTTAATTACGCGGCGCTCCGACTTATTTACACACTTAATTTTTGTCATAAAATTAATATAACCCGTTTAGTATCAATTTGTATAAATTTGCAATTTGATTGGTACGCCCTTTAAATGATCGCTTAATGTGGGAACCCGCCGAAGACTGCTACAAAAACAGATAGTGCTCACATTGTTGTCGGCCCGCCGCCGCCGACCCACCCCGCAGACCTCCCGTCGTCCCTCTCACACTCGCCGCCCATCCCGCTACGACCGAGCGGTCCTCTCACACGCATCGGTCGAGGACGCTTACATTTTGTTTACGGACCATTTGAACAAACGAATAATCTATTATTTCATTCGTGCCCGTATTATTGATACGCCGCTTTCCCGTCGCTGCAATATTCAACGAGTCGTTTCGATTCGCCCGTCTCCCTCCCTCGCATCGGTGCCCGGAGTCTCCCCGGTGTTTCTATCTCCTTCGCTCGCGGTATTTGAATATCGAATTGGGCGCGCAAGACGCTATCGACCAATCGGGAGGCGGGGAAATCACTCGGAGAGTTTCAGGGCCGGGCGACGTCTGCGGGGCGTTTCGCTCCTTTGTAATGGAAAAAACAAATAAAGGCTTCGCATTATAGCGTGTGGCGGGTAGCGGAGCGGGTAGCAGGTAGAGGAGCGGGGAGCGGAGAGGTGTAGGTAGCGGTCGGTAAATAAGAGTGCTCGAATATTTCAGGCGTGAGTGCTGTTTCTTGTAACGTCTCGGGCTCGGACGGGGCTGAATAAAGTATGAACAAATGAGAACAATTTTATTTTCGTTGGATTAATGCTAATTGCAGCTCGATCTTGGATTTCCGTTTCGTAAGGCTTTTGAGTTTAATAAAATATTACGGGATCTTTTTCTTAATTCATACTCGTTAATTTTTATTTACTCTACATAAGTTCTCTACATTTTCATTTAATATTAAAATAGTAAATGCTGCCTGTTTTTATCACGTTTAATGATATAAAAAAGTATGTATCTTTATTAATTAAAATAATCTGCTTCTCTCTTTCATTTCCTATAAAGCACTTTAAAGAGAGAGAGAAAACGCATTATAGTCAACAAGTGACTATAATACGTTTTCTCCTCAGAATTTGAATATTTTTCTTTTCTACAATCAGTCATAAGATATTAGATTTTCTATTAAATAATTAATAAAAATATAAAACAATATTTAAATATTTATTGAGAAATCAATCATCGTCGTCTTTGTGAGTTACGAGTTTATGACTATCAGTCTATCACCCAGATCTTAGATCCTTCGATCACAAATAAACTTAGATCTCAGTATTATTAAATAATAAACATATTATCTACTTAATCATTTACTGTATTCAAAACTTGTAAGTTTGCAATTTAGAGCTTTTGACTATAATAAGTGAGCCTTATTTCAAATACCTTCTAAATCTACTTTTCAATCAAAAAAACCTAACAAGTGCGACTTGCACTAGCGCACAATGGGTTTTGAACGAAATGGTTGAAATTCGTTATTGCACGCAGTTGAAATTTATTTTATAATAATACTAGCTGTCCCGGTGAACTTCGTGTCACTTTAAAACCTTCCCTGGACTTCTATGAACATTTTAAGACTAAAATCAGCCCAATCCGTTCAGCCGTTTTCGAGTTTTAGCGCGACTAACACATTTGAAAATCCATTTTTATATATATAGATATATATATAGATTATTATGTTTTTAGTACTTATTGCTATGCCAACAAAAATACGTCGTCTACGATAATTTTACATACAGTCCGATAGACAGTAAACGCATGTTACCCCTTAGATACAGAACCCTAAAACAAGTACCCAATACAACATTAAACACAAACTCAAACCAGCCACGTCACGAACACACTTCAGTTTCATGAAACGTTTGGTAGCGCGTAATGAAATTGTATGCAGCGGCACAGGGCAGGGGCGGGGGCGGGCGGGGTGAGGCGAGGGGGGGGGGGTGCAGTTTTATATTAAATTCCTTCCTCGAGTACCCGCCTCGGAGAGGAATGTTTCAATTCTAACGCACGCCCTTTGTAGTTCTGTCGGTACATTTTCCGGCTTTTCATCTATGCGAATTTTTATCAGTTTAAAAGAGGTATACGGTGCTATAGGTATGAGTAAGGTAAAAGATTCGGTTGGATGCTTCATGCTGTAAGGGCTAACATATAAAGCCATTTCAATCAATAATTCTTCAAGCCCCATAAGAGCACCGGTGATCGCGACAACAATAGAATACAATAGAATTTCCAAGAATCCGCGATCGAAGGATTAACCATCTATTTAATTTTTCCGCACAAATACTAGGAGGAAAAGGTAGGGTATAAAGAATACCCAAGCAGGATCACAAGCTGTATAACAGCTGTATTAAAGGTCGTTTATACTCTTAATGCTGTATTTCCAGGCTACATAAAGGCTGTATAAGCGCTTATACAGCCCTTATACCCTTGAAATGGGCATAAATTATACAGCGTTTTGCGTTATATAGGCTGTACACTAGCTGTATAGGCAAAAATAGGCTGTATAATAGCTGTTCGGCTGTACTATGGTGTACGGAGAAACCAATACACTCCAATTATTCCATTGTAACTCACTTGTTCAGCTTTACGCTGTAAAAAGTCTGTTGAACAGAGTAACAAAAGAAATAAAACGAAACAGAAGATATATTTAAATGATGGCGTTTATAATAACTGTTGATTGAAGTAACATATTATAAACGCTGTGCTTAAGGAGATTCGATGGGGGCAAGATACAGTGCATTATCGTGCAAAAATAAATTTATTGTGGTTATATATATGTTTTGTGATAAAAAATAAACGCGCCAGCAAAATAATCAAGGAAGATATATTAAATAAGGTTACTAAATATGGTTTTTATAGGTTAGAAATTAAAAGTTTGAATTAATGGACGTAGAGCCTCCTTGGTGCATAGAAGGTTGTTGGACAAACTAAAAATATTGATAAATATAATAACATTAGTCTAATTTTTATGTACTCATGTTAGTAATCTTCGATTTGTAATTGATAAAATGGCAACAATTTGCTAAGCAGCCTAAATTCTATTTTGATGGTCTTATAGCATTAATAGCTGTACTATGTAGGTAATGGACATATTATTCAGCTTTAAGCGGTTGATGGGCTGTATAAATTTACTATTATTGCTGTTTATTACTGTCAAAGAGAGAAATTATACAGCTTTAGTCTGTAAAAGGGTGTACAATTACACTATAAAAAGAAGCTGTAGAAGAGAGTTTGGCTACTCCATAATACAGCAATAAGATTTGATGACCACCATAATACAGCTCTAAGCTGTATTAAGTAAGTGACGGTATGCATAATACAGCTATTGTACAGCTTTAATACTAAAATTCGGATCAAAGCGTTACAGGAAACTTAAAGCTGTACATGACAGTTTCAATACACTGATTTAGAACTTTAAGCGTACTTTGACTTCTTAATACAGACTTAATACAGCTAGAGCTGAATAATTACTCCTAAACCGACATTATAACACTACAATATCTCTTCAACGCTCTTATACAGCTCTAAAACAGCGTTAAGTGCTATATTTGCTGCTTTTTAGATGTTCATTACGCTTGGTTGCTGCTTGGGTAGGCTCCGATACCTTTTGAGAACTAATTTATTGATTTTTAGCACATAGGTACATGTGGGGCTAGACATTTTGCTCGCATGTAGTTGCGGTAAACGTCTAAAAATATTTAATAACTACTAGATGACGCCCGCAACTCCGTTGCGCCAAAATTCATTTATCGCGCAGGAAGCATACACTTTTCTGGAATAAAAAGTATCCTTTGTTCTTTCCCAAGCCACATAAGTATTCTTTCAGCAAAATTGGTGAAACGGTTTGGGCGTGAAGAGGTTACAGGCAGACACACTTTTGCATTTATAATATTATTAGTATGAATATTGCGCACATTGACGGTAAGTAGGATATTACCCTATAAATACATAATATAATATGAAATACGTTTATTCTATGTCTTGTAGCGAAAGTTTAATAATTACATTCATATCAGATATGAATGTAATTATTAAATTTTTGCAAAACAAAATTCTATTAAATAATAATCTACTAATTAGTATAGGTAAGTGTGGGTTTCATTGTTGTATCGTTGAAATCTTTTCTTCTATAAACAATAAGATATAATATCTGTATACAGGCTATAGCTGATAAAATTATGCTGATTGCCAAGCTAATGACAATAAGGGGATGACATATTTTGTTACGATAAAAGTTATTTGTAAACTTGACTAAGATTACATAGTCTCTTAAAAACTATAAAAGTGATTGTCACGGTAGTATTACTATCAGCTGATCTCTTGCCCTTCGCATTTGTACCTCTAGCCCCTGGCCCCTCTGGCCCCTGTTCCGTGGCCCCTCCGGCCTCGAATCGATAGTCGCTATGCAAACAAACCCCGTCGTAATAAAAATATCCCATTAACCGGCCAGGCGCTAAACGATGATTTTTAATAACACCACACCCCTGCCTTCACATCGGTTATGCCTTGGGGTATCTCTTTAATACGCATTTTACGAAACATCCTATATGCAGACCGAGTTATTGTGAATTATACTCTACGGCGCTGTAATAGAATCGATTATTGCACGTGCTTATGAAATGTATCAGTGTTACAAAACTAAAGATCAGGGTTTCCAAATCTGAATGCTAACCCGTTGTTATAGGGTTTCATTTAGCTTAGAGTATAGGGTGGTAATGCACGTCTAAAGCGGGGCACAGACGACGCATTGTGGTGAAACCGCGTAGTTTATTATAAGTTAATACGCGCCCGCACCGCGCCCGTACGAGTACACTGCTGGCACTAAAACTACGCATAATCTGGATAAAATTTACATTTTCATAATATGTACATACACCAAAAATCCACAAAAAAGTTTATTAAACACGTGTCTTTGCTTTTGCTTAGGGTATATGTTTCTTCAGTCCATATCATCAATACAGAACATGATCTTAAATTGCAAATTTAACTAAGAGAATTTACTTTCCAACTATTTTTGTATTTTTGGTACAAAAGAGCTATTTATACTCTTATTTCAGCAGCGTACAAATAGGTACTATCATCCGAATAAACATTCAAGTCTATTATCTTATATTGTTATGTTTTACGGGCCAAGAGCCAAAATTAGCCCCGTAGCTTAATGCCCGTTTTCACCAACTACACCTAAAATTTAGGGGTCCCCTAAGCCAATATTCCAAGTTTTGTTCTTGATGAATTGACAACCCCGTAACTCTTAGGTGACGTATATCTCTACACAGTAAAAGCCAAAGTCGCTTTTTCTGTCCTCATGTCCCTTTGTTCCCTTTAATTGCGGTTTTCTTTAATATATAGAGTAATTAAAGAGGAAGGTTTGTGATAAATATGTATATTAATTATGGGAGTTCGCTATTTTACAAGTAAAATATCAGACGGCCATTCTATAACAGATTCATTGTCAAGGCAACCGTCGTCGTCGCCACAAACGTCACCTAAGTGTACGGGGTCGTCAATCCATCCCGTAAATTATAAACGTCACCTAATGATTTGATGGATGAATCGCATATAGTTGTTTTATTTCAAATAAACGTCACCTAAGAGTTACGGGGTTGTCAATTCATCAAGAAAAAAACTTGGAACATTGGCTTAGGGGACCCCTAAATTTTAGGTATAGTTGGTGAAAACGGGCATAAGAAAGCTACGGGGCTAATTTTAATAAAAGGCGTAGAATTAGACCATGTGGCCGCGTGGTGTTGATTTTTTACCTATACCACATCTGACATCTCCAATATTAATAACTTCTACCCATCAGTAGAAGTTATTAATATTGGAGAAATGATGTAAAGAGCTATGTAGATTGTAGATTGTAGATGTTGTAATTGCAAATAAAGGTTTAGAAGTCCTTTGGGTGATTTCTTCATGGAACGCAGCTGCTTTACATCTAAAGTGATATTTCATCCCTATCACATATCATAGAATATCAAAGATCTTGCACGATTATTGTGCCTGGCGGAGCAGGCGCTCCCCCGTAATGAACTTACACGGTTTTTAACTCGGGCTCGCCCGCGCGCACCGAGCGTGTCTGCTACACTTATCATATTATACGCCTGTTTGTGTATTACTTGTCGGATTAGCTGCTTAAGAGGTTGGTGACGGAATTTTTATAAAAACAAGAAGTTATTCAGTTGCTAAACAAAGTTTGGCGTACTCTATCATGTTGATTTCTTATCTATACAGTTCACTGTGAAAGTAGCAGCTCTGAAAGACCAATTTTTTTTTTACTTTTGTATGGGGAAACTCGTGACGCTCGGGCCCTTGCCCATACAAAAGTGAAAAAAAATCGTCTTTCAGCGCTGCTATTTTCGCAGTGAACTCTACAAGGAACACGTACACACCCTAAAGTATTATCACTTATTTTTGTTACACCCTGTATAAGATTTTATCAAGCTTACTTCTTAAGCATATTTAGAACATTTTTCCGGGTAAAGACTGGCATCATTATGTCCTTTCTCGGGACATAACATCTCCATAGTCCGTAACAAAGTCTCTGAGTAGTTTCTTTGTGAAGATGTAACAGACAGACAGACACACTTTTATATTCACAAAATTATTGTAGTATGGACTAATTTTCGTGTAAATTTTCACTATATGTGAAAACACCTGTACATATTAAAATTTAAAGCATGTTATTGTAAATAATATACAGGTATAGCTTTTATTATTTTAACAACTACTTCCATTAAAAACAGTCGTAACTCGCAGCTCGCAGCACAATATAAGTTTACGTGGCGCTCGGTGCAGTTGTATGAAACATTTTATCTCTTGTGTACTACCCGTAAACTCACTTCTCTTTTGCTAGAGATGTGACTACTACTGAATAATATCGGTATATAGTTCAAAATATATTAACATGGTCTTAAGAGAGCTTGAGTGAAACTCAAAATAAGAAGGTCGAAAGTTATAGGAAGTAACAACACATGCACACATTTACTTACATTGCTGCCCTTAAAGCTAAGCTGTAATCGGGTAAAAAGGTTCATCACGCAGTTTTAATATTGAGTTTTCATTTTAAAAGCTCTGCCTGGGTCTAGAAGTGGCAAACAGTTTTCGATGCCACTATCACTCCAGAAGTTTATATGACGTTCTCATTTTTGTATTATAAAGTACCGTGGCCAGTAGTTGATGTGCCACAAAAATTACATTTTAACATATTCCTAGTCCTACTTCCTACTAATATTATAAAGGCGAAAGTTTGTGAGTTTGGGTGTTTGTTACTTCCTTCACGTCTAAACAGCTGGAGCAATTTTAATAAAATTTGGTATTTAGTTAGCTGTTACCCTGGATTAGACATAGGCTACTTTTGCTGCGGGAAAATATTACAATTTATTTTCCCTAATAAGCCGCGGGTAACATCGCGGGGCACAGCTAGTAGTTTATAAGAACCAAAAAGGCAACATCTCAGGACGATTGACGAAAGGAATAAGAATTGGGAACAGAGCATCTTCGTACACGCCGGTTAATTTGTGGTGTACCTACCTCCAAAAATTTTCATTTTTCTAGCTGTACACTGTACTAGTAAACTATATCGATGTGTACAGTCTACATCCCTCTGGCTATTCTCTCCCGGGGCAGCCGTACATCGTGGTTACCTGCGCCGCCGCGCGCCGCTGTCTGCGTCGCTGGACTTACCCGGGGTTAACTCGGTAGATTTAGGTGCGCCCGATTATTGCAGCTGGTATGTGGAAAGTACCTGTGGAAAGTACCGAGCAATAATTATTTTTTTAAATAAAAATTACCAGTTACCGACCATCATTAAATAAAAATTATCATATCTACGTGAAAAATTACAATAACATAGATGTTTTATGCCATATAGAGATCCTTCGCATTAAGTTTGCAGTGGACCATGAGGACAGGATCTTCACCGTGTTCACTTGTAGTGGCCAACAAACAGTCGTTCTTCTTCTATCTTCTTACAGTAAAGTACGATCACCAAGAAAGGCATAAGCTTCATAAGCCAACTTTAGTCTTTGCTAAACTTCGCCATCCATCATGTCCGCGAATCGCAATAACATACATCAAAGTATTATGAGATAAAAAACACAGCGCTGCAAATCCTCGTCCCTCTGTCCCGCTTCATCCCGCGATGTCCCGTTTCATCCCTTCGGTGTCCATCCTCGTCCCGCGATGTCCCGGGATCTCGCGTGAATACAAACGGGCGATAAGCAGGCCGCGCGTTACATATTTCAAAGTGCATTACCACTGATTTATAAAACGGCTCCCGGTAATGGGGAGGAAATTTGGCGAATTGCGCCCGTTTTTCCCGATGTGTGAGACAATATTGTGGCAACATTATAAATAGCGATAGTAATAGCTCCGCTGTATCAGAGGAAATTTGGGGCATTGCTTTATTTTTGGTAACAAACACGCAAGTTATCGTAGAATGTCTCAATCATTATGCTTGTGTTCTGGCAATTTTATTGGCACAGCTATTGTATTTAAATAAAAAAATAATGACTTATACATAATTTCCAACTACGCGTATAATGTGTCGACAAAAATAATCACCTGCGTATATTGTCGATTCGATTTTAAATAATGAATTACTACGAAGGCTTCGAATAATAAAAAGGAAGGTCTCTACGAAAATAAAAAGACGTTCATGTATTTAATATTTTAGTATACTATTACTTTTTGGAATGCACAATGTCCAATATCAGAACCACTCTACAATTACCATTACATACCTATTACCTATCATGATCACATCACTCCCCCGCCCGCTCTCCGCCCGCCGCCGCCCGCCCTCACGATTTAATATATCGGCCGCGTGCCTGGGACAGGTGATGCGTAGGGGCGGAGGTTTGTTCCACTTGGGACTGGAGATTACAATATTCTTTTATATTATTATAATAGTTCTTTATTGCGTTGGTCAGTAGAAAGTATAATATATAACGTTAGAATTTAAAATAAGAAGAGCGACAATAATTCACAGTCTGTTGCTGACAATACTTGGCAAAACTCTACTATAGGTGCGTTTCACTATATCGGTTAGTATTTGATTATGTTATGACAGTGTTTTATAAAGTGATCTGATAAAGTTATTTGATAAAGTGATTGGCTACAGGGTAATATCATAAAGTATCATGTGTAACATACAAAATTAAAACAATAAACATTTTAAAATAAAATATGTGCTATTCAGTGGCAAGACATTTTTTTTATTTTACCTGTAATAACGGTAACAATATGAAAACTGATAATTTGTGTCTAAGATATTAGAAGATAAAGCAGAGCAAAAATATTTAAAAAAGCAAATTAAGTGTAAGCACCAGAACCAAGTGGAACACACCACAATATTGTATTGCAAAGGTGCATTAATAGTAACTTGATTGATGGTTATTAGAGGGGGGAAGGGGAGGGGGGGGGGGGCATTCAATTTGACCTCACTGCACCGGATCGTTTCCTCTTTATTGCAATAGTAGTAGAGTTCACTTTCGTATGCCCTATTACAACAAAAAGTACAAAATAGCAAATACTTAACATTAGGGTAGGAGAATTCAATTTAATTTAAAAAATATCTTGTCTGTCCGTCTGTTCTAACGCGACTCGACGTGGGAACGTGTTTTATTACATTTCGTCTGCAGTTTCGACAGATCTGTACTGGCGGCGTCCACGTGCGTTTAATGAAAAGCCCTTGATTAGTGATTTCGTTTGAAGCACTCGATGTGACAGGTATTGCAGATCTTTGATGTATCAGCAACTGTTGATATTATCTCCCTTGAATTATTTCCTAAAAGTCTTAGAAGAACTAAGAAAAGTTTGGTTGTTTTTTAATTTTTACCTTCTAACAGATATTTTGGTAGGTAAAGGAAGTAAGAATAAGGGCCTGTTTCACCACTTTCTGATAAAGTGCTGAATACTTGAACAAAACAACGTTTTTGACAGATTCTTAATACTCGATCTGTCTAGTGAAGGCGACTCCTTGATAATTTGGCTGAAGCGATGTTTCTCAGCAATGACTAAAGCTAAGAAATTAAAGTTCATTGTAGGTATTCATCATGTCTTTGTCTTTGAATTACCCATAGCATAACACGATTGGTCAACTTTTATAACACAGAATGATCAATCAAAAAGACCTCTTTTAAAAAAGGGATTCCTATTTTTCCAACAGAGGAGAGTGATTTAAGCTTCCAAAATTTGTACATAGATTGGTTCAAGCATACACTTTAATTTTCCCAAAGCTTATATGAAATGTATTTATGGTTTTAAATTTCGCGACAAAAACCATTTGTCGCTTACGCCCTTTCCATTTTTTGCTGTTCCATTGCTTGTTTCCTATAAGAGGCCGGCCCGGCCTCTCATAGAATACAAGCACAAATCTAAAACGTATCCAACACGGTTTTTTACTTTAACGCGGCGTCACCTAAAGTGGAGAATAGCTTATTCGGCACTTATCAGGAAGTGGTGAAACAGGCCCGACTTTCAAGATCGAGAACTTTTCTATTCTCAATCTTAATTCCAGTCAAGATATTATTATTCAGTTCACAGAGATTACAGTTCATACATGAATCTCGTTTTATTTATTTTGCCCTTATGAATTCAAGTAAAGGTAATACAAATACGGAATCGTGATATTAGACGGACTCAGATACTAACATTACCAACAGGCAACAGAATATGACATTGCTCAACGTATTATATTTCTTCGCTTCATTCTTCGATATCTGGGGGCACGGCAGTGCCCCAGCCAAGCTTTTTAGCAAAGGCACGGCCGTACCATACTTTTCTCGAAGCGGTTCGCGGCTATTTCACACCCTCCTTATCTTCGATGTTAACAAAGCTAGAGATTTAGAATTTCGATGACTAGGAGCAAGTATTAAAACTAGCTTAACCTCCAAATTATTATATTCTGATGAATAGTTTAGTAGTTACGGATGGTCAAAGTTACTACGTTTTGTCACTGACTGACAGATCATCAAAATTCTAAGGTACTTCTAGCAGATTTAGAACATTGAAATTTGGTACCCGGATAGGTCTTTATTCACAATGAAAGGAAAAATTATGAAACCGGCCAAGTTCGAGTCGGACTGGCGTAGATAGGGTTCTGTACCGTAAATTTGTATGGGAGCCCCCCTTAAATAAAAGGTTTATTTAATTTTTATTATTTATTATTAAAGTTGAAATACAATTGAGTATTTTCTGAAATTTCCAAAAACCTTACTGTTACCATTATGAAGATAGAGCAAAAAAAGCAAAAAAATCGTGTTTGTTGTACGAGACCCGCCATTCCTAAATTATTTTATTTTAATAGGACTATTCTATTTTATAGCGACAGCAAAAATACGTAATTTGTGAAAAATTCAACTATCTAGCTATTGCGGTTCTCGAGATCCAGCCGGGTGACAGACAGACAGCGAAGTCTTAAGACTTTGTTAATATGGTAGAATAGTTTTAACGTGACCTGAAAAGAAAAAAACCTTAAAAAAAGAAATGAAATCCCACCAAAACATTAAATGTAAAAGGAGCCAAGCAAAATATTGCATAGCTATGCAATACTTCTGTCGTAAAAAGGTTTCAGATCAAATTCAAGCCAAGCCTTCAACTTATTTTGTAATTGAAATCAACATTCAGTGAATGTATCAATAGTTTTCTTTGTTTTAAAATGATTATAGTGGCTCGGCAATGAGCACTAGAGAAATAATCAGCGACTAATTGGATTTATATGGGTACCTGCATCGCCCAGATGCGTCGTTACGATAAACTAAAAAAACACTTTACGCTTGCCGTCTGTGTAAGTATGAACTCCTCCAAATATGCAGTTTTATATTTGTTTCTTAATAATTATGTGCTCATTGCCGAGCCACTATAATAATTTTAAAATAAAGAAAACTATTGATACATTCACTGAATGTTGATTTCAATTACAAAATAAGTTGAAGGCTTGGCTTGAATGTGATCTGAAACTTTTTTACGACAGAAGTATTGCATAGCTATGCAATATTTTGCTTGGCTCCTTTTACATTTAATGTTTTGGTGGGATATAATTAACCAAAAGTAGTACCTTTGCTTATCTGCTAGGCAATCGCGTTTTTTTTAAAGACGTATGTGGGTACTTCAAATGTTACCCGCTCGTGACGGTCACTCGACGTTCCGGCGTGCTTCATTCTTTGTTAACGCGAGGCAACGCGAGCACGTATACTAAGTAACCATGCCAAAGCGCAGCTGGTTATTATTTTTAAGATGATTGAGTCAGTGTTGTAAGTAACTAAAGTCAGTGTTATTTTGTCGTGTAACAAGAAAATACATGTAAGTACTATTAAATACTTAAATAAACGGCAGGCACTACCGAGGCCTAGACGAGCCAATTATATTCAATACTAGCCGGCTTGTACTGCGACCGCGAGTCAATAAACGTACAATGTGTTGAGACTGCGAGTCTTTATACACAATCTATAATATTATGTATGTTTTATCTGTTCTAAAAATAGAATTATAGAACTATATGTTTGCCGTATTGGGGGAAACAACTGCAGGTGATTACTGCAATTATTTAATCAACCGGCATGTACTGCGACTGTGAGTCAATAAGTACAATGTGTTTGGACCGCGAGTCCTTTTACACAATCTTTATTCTATATGCATCGGAATTGATTGCGGATCTCTGACGGTGTTTTACCTATTCTATAAATAGAACTATATGTTTGCCCGATTGGGGGAAATAACTGCAAGTTAATTACTACAAGTGTTTAAATATATTAAGTTATTTTATAAACCGCCATAATATTGTGTGGATTGACCGCGGGTCTCTAAACACAATTTATATGCATCGGAATTGACTGCGAGTCTCTGACGATGTTTTATCTGTTCTATAAAATATAGAACTATACGTTGGCCGGTTTGGGGGTTAACAGCGAGTTATTTTATAAACCGCCATAATGTGTGGATTGACTGCGAGTCTCTAAACACAATCTTTATGCATTGGAATTGACCGCGGGTCTCTGACGATGTTTTATCTAAAAATAGAAGTACCTATAATATGTTGGCTGGTTTGAGAGGATTAACTGCGAGTTAATTAATATATAAATTTAAAATATATTGATATTTTTTAAATCAACATAATGTATGGATTGACTAGGAGTCTCCGACAATGTTTTAAAAATAAAAATTAGCAACTACCGCACGTTTTCCCTCGCTCTTGTTCTATAAATAGAACTACATAATTATTATTATAATATTAATATCTTTGCCGTTTTATAGAGAACAGCTATTTCGAGCTAATAACTAGATTGACTGCGAGTCTTATCAGTTAACAACCTATGCGCGTCCCGTGCGATCCTTTTCTTCCAAATATAGAACTACGATTATAATTTACTATGTCTGTCGGTATATAATTATTATTATTAAATAAAACTTGCACCAATGTTGGGACTCGGGATACACCGCGAGTGTATAACGAAACTTACTTAATATCTACGTAACGTGATAGTTACTACCCTCAATATTTTTTGTAACATATTTTATCGACAAATAAGTCGATTATAACGAGCTACCCTAATATTTATTTTTTTAGGTCACTAAGACCGGACAATTGGGGAAATATCACTAAAAGTGATCAATATACGGGTTGATCCGGTTACGAATGAACCCGAAGCTTTCCCACTTCTAAACCAGGTGCCAACGGTCGATTCTGAGTACCGGTACCGATAGAACCGGACCAGATCCGGATAGATCCAGGGCTCCTACTGACGTTAGGTGAACCTTTGCTGGATTCGCCAGATTATGGTTTTAAATGATCCCAAAAACGATTAAGATAAGCTACTGCTTGTAAAACGTTCCTGATAATAAGTGTTGCAGATCGATTCCATTTCGATCGATTATTATCATTATAGATTTCACCTGACAAAGTCTCGATATTATCAGACTTATCAACAGTATCTGACTTATCTCGATATAAATGATTATCAAACTTATCAGATAATATATTATCAGACAAGACAACTTCGTAACGGAAACCTATAACATTCAGACTCGATAAGTCTTGTCTCAATATCATACCGAGATTATTATTGTTTCGCTGGATAATTCCAGTATTTGTTCTCAGAGACAAATTAGTACATCTCAATCAATCGGGTACCTTTTGGGCTCTGGCAAACTAGTAACCGTCGGCTGGCACCGCCAGCACCGTGCCGCTACAATCAACCTCCTTCGAGTTCGAAGAGCGTTGAGACGACTAAACGCTCAACACCGCAGCAGTAGTGCTGACAGTTATTTTTATACATATTTTATAGATGTTACTATTATAATTATTTTGGGCTTTATACAGCTATCCCCAACAAGCGGCCCGCGGGCCGCATACGGGCCACCGGGACTTTATTTGTAGCCCGTGTGATGTAAAACCATTTTGAAATTCACGCCCACGGGCAAAATATTATACAGTCAACGTGAAAGTCTTTTTCACTTCTAATCGTCAATTTTGAATAACGTTATTTTTAAAACCTAAAAATGTTTGTTGCGGCCCGCGACACCAACACCAAAAATGTTTGCGGTTTGCTTCGTTCCAAAAACAAAAACAGGTTGGGGACTACTGGCTTAATATATTATACATCATGACATCAATAAATTATTAGAATTTAAAACTATATCTTCGTGTACCCCCACCGAAGGTTACCTTATTTCAAAGATTTTCTTTTCCCCAAACAAAGCGGCGGAAAATATTGTATTATATTTTAAATACAATTTTTGAATTATTTTAAATTTGAAACCACTTCGTAAGTTTATTTCGAAATTACATGTTAATTTGGAAAATTAACCTTTAAGGCTTCCAAGCCAATACCTAAAAGAGGATATCTAGCAAAAATAGATTTAAGAGCCTACTTCTTGGTTCCTAGTAACTCACTAGTCGATCGAAAGATTTTAATTTACGAATTAAGAGCCTTAAGTCTTGACGTACAGACTATCCGATGCGCTAACATTTTTTTCACAAAAAATATAAAGAAGAAAACTAGACCAGGCGTAGGCTTTATTCCTTCGATCGCGGAAAAACAAAACACAATGCCTTTCTATTGTTATCGCGGCCCACTTGGGCCTTACGGGAGTTGAAGCGTTATCACTACTAGACTTTAACAATATCAGTGTTCTAGACGAGAATTCTTCAGCCTCAGGCGCCCCTTTTTTGATAACGTTTTATGGTTAATAGTGCCATGTGTGTATTAAATCCACAACAAATATGTAAATATTTAAGCCTTAACGTTTATAATATATATTATTATAACATAACTAGCTGTCCCGGCAAACGTTGTTTTGCCATATAAAGTATTTCGCCCATATAATTATTTTGTTGAGGTGAATAAATATGTATGTCACCATGGCAAAGTCAATGATTGCTATCCCGTCACACAAACAATGGTCGCCGTCGGTCTCGAGTTGTGGCAGTTTACTATTATTTATTCAACTAATTAATACACTCATCAATATAAAGATAGAAGAGTGGATGTTGTCCGATCCTCAACCCTAGCCGATATGCTCGCTAAGATTCACGAAAATCGGGCGAGCCGTTTCAGAGGAGTTCAACCATGCACACCGTGACGCGGGAGTTTTATATATTAGATATATTTTACAATAATATATGCCTATTAAAAACGGAATAATATAGAACAGTTAAATCAGTGTACTATTCGTGAGCTAGCTCAACTGATAGGTGTTTTGACACCTTCATATCCTGATTCCTGACTCCCACCGTGGAATGCAACTGGTTTTCAGCGATTAAAATATTTAATACTAAATAAAATATGCAATGATAAATACGATATCAGAATCACACTTATTCTTGAATAATAATTGTTAAAATATTCAGCTTGGTGGACCGAGAACACAATATTCTCGACTTTCAATCATATTAATATGCAATAATCACATTATCGACGACCACAGAGCCGGACCCAGTTAAAGCAGTAGACTCCTTAAAATTTATTCTAAAATACTTTACTTCGACTTAGATTTTAGATAAAATATGCTCTCCTCAATCTTATTAGTTAATAGATTTATTACAGAGATCTTCGTCCGCTCCATCGGAACCTTAGCCAAACAATTTGACAATGGGTGTAATACGATATCTTCTACAGCCATCACTGTGCACTGTCATTGTTTAAGAACAATATTGACATTATTGGTGAGTGACATTGGTTCAGATGAATGTGTAAAGCGCCTTTTGAAAGAAGCTTTCCTGTAAAAATCCTAGCCCATACCTGAGTAGTGTAGAACCCGGGATCCACTTATAAATTATTTGTTTTCTCTTGCACTCTTTACCTACAGCTGAATACTGATCATTGATTTAAAACTTTCTGCCTAATAAAACTCGGCAAAATAAAAAATAAAAATAGAAATACAGTTTTAAATAGCGGTATCGAAATTTATATTACAAAGACATAAACTCCCGGGCGTGATCGGGTGTTATTTTTTTTTTTATAAAAAAAAAAGAAGAAGAGGATATAATATATTGGTTATTACGCCCTGTGATGGTTATTCAAGATTATATTAAATAGGATAATGCTACAGTACGGGTTATTATTGCTAACGCTTAACACTCTGCACAGAACAGCCACCTCCCAGTCGGTCAGTTAGCCGCTGGATAAAGCAGGTGCTGTGCGAGAGCGGCGCGGCGTCGACACGAGCGTCGACACGGGGATTACTAATAGTCTTACTAATAGTGTCCAGTAGGACACTATTAGTAAGACGACAGTCGACAGGCAGGAGTCAGGACTAGCGATTCCAATACTTTCGCTATTTTCCTTAACCATAATTTCATCGACGAACAAAGTTTCGCTGAATTAGTTAAATAATCACCATGATCCCAATATAACTGTTATCATTTGAATCACAAACCATAGAGGTCTCTTACGTTTCGTTTCTACTGACTATTATTAAATTTATGGGCATAATGTTAAATTTTTTCTTGAATATACTATAATGATTACTATTCTTAATGTAATCTATTGTATTTTGTAAAAAAAAATCTTTCTTTAGTTACTCTGAAAATCTACTTTTGGTTAATTATATATCGAAGAATGAAGCGAAGAAATATAATAAATGATCAAACGAACTTACCAAGTGAAGTTCGATCATTATTATATGAGTCGCTTCGAAGATATAATCTCCCTCCCACCCAGTCTGCACGAAACTATGTTTGCTGCAGTAACCCAAAGAAAGAAAGAAAGATTTTTTGCATTACCTCTCTCTAAACATAATGAAGCACGCCGGAACGTCGAGTGACCGTCACGAGCGGGTAACATTTGAAGTACCCACATAGGTACGTCTTTAAAAAAACGCGATTGCCTAGCTGATAGGCAAAGGTACTACTTTTGGTTAATTATATATCGACGCCCCCAAGCAAAAAGTCCGTAATGTGTTATTATGGACTTTTTCCTGTTATGTGAAATTCGTGATCAGAAGACTGAAATACACCTTGTGATTTTTTTCTGGATTTTTCTTAGTGATATTTATGAAGATATAATGAAATATATGTTTATTGCACGGAAATAAATTATAAAACTTTACGAGCAAAAGTACTGTAACCCAATCTTACAAATAAATATTTCTCATCTTATTTTGGTAACACCTGTTTACTGGATTATTGCCATAAAATAAATTCATTATGGTTTTGGTAAATGCTAATTGCTATGCAAAAGGTATTGAGTATACCTCAATCTGAAGTGTCAGCGTTCCATTATAAACGGAAATATCCTTGCTACAATTTTACTGTTTACGAAAAATTGGAATATCCTATTCGGAAAATAGGATATTGTTATGTGTGGCATTATCAAATAGCCAAAAGTGGTAGCACAGAAATAGGAAGTGCCTTATTTTTATTTTTCAAAAGTGAAAAAGAGAGAGGTTTTTATAATTTTTTTACTAAATTCAGATGGATGGTATGGACAAAACAAAAATCGTTATATTTTTGCGCTATTTATTTATGCTGCTAAACTTCTTGCGATTTCTATAACTCATAGATTTTTTGAAACAGGCCATTGTCAAAACGAGGGGGATTCTATGCATGCTTGTATAGAAAAAAATCTAAAGAATAAAATATTGTTGTGTTGAAGGAAACACACAGAATATTGTGTAAGGTTTATTAAAACAAATTATTGAACTCTCAAATCAGTTTTATAAAAAACACAAAGTAATTGAGGGGGTCTAGGTCAAGAAACGGACGATTTTCAAGATTTAAACGGGCACAGGAGACAAAATATATAGTAATTTAAATTATGAAAAAATATATGTGTTAGTTAAGTATCTAACATATTGGAATTCATATTCCATTACACAATATCATGAACTTCACTCGATAGAAAAAAATCCCAAGGTTACATCTTCTTTTAACGAAATTGCCATAGTACTATGTCCAAATTGTTAGGAATTTTTAGATAATTTTTGTAATGAATTAAAAAGAAAGAATATATCTATGTAGTGTCGTTTATTTGACTCGATTTAATTGATGTATAAAAGAACGACGATCAAAAATCTATAAAATTGCAGGCGCAAAGTGTGTGACTGAAAGCACCAGCCGAACCAATTTTATAGTTTTTTGATCGTCGTTATTTTATACAATAATTAAATTGAGTCAAATAAACGATACTAACTAGATATATTCTTTGTCTTTAATTCATAAAAAGATATCTGAAAATTCCAATTTGGACGTAAGTAGTATGGCAATTTCGTTAAAAGAAGATGTAATTTTGGGATTTTTTTCTATCGAGTGAAGTTCATGATATTGTGTAATGGAATATGAATTTCAATGTGTTAGATCCTTAACTAACACATATATTTTTTTCATAATTTAAATTATTATATTGTTATGTCTCCTGTCCCCTGTTTAAATCTTGAAAATCGTCCGTTTCTTGACCTAGACCCCTTTAATTACTTTGTGTTTTTCATAAAACTGATTTGAGAGTTCAATAATTTGTTTTGATATGAATAAACCTTATTTATACACAATATTCTGTGTGTTTCCTTCAAACCTTGTAATATTGCAATTAATAAATTTGTCGAATAAATATCGGTATTAGTGCTAACACTGTATTAAATTTCTTATTAAAACTAATGTAATTTAGCAATACAGTTTCTGCATAAATATTATATAACCGCAATAACATCGTAATATTAACATACGCGCCCTGTTTGACATTATAAATTACATTATAAAAGTCCATAATATAATGTTACGGATGGTAGTTTTTTGTAAAGTTACTGCAAAAACCCTGTAAGTGTTAATAGCGTAATTTTTTACTCATGACTTGTCCTGCATTATTTATTTTCACAGATTACTAGCTTATGATTAAACATATTTGCATACTGATTAAACAATTACATGCACCAAAAAATTAGGTTTTATTTCATATATCAAGGTTTTAAATATTTCCCCGCGTTGCCAAAATATACACAAAAAACAGTAAATCATCGCTCCTGTAAAATTTGGATTTTTCGGTTACCGACTTTTTGCTTGGGGGCGTCGATATCTTCGAATGAAGCGACTCATATAATAATGATCGAACTTCACTTGGTAAGTTTGTTTGATCATTTATTATACATATTATATACCTAATGAAAATAGAAATATTTATATTTTACCTTTTATATTTTGAGAAAGCTGGTTTTGAAGTAGAAAGAAACTTTATTGTAGCAAATCTTTACTTACTACAAGATACAACATTCCTGACAGTTTTCTTTCCAACCAGCAGCAGCATCACTGCCGACTATAATGTTGCGTGCGAATTGTGCGAACCGTCAATATTAACACAACGGACACCTCCCGGTCAAACAACCACCATACATATTGTATCCGGTATACTAACGTGGCCGTGGGTGAAAGATACTTGGCAGGAATCGGCTCGACGCCGGCCGTTAAAAATTAACTACTGCATCGTAATAACATTCCAATCCCAAACAGTTTGGCAACTTTTTAGTTGTCAAACTGTTTTTCTGGTGCTAAAGCTTTTCTGGTGTTTCAGAGACACATTTTAACTCTAGTTGTTCATGAGTGACAGTATTCAGTAACCAGCTGTAGGTGAAGTATACTGTCCTGCAAAACTTTCAGCTTCGCCTTAAATCACGGTTACCACGGTTTCGGCCAATAATCTTTCGCTTGGACATTCAAGACTAGTTTCAATAAAAACCTACTTTAATTTTATAATTCAAATTTAGTTTAAGTTTACTGTGCTTTTAATACCGCCTGCCGTGTAATTGTGAAGGCCGGCAGGCCGACGCGCGCCGGGATGGGTGTGCACGTACTGTTTGACAAGGGGTTGTAATTCGATTTAGCTTAATCATTGTTTGCGTTCACGCCTATTGTGCTACACGTACGAGGATGACTCGAAAAATATAAACATACGGTCTATTGTATTCTTTACATTAATGCAGAGTTAACAATTTATAAGAGAACTGACCGGCAAAGTGATTACGTAACTTGCGATGGCTATGCAACAAGCATTTGACAGATATACAGTAACTGCTGTTTTGTACCTGACTTTAAACTTTAAAAACTCCTAACAACGTAGTTGAATCTAGTGCACGCACGTCTTCTAAATGCGTGTGTAATATTTCCTTTATGATAAATTTTTTGAGGCAGTTTACACTCTTAGCATAAGTAATAAAAAGATTAACAAAGTGTTTGTCCTTATCTGGTACATTGGAAAAGTCGCCTGACCTTGCGGTCAATACATTGCATACACGGTGTCAATCTTTTTATTAATAATGCTAGGAGCATCGCAAGTTCCGAAACCAGTCGAACGGCTGATATTGCACCGGCTGGTATTGCACCCGGATGAAGCCCGAACTGGCGTATAATTAAATGTGACGGCCACTTGTCGCGATAATAACATCATGTCAGTTACATCCGACATAATGAATTCACGACAGCCTCGTACAGACAGACACGGCATTTGGCAAATATATTAGACGATTACAGCCAGCGCCACGTGCCGCCCTGGCGCTTCGCCCCGGCGCCCTAGGGCCACGCGCCGCGCCCTGCGCCCTGTCATCACTGCACCTTTGATTTATGATAACATGTTACTATTTACCTGCACACAACGATGAAGGAATAATAATATGTTGGCTCACTGATGCACCCATAGTGAGTAAATACAAATTTTATGGAAAAGTTTCTTGTGGATTAGCCAATGGTCACAGAGATGTTGAAGAGTTATTTTCGCGGATCTCAAATATCCATAACAAATTTTATAAATATCATACAGACAGCCTTACTTTCGCATTTATAATATTTTTCGTAACAGCTTTTGACTAGCGATGAACTCCACCATGTCTCTACAATTTTTCCATTGTATGCCAGTATCTTCAACTGTATTTATTTAACACACTGAGTGCTGACTGCTGATTAACAAATTGTAATAATCTAGAACCTACACAGAGTCTGATCCATAAACACTTGCCATGTTGAAAATTTTTCAACAATTCAAGTTGCTAGGAAGTACAAATCACTTCCTACATCTATCAAATTTTTAGTTTAGTTAATTTCCTTAATTTTAACTGTATTATTTATTTTTTCTAAATAATTATTTTGAAAAATTTAAAATGTCTGTTAGCCATGGTTATTATGGATCTACCACTGTCCTGACATTCGCAGGCCCTTTGAACCACCGCGTCGTTTACAGCTCATATCTCCACTCTATAAAACGCAACAAAACACACAAAGCCGGACCTCCCACACCTTTGTCTGTGGCCTATAAAATTAAAAAAAAATAAGAAAAATTTCAAGTACCGGAAGCAGGCGAGGGGGCAGCGGGGAGGTGAGGGGCGGCGCGGGGGGCGGAGGGGGGCGCACGGTAGCGGCTGATACGTCAATTAGCGGGCAAACGCGAGAATGCCATGTGAACAGTACAAAGTGCACAGGGTGTGATAGTTTTGACTGGGGAGTTGAGACTACAATGTATATTCCGATAGATAGATAGAGAAGGTAAGGTACAAACAGGTTTCTTGAAGGGCTTTAAATCGGAACATATTTGGGATTACAGCATTGAGTTACTTTCTTAATTCTACCCGACGGTAATCGCCATCTTCTCTCGCTAAACGAGCCTATAATTTCTATTATGCAAGGACATAGTATAAATTAGGACGCGAATAGTATAAAGGTAATCTATATGGCCTATGGCATTAAATTTTATAAAAAATTGTCCAGTAGAAGTATGATTTTTTGTAATTAGTATAGAAAAATCACATTCTTTACTCTACCATGTTGGCATACATTATTATAAATTGGTCTTTACGCTTTACCCAAATACCACAAAAACGAGCAGAAAATCTTTACCAAACTATCATAAAATAAAACGCGAACTCATAAATCCCGATCAAATTTCTTCCAAACATAAACTTTAAAAATATACAATTTAAATAATATAGAGCTAATACTGTTTCGTTCATTGTTAATTGTTAGTTGTTTATAGGAATAAAAGCAAGTTATGTTATTAATCGATATAAATAAAAAAAGACTTTCAATTTTGTTAGTCTCGCTGTAACTCGAGAATGGCTGGACCAATTTGGCTGATTGTAGTCTTTAAATATTCGTGGAAGACGAGGAAGAGGAAGGTTTATATCAAAAGGAAAGTGATACAATGTTTACCAGGTCATATTATAGTAGGCAATTAAAGTCTTCAGAATTAAAAGAAAAATGATCTCAAGTGTACAGCATCACCCTGTAGAGATGTAAATGAGTCGCACACGCCGCGCGCCGAACGTTTTCACACGTCGGCCGGCTCCTCGCCGCTACCGACTGCCCGCTACCTAGCGAGTAGCGCTGTCCGAGTATCATGTTCTATGACCTAGTGCTCCCTATGTGACCTAGACTTCCGTTGGTGGACTAGTACTACCTCATAGTTGTATTCTAAAGTAGTCGTTATCGTTGTTATCATATTATTTAGTACCGTTGCGCCAAAATTCGTTTAACGCATGGGACACATGCATACATTTTTCCCGGGATTTTTGAGTCACGGGAAATGGGTTTAGCAGGTTAGGCGTGAAGAGATAACAGACAGATAGACACACTTTCGCATTTATAATATTAAGTATGAATTTCTGTTTCCGCAAAAGCCTTTTTTCGTAACAGAAATTGTAAGTTCACCTTTTTTTTTTTATCGCAGGGGAAATCCCGGGTTGGGTACCCTGGGGGTATGTGAGACTCCTACTCACTAAAACCATTGTAAGTTCACCTTACTTTACAGTAGTTGGTCTCTACCAAATGTTGCTATACAACTCCATTCCACAAGTTACAACCGCGACTATACTATGGTTATCATGGATTCATGGGTTCTTGTTAACCCAGCACTGGACAACTGTTTAAGGCCCTATAGACCCGAAAATTAGCAGGTCGATGTCTGTCAGTACGAATATCGACGTAAAGGACATTAAAATAACATTCATATCAGCGCGCCTTGTACAGTGGCGGTTACGACGCTCGCCGCGTACTTGATAGGGCGAAATAGGAGAAAAAAAACCTTTTTTCTTTGATAACTAAACCAAAATGCAAAATGTAACCACAAATTATTCTTCTTTAAGTTATGAGCTTTTCGTAGATATGATTTTTGAAAGTAAAACTATCATAAGCTTCATGAAAAATAAGAAAAATATCACAAAATATTCGAATTTAGCCTCCTCTTCGGAGTTATTTTTGATCGAGTGAAGTTTTCAATATTATGTTTCGAACCACAAATTGTCAAAGTACATTAAGTAAACAACAATGTGTATTTTTTTTTGGCTTTTAAAAGTCACTATTTGTTTGTTTATTATTGATTCAAAGTCATGTAAAATTGGGTCTATAGGGCCTTAATACCTCGATCGTGGAAAAACCAGACACAATAGCTTACCTATTGTTATCGCGGCCGCATGTGGCCGCTTGGGAGTTGAAGCATAGTATCTCAGACAACAAGATGAACAAGATATAATGTGACGTCATCGCTCATCTCACATACTTATTACCTGCTATAGGTTTTTATTTGTTTTTATACTTAGTCAAAAGTTAAAACGCTATTCAAATATACCCCATATAACCCCATAGTACCCGTTGCAGCCCCATCACAGTAGTATCAATGTCTAATAAAAGAATCGGTAAATTATAAAGTCAATAGTCACAGTCAGCGTGAGTAGTTTCGCACGGGGCACGGGGCACGCCGGGGCATACTGTGGCCTGTGGAGCACGCCGGGGCATTTGCCATTTGGGGCACGCCGGGGCATTTGCCATTTGGGGCACACTGGGCCCCACTGCGAGGGTGAGCCCCCGTCTCGCTGATCCGCCGTGATTTAATATTAATGATGTTTTAACCTTAGTGATTTATTTCAATCGGACCGAGTTACGAGTTGAAGCGGTTGACTTTGGTAGGACTCGATTTTTACAGCTCTCACCTTTAAAATATTATTTAAATTAAATAACTTAAGCAAATTCTGTTAAGCGAAAGAACTGCATTAAAATCGGTACATCAGTCTTGAAGCACTGATAGACAGACTTAAGCCTGTTATTGACGATTGATTTGTAAAAAAATTGCCTACACTTAATGATTTAATAGGAACTTATATTATGTTATGTACAGTGTAAGAAATATATTGAAGAAAGTTTTGATCTTCAGTAATTCGAGAAGCGCATACACTGAATACTGAAACAAAAAGTACTCTTTCTGTCAACGTTTTAAACGATGGAGCTAGCACTGTTGACAATCCAAACGCCGACGCACCGGCCGTCAACGCACCTGCAGCGCGCTCTTCTAATGTTGCGAGTGTCCATGGATGACGGTAGTTGCTTTCCATCAGGTGACCCGTTTGCTCATTTGCCCCCTTATTTTATTTAAAAAAACGCCCGTAGTCCGCAACCGCTTATGCCTCACACCGCTCAACCCCCGGCTTTGTTTATTGCTAATAAGCCGCGCGTCTTGGGGTTCGGTAATTTTTATTGTGGACTACCCGCGCCCCCCCCCCTTCCCTGCACCACCCCCGCACACGTGGCCGGCTGCACCATGAATACAAATCCACGTATTAAAAACTAATTGACTATAAAGTTAATCTTTGATAACCGATAGCGGGAAATGAGGCGGTTATGTTTTATCAAGTTCAAGGTTCAAATTCTTACTGCCGCACTCAGAGATTTTAAATGATGATTAAACTTCAATTTAATGAAGAGTTTGATTGTACGGGGCTTATAGTCAAAATCTTCATTTAATTACTAACAGTTAACTGATTAATATTCGTCTCTGAGGACGGCAAACTTAAGAATTGACTGTCGACCTCGGCGTGGGTTGATTCCACTCATCATCATCGCTGGCGTTTACTGCTGGAAGGATTAGGTAGGCATCCCCCGACGAGCCCTTACCGTCCCGATCTTGGGCGACGCTGGCCATCTTCAAATCGTCGGTCTATGGAGCTGCAGGGCACCTCCGCTACTTTTAATGACTCTCCTATAAATAAAAAAGAGTCTTTTTTTTATCAGTCATCAGTTTGTTTAAATAAGTTGGCGACCGCCGCTCTTGTAAGTTGCAACACATCTTACGATTGTGTGCTAGTTTTCCTCAAGTTTTTACCTGACACAAATGCAACTATTTAGAGTACAATTCGTTAAGGCTCAATCTATTTCATGTTGAACGTGACCGCGCTGTCGGCACTGCTACTACACTCAAGATCTACGTATCCATACTTTATATTATAAATGCAAAAATGTGTCTGTCTATTTGTCCGTATGTCTGTCTGTCTGTATGTCTGTCTGTCTGTCGATTCAGATTTCGATGAAAAGTATGGAGATAGTTTGAGTCACGGGTAATTATTCCGCAACGTTAATGTTATATGTAGTACTAAATACGTAGTTAAATCTCGTGTGCAGTATTAAATTAAAATAGTATTTATTTAATGACTGTGCGACGTACGCAGTACTACATGTGCACGATTCAACAGAGCTGCTGAGCGACTTTCATCGTCCCCATCGTCCATCGAGCGTCAACTTTGTCGCTAGTACGTCAGCTGCCACTGACCGTTATTCCCTAGAACTAGTAACTAGAGCAGTGCACTACCCTCATTACTGCGCTCTCTGTTTGCGGATACTGTTGGCGCCAATGACTCGCTCGGTGTATGTAGAGCTAAAGTAGAGCAGCTGTTCCTAAGACGGAAACGTGCAGCCACGCAGAAGTGCACGTTCAAGTCGACTACTTCTTATTTAACTGTAAGATAAAAACAAAACTTCGTATAATCGTCGATTTCAGGGATTAATTTTATATACTAGACCAGCAATATTTTTATTTAATAACGTTTTTATGTGTGTGCTGCATCCGAATAAAGCTGGACTTAGGCTTTCTGGTTGCGTATCCCATAGAATTATAACCGTAACGTATTAACATCGTTGGCGTATCCGGGCAAAATAACCTAGGGAGCTTTTGTAGATGTCTATGTTATCTAAGTATAATTTCATATGAAAAAACTACGAATGTTAGACGATTTAACGTTTACGTACGCGCGATAACAATCCTATTTAACACTGAATTTTTATAGAAACTTCTCAAAAGCAGGACAAGTTGGCTTGTTTTTCCGGCTATTAGATTTGGCGACGAAAACTCAAGGTACTAGTAGGTATTATTCTTTTAAAGAATCATTGTGATGATGAATGATAAGTAAACAGCGTGTATTGACTCAGCAGGTCTCTATGTCGGCGATAAGTGTTCTAATGGCGCGGGCGCCGCGTAAGGAGAGCACTTTTAGCGCGCAACAGCGGAATGTTACAACAAACACAACATGGCCGACCTATGTATGAAATAATTGGAGAAAAACATCAGAACTCCGACTATAACATTGCTAGACTAAAAATAAGGTCAATAAGCCCTACATATCGTCGTTGAGTCATGAGTGCCAATGCCTGGAGGTGCTTATTTTACATGAGAAGGAAAAAACGATTAACTTTTTAGGTTTTATTTTCAGAATTTTCCTATAATTTTTGTTGCATTAAAGTAAAGAACTAAACTGAACGTAAACACGGATTTAATAATGTGTCGTTACACCTCTCATGCTATATCCATCAAGCCGTTCAAACTATAGAAGTTAAGGCGACGCCTTGATAATTTGGCTGTAGCAGTATCGATTTTTCTCAGCAATGACTAAAGCTAAGAAATTGAAGTTCATTGTCAGTATTCATCATGTCTTTGTCTTTGAATGATCCATAGCATAAAAGGATTGGTCAACTTTTATAACACAGAATAATCAATCAAAAGACCTCTGTAAAAAAGGGATTCCCATTTTGCCAACAGAGGAGAGTGATTTAAGCTTCCAAAATTTGAACATAGATTGGTTCAAGCATACACTTTAATTTGCCCATAATCGTTAGCTTATATAAAATATATATTTTATGGTTTTTAAATTACGCGACAAAAACCATTAAGTATGTCGCTTACGCCCTTTCCATTTTTTGCTGTTCCATTGCTTGTTTTCTATGACAAGAAAACAAGCAATCTAAAACATATCCAACACGGTTCTTTACTTTAACGCGGCGTCAAATTAAGGGGGCGACTAAGCCAAAATTTTCGATGTTATTATTTATTTTTATACTTGAAAATAAACCACGAATTGTTTCATTTTCTAAAATTAGATACTACATTGTATGTACAAGAATTTAATCTGAGCAAAAACACGATATCTCAAAATTTTCTCGATAGAAAAAAATCACAAAGATGTATCTAATTTTCACGAATTTTTCATTTATTGCGATAACCATGCATTGAACTAAGTTAATATTTTAACAAATTGTATAAAATTCTATCATTGAGAAACCGACCTAGCGGATTTCTTAAATGTTGTATATTTATTGAGTTTTTGAGAAAAAAACTAATTTGGTGATGAATCCGCGTCGTCCTTTTTCACCTGGCATGTGAAAGACGGGCGTGAGTGTGAAGAGAGAAGGACGATGTTTGATTTTTAGGGTTAGTCGCCCTCTTAATTGAATAATTATTATTATTACCTATCTATAGGTACATAGTACATACTACCCTCAAAAAACATAAAACCATTCTGGTAACGTCGGGTAAAAATATCACTGAAAGTTTTCCGCGGCGCCTCTTGACGTATAGTTTTCACGAACTTTTCCATGATTTTTCCATTTGCAGAGATTCTTAATCTGGAATGTGTCAGTTATGATCTTAACTCTTTTCTTCACAGTGGTCAGTAGAATTAACCACATATTTATTCGCGTGTTTTTTTATATAGCGACATATAATATTGGTTGAAGTTTGCATTAATATAAACAAAACTAACATGTAACATTTGAATAGCACAAGCAATCATATTCTGACGGTCAAAAGGAGAAGTTAACTATCAAACGAAAACTTGGAAATTCTTTGTTCTGCAAGTGTTTTATTTCATTGCTAAGTTAATATTTACCAATATTAATTATTTTTATGTTCAAATTGTTGATATATGATTAATCTTGTATAATATTTATAAATATCAAAAACAAAAAAAATGATTTTGAAAATTAGACCTTATTTCCACTGTCTAGCAACGTTATTTTGCTATTTTCTTCACAGTGGTCACCTATAGTAACCACATCAGATCTGACTCCCCGATCAACCCACATATGAAAAACCGCAAAATCTACTTATAAGTATGCCTAAGTAATAAAGAACACACAAAAATATTAGTCTTACATGGTCTTACTCTGAAAATAAAAATCTGTGCCGAAAAGAGTTAATAAGTACCTAAGTACTTTAATACGTAAGTAATTAATTATTAAGTAGAAAATTGAAAAGCTAGTCCTATCTATCTACTTATTACCGGTTTTAATTGTATTTTCAAATAAAAATCTGAGACGCCAATAATAATAGGACGACTTGTAACGATTCTAGGTATAGGTCTACCAGGATCTGATGGCAAATTTGTATGGGAGATTTTCATAATTTTTGACGTGACAACGTCTTATAATTCGATATGGGCTGCGCGCACGAAAAAACATGACGCAATATGCGGCGTTACCTCGCTCTGAGGCGTTCCATTTTAGTTGTTTAGCAGAAATGTACAGTCGGGGAAATGAGTTGTTTAGCAAAAATGTACAGTCGGGGAAATGAGTTGTTTAGCAGAAATGTACAGTCGGGGAAATGAGTTGTTTAGCAGAAATGTACAGTCGGGGAAAATTGTGCTAAGCAGAAATGTACAGTCGGGGAAATGAGTTGTTTAGCAGAAATGTACAGTCGGGGAAAATTGTGCTAAACAGAAATATACAGTCGGGGAAATGAGTTGTTTAGCAGAAATGTACAGTCGGGGAAAATTGTGCGAAGCAGAAATGTACAGTCGGGGAAATGAGTTGTTTAGCAGAAATGTACAGTCGGGGAAATGAGTTGTTTAGCAGAAATGTACAGTCGGGGAAAATTGTGCTAAGCAGAAATGTACAGTCGGGGAAATGAGTTGTTTAGCAGAAATGTACAGTCGGGGAAAATTGTGCTAAGCAGAAATGTACAATCGGGGAAATGAGTTGTTTAGCAGAAATGTACAGTCGGGGAAATAAGTTGTATAGCAGAAATGTACAGTCGGGGAAAATTGTGCTAAGCAGAAATGTACAGTCGGGGAAATGAGTTTTGACGTGACAACGTCTTATAATTCGATGGAGCCGGCTGCACGCACGAAAAAACATGACTCATGCGGCGTTACCTCGCTCTGAGGCGTTCTATTTAAGGCTTGAAGTGCAAGCGAGAGCACGGAACGAGCGACAAAGAGGCACGTTGTCACGTTCAACTATCGTCAGTAAACCGACCTTACAGACAACCGTTTTTTTATATATTTGCATGTTTCACACAAACAGAATCAGCCGCTATTTAAAGGAAAAAAAAGGATCAAAATGTTTTATTCCAATTACCCCGGTATTGTTATAGTCAGTTTCTTTTCTCCCTTTTTGCCATGATCCTGGTAGACCTAGATATAACGTTTCCCCTACTTTAAACATTATTTAGTTGTTACGTACACGTATCATTTAGATTTTAAGGTATTATACCTATACTTTTCCAGACAACACTTGGATAGGATAGTACGTATATTTTAAAAGTTAATTCCTTATTTTTAAATTAAGAAATGTTTAACAATAGAATAATAAAAGACTTTGTATGTTTTAATAAGAGAGAGAATTTAATATTAAAGAGGTCGCCGTCTCCGCGCTAATGAAATTTCTGTGTCGACTGCAGACGCGGACAGATACTGATGCTCCCCGGGGAGAGCGCGGACCCCGCCCGGGGAGAACCGGGACCCCAAAGTGGGGAGAGACCCACGCCGACCATGCGGAGGGATAGTGGAAAGTGGCGGTTAATTATCGTTAATGTTTTAAGTATTAGAAGCGTATTTTTATGCTAAGATTATATTGCAAAAATAGTATTATAGTTACTATGCCACAAGTTACTGAACTAGGTAATTAATATCCTGTCGAATACGTGACGAAATAAGTTTGAACAGCAAAGCATACAAGTAGCGCCATCTATGAAGAGTGCTTGTATTCTCAAGGCATAGAAACGCCATCTATCGGTGAAATTATTAAACAAGATCTATACAAACTCGTACTGTGAGTGGTATTGTTGTGTTTGTGTTAAAAACTAGATGGCGCTAAACATAGGAATTTTGTTCATTACGTCGTTGTTTTCAGATTCTAGATGGCGCTAAGTATGTCATTAAGAAAGTAGAAGAGGTTAGCTATATTCTATAGACCGGGTCACCAAATGGCGGACCACGGTCCGCATCCAGACCGCCGACCCATTGTGTGCGGACCAAGCATGCTCGAAGATGATCTTAGTTCATCTTAGGACTTCAACATCTCCAGGATTTAATGTCAATAAATCTATAGCTTGCACCATAATTAAACTCCAAACTTTAGAGAGATAATTAGCTACAAAAATAGGTACTTTTCTCATTGTTATCTAAGTAAATACCTTTGTTATTTCCGTAATCACCTTTGTTTAATATATTTTTTTATAAAAAGTGTGGACCGCGAAGGTCATTTCATGTCTTGAAACGGACCCTGAGCGAAACTAATTGGTGACCCCTGCTATAGACCTACAAGACCGTTTTGGCGCGTCGAAACCAGCAGTTATCGCAACTGGCAAACTGTGTGGAATCCAAACACCTGTCAGAGTGACACCAGGCACCAGCGTTATATTTTTGAAGTGAAAACTTTTTTTTTTTTAATACATTTATTTAAGGTCGCTTAGAACAACAAAGGTTATCAGCGACCACAAGCACAATTACAATAATTTATATCAAACTGTAAAGATTACAGAATTTTAGGAATTGCAGAGCATTACAACACATATCAGGATCACTTGATATAAGATAACTATCACTACAAAGGTTAAACATTTGGCGTTCAGAAATATTATTTACACAATCGAATAAAACATGTTTGACTGAGAATGGTGAGCTACATCTAAGGCAAGTCTTAGGAGTGCTTTTCGTGATATAATGTACATGAGATGCGTTGGTATGGCCTATTCTCAGACGTGTTAATATACATTGGTCTTTTCTATTATGTTTTAAAGTATATTTGGTTTCACCTTTCAAAACATCTCGCCTTAAATAGTGTAATTTAGAAGATTCAGCATTCCAATTTTGGTTCCACGTAAGATTTATTACATTGTATAGGTCTCGTTTGGCGTCGAAAAGTATGATAGGTATTTCGTTACTACTGTAGGGCATCGAACTAGCTTCCCTAGCCACTTTGTCGGCTTTTTCATTGCCGTCTATTCCCTGGTGAGAGGGTAACCATATAATTAGTACATCAACTGATAGTTCTTTCAACTGAAAAACGACAGAGTGTATCAATTGTATAAGAGGGTTTTCAGAAAAGCAGTTTTGAGCAGCTAAAAGGGAAGATTCCGAATCAGTAAAAATGGCGTATTTTGAGCTTACAGGGTTTGTTAAAATCATTTTTACGGCACAGTAAATTGCATAGGCTTCACAGGTAAATATAGAATATTGTTTAGGTAAACTGATTGCGGTGTAATCAGAATCGAGAATAATGGAGCAGCCGGTTCCGTTATCAGTTACAGATCCGTCTGTGTATATTAATTTATAGTCACGGTAATTTTCAAGTAGTTCTAAATAAAGTTTACGATAAACTAAAGCATCACTAGATTCTTTACTATAATCGCAGAGGGATAAATCCACTCTAACATTGTTTTTTATCCATGGGGGAATAGGATGATTATGTCGAGCAAATAATTTAGGAAGGGAAATATTTAAAGTTTTCAAGTATTTTTTTAGACGTAATCTTAGTGGAACCGGCAGTCTCACTTCGGTCTGGAATATATTATATAGATGATCGACCGAAATAATATCATTAATAGGATTTAACGGAGTTGATGTAACATTATACGTATAAGAAAGACAAAGCTTGATTCTTCTAAGCCACAAAGGAAGTTCACCTGATTCTACAATTAAGCTGTGAGAGGGACTAGTTCTGAATGCCCCTAAACATAACCTTATGGCGGTTTTTTGAATAGAATTTAAACTGTTTAGTAATTTTTTATTAGATTGAAAGGATTATTTTGTCTGGAAAATATAATGAACTCTGTCTTAGATTTAGAAAACTTAAAGCCATTTTCGTGGGACCATTTCTGTATTGAATTGAGAGCATTTTGAACTATTTGTACAGATGTATCAATATTTTTACCAACGCAATACACAGTCAAATCATCAGCGAAAAGCAAACCCTTGACTGGAGACTTTATGACAGTAAGGACATCATTAATAGCTAAAATAAATAGGATTACACTGACTACAGAACCCTGAGGAAGTCCATTATCGATTTCAATAGGATCAGAACATGTATTATTTATTTTTACTTTAATTTTTCTATTGGACAGAAAATTATTTACAAACATAATAATATTTCTTGTAAATTTTAGGCGTTTAAGGCATGAAGCACCACCTTTTTTGAAACCATTTCGTAAGCCTTCTCAATGTCCATTGATACTGCTAATAGGTGACCTTTTAGAGCTAAGGCATCACAAATAGCTGAATCTAGTAATACTAAATGGTCATTTGTCGAACGAAATTTACGAAAGCCACTTTGGAATGGTGATATAAGTTGTTCATGTTCTAATTTCCAACGAATGCGATTAGCAATAATTTTTTCCAAAATTTTGCAAAGATTACAAGTCAAAGCAATGGGCCTGTAATTTTTAGGAAGGGTATGATCCTTGCCCGGTTTTGGAATTGGGACAATAACGGATGTACGCCATATCTCAGGAAATAAATTATTTTGCCAAATTTTATTGTGCAACTTTAAGAGATATGAAATACCACTTTTTGGCAGATGTTTAATTAAGCAATTGGGTATACCGTCTGGGCCAGGAGAAGAATTTTTACAATTCCGTAAAACAAAATGAAGCTCCTCAATGGTAAGTAAACTGTTTATTGTATTATCCTCTTTTAAAATCGTGCTATTAGCTATATTAGTAGATAAATCTACGCGAATATTTGAGGAATGTAAGGTGAATTCATTACTATAATTAGAGTTTGAGGAAATTTTTTGCAAAGTTTTTTGCTAAAAAGTTACATTTATCAACACTGTTTGTAATTTTATTCAAATCATCATCAAGTAAGGAAGGGGAAAGTGTGTTTTTATTACAATTTTTTAACTTGTTTATTTTATTCCAGATTTCTAAAGACGGAGTTTGAGGAGTTATTGAAGAAGTGTAAGCATGGCAGGATTTAAGTTCAGTATCTTTCAAGAGTCTTCTAGCAAAAGATTTTGTTTTTTTATAATTAATCAAATATTCGACTGTCTTAAATTTTTAATATTTTCTATGTGCCCTTTTGTAATCTTTTATCACGGTTATACAATCATTAGTAAGCCAAGGCAATTTTTTTCGATGATTTTTACTACCACGTGACTTTGGAATGGCTTGATTTGCGGAATCAATTATTAAATTACTAAATCTAGATAAACATAAATCAATTGTAGTTTCATTAATTAAATTAATATCATATAATTATCCAATTCCCTTATCTATAAGCGATTCATACAAATCCCAATTTGCTTTTTGAAAAATCCATTTGGGAACGTTAGAATTATTTATTTCCGAAGAAGAGGAATGACTTAATATAATCGGATAGTGGTCACTATCATGGGGGTTATCTAACACATTCCACTGAAATAATGGAGCGATCGCACACGAAGATAACGCTAAATCAATCGCGCTAGTTGTAGCATTAGCAACATTTAAATGAGTGGGACGATTTTCATTTAATATAGTTAAGTCATTGTGTGTATCTAAAATATTAAGGACAATTTTGCCACGGGAGTCCGTTTTATAACTCCCCCATGATAAACTATGGCTATTAAAATAACCAATCAAAAGAAATGGCTTCGGAAGTTGATTAATTAAATCAACCAAACTTGCTCAATTAAAGCAGTACTATTCGGTAAATAAATATTACATACAGTTATTTTGGTAGGAAAATTTATAATACAAGCAACGGCTTCTAAATTCGTATTAAGATTGACTACATACAGTTATTTTGGTAGGAAAATTTATAATACAAGCAACGGCTTCTAAATTCGTATTAAGATTGACTACATACAGTTATTTTGGTAGGAAAATTTATAATACAAGCAACGGCTTCTAAATTCGTATTAAGATTGACTACATACAGTTATTTTGGTAGGAAAATTTATAATACAAGCAACGGCTTCTAAATTCGTATTAAGATTGACTACATACAGTTATTTTGGTAGGAAAATTTATAATACAAGCAACGGCTTCTAAATTCGTATTAAGATTGACTACATACAGTTATTTTGGTAGGAAAATTTATAATACAAGCAACGGCTTCTAAATTCGTATTAAGATTGACTTCTGATATAAAAATATTAGACCTAATATAAGACACTACACCACCACTTGCATGGGAAATATTATTTTATTATTAAAGTGAAAACTTCTTTAGCGGCGTTGAGCACTTTTGTGGGATGGATGGGTAAAAACTGTGAAACTCGCGTCAGATTCTCATGCTGATCGAAAAACCGTAAGACGGTTGGAGAGTAGTGTTGTAACATCGAAATCGATTAATCGAACAATCGATTGTTTTTTTTCGATTGTTGATATTTTTTAATCGATTTCGATTTTAATCGGGTTTCGATTAATTAAAAAAAAATTGATTTTTTTTAAATCGATTTTCATAAAAAATGGATTAAAAATTTAATCGATTGTAAGGGTTTCGAAATCGATTTTTTAAAAATCGATTTTCATAAAAAATGGATTAAAAAAATGCACAACGTTAATAATCAAGTTTTCACTTCTGCCGGCACTCCCGGAGTGCAACCCGTCTTTTTTTTATTCCTAGATACTGTAATTTATTTTAATTTCGTTACCATTTATGTTATGTTGCAATGATAAGTCAAAAAATTAAGATTTTATTATTTCACAAAGGCTTCACAAAAAGCAGCTTATTTCATACCAGTAGAATCTTCATCAGAATGCAGAGTAGTACTATGTCTACTTGAATATTACTTTCAAGAATTCATTTTCTTTATCAGAGATATTACCTATACACACAGGTACAGTAATATGAATAAGTTCGACTCTAAAACATTACGAAATACTATGAGGAGTGTAGTCATTATATTATAAGCGGAGGATGCGCCCAGCCAGAGCCTTTCGGAGAGATCTCAAACGCGGCGAGGCGGGCGGCGGTGCTGTTGCACAACCGCCGCTCCCGAATGAAAGCCGGAGCCCGGAGATGACGGACACTCAGACTGGGAAAAAGTATCATTCCTTCACTTTAGTTGTAATGTAGAGCAGTATTCAAAACATAATTTTAAATAATTTATTAAGTAATAATATTAATAAATAATAATAATTATTATTTGTGGGTATTGTCATAATATAGGACCAAACACGAATAATGAAATTCAAATACAGTAGGGCCTCGTTAATCCGGAGAGGCAAAAATCAGACGCTTTGCGAATTATCGAGGCGTCCGAATTATAGTATGCAATATTTACCTAATGTTAATAAAACACATGCTTAACCTTAGTTTATTTAATCAATACTATTTATCATAGCATAAAGACAAATGAATGTACCTACATAGTACAATATGTTCATAATAATTACAATCATGTAAATTTCTCTCATGGTTGTAATTAAGTAAGTTAAAATAAAACATTAGAACCTAAATTCTTTTTGAAAAAGTCTGTAATACTCGACTTCTGTTTATGATTTTCGCACTTCATTTCGAAAGCCCGGTCTCTGAGTTGATGGTGAAACATAACTTCGTGGCTATCAAATTCGTTATCTTCAGCCTATTTTAAGGCAGCGTTTAAACTTTAAGGCGACGCCTTGATAATTTGGCTGTAGCGATGCCGATTTTTCTCAGCAATGACTAAAGCTAAGAAATTGAAGTTCATTGTCAGTATTCATCGTGTCTTTGTCTTTGAATTGCCCATAGCATAACACGATTGGACAACTTTTATAGCACAGAATAATCAATCGAAAAGACCTCTGTAAAAAAAGGGATTCCTATTTTTCCAACAGAGGAGAGTGATTTAAGGTTCCAAAATTTGTACATAAATTGGTTCAAGCATGCACTTTAATTTGTGCATAGCTTATATGAAATGTATTTATGGTTTTTAAATTATGCGACAAAAACCATTTTGTCGCTTACGCCCTTTCCATTTTTTGCTGTTCCATTGCTTGTTTTCTATGAGAGGCCGGGCCGGCCTCTCATAGAAAACAAGCAATCCAAAACGTATCCAACACGGTTTCTTACTTTAACGCTGCGTCACCTTAAAGCTTCGGCCGGCCGGATTACAGCGATCACCGAACAAGCGGGAGACCGGATTACCGAGGCCCTACTGCACTTTAAATACATAATATGTTATAATAATATTATGGAAATTGTCTGAGATTCTCAGACACTGCGATTCTCAGACAATTTCCATTTTCAATCACAGGTTTCATTCTGGCAATTTTGGAATCTCTTGAAAATGACGTCGAGTTCATAAAATTGTAACATTTATACCAGATGGCGCTAGTAGTACTCTTATTCGAATTTAAAATAAAATATAATTTAAAAAAATATATTTTTGTATTTAGGCTGCAGCAGTTGTGTCCATATTATTTTATTTATGTTCTCAAGATCTTTTTAGTTTAAATTAGGTGGTGGTACTTGCACACTGCACAGGCTGGAAATAGTAGGTAATTGCTAAAGTCTAAGGCTTGGATAGTAAAAATATTATTCAAGTTGTTCAACTAGTTAGTTAGGATAATTATTATTTATACAGAGTGTAACAAAACATAGTGATAATACTTTACGGTGTGTATGTGTTCCTTAAGAGTATATTCTGAAAGAAGCAGCGCTGAAAGAGCTAATTTTTTTGAAACTTTTGTATGGACAAATCATGAGTCGTGACGCTGGGACTCTTGCCCATACAAATCACAAAAAAATTGCTCTTTTAGCGCTGCTACTTTCATAGTGAACTCCATATAATGAACACATACAAAGTACCGAAAACTGTAAAGTATTTTATCAATATGTATTGTTATACCCTGTATATTTTATGTAGCTGACTGTACTAACTCGCATTCTCATAAGGATGCTCACGCGGTGCTGCCTCGCGTCGCGTCGCGCGTCGCGCTTTCCACCCAACGAATACTATACTCACAAGGGGTTTCCACCGGCCGGTGGTCAGCCGAAATGCGCCCGCGCAGCCGAGATGCGACAACTCGAAAGACGCTTACACACTGTCAAACGAATGTCTAGTGATGATTGAGGAGTACCAACTACCGAGTAGCCTTTACTATAATTATTTTGTAGAAGGTATAGTAAGCACTAGGCACTAACAATAGAACCAATTAATTGTTGATACTTTATATTTTTAATGACGACCTCTGTGGCTCAATTGGTTGAGTGTGTGGCAGCTCAAGCCGGGGGTCGCGGGTTTTTTTTCAATGTTCCCGGGTCTGGATGTGTATTAAATATTTGTATGATATAATAAAAATCTTAAATATATCTTATATATAAAAATGGATTTTCAAATATGTTAGTCGCGCTAAAACTCGAAAACGACTTTTGTCTTTGTGATTTTAGTCTTAAAATATTCGTAGAAATCCAGGGAAGGTTTTAAAGAGACACGAAGTTCACCGGGACAGCTAGAGTATAGTATAAAAGTATTAAATATATTTCCGTTGTCTGGTACCTGTAACACAAGTCCTTCAGGTACTTAGCACGGGGCCAGACTGACGTGGTGTGAAGCGTCCATAGATATTATTATTGAAAAAAAAATTGATACGCAATAATTGTAACTTGTAAGATAGACGTAAACGTACGAAATTATGTAGAATATTAGAGACTTTGTCTAGTAGGAATATTAATATTAGTACGGGAGCCCTAGAACAGTTTTTTTTTTTATTACTATCAAGCAAATTTTTTATGAGTATTCATTTTGATAAGACGAACAACATTTTTTTTTGCGAAAAATGTCGAAAGTGGTAGAGCCTAACAGAGCCTTTATTTATTTTTTATTTCATACTTTGAATTGATGGTCCTAAAATATGGACTGTTTTATTTGTTGTATGTTACTCTTAAATTATATGACTATTAATCTATCAAAATAGAGCTCTCGTACTATATAACTTGTTAAAATTAAAATATACTACTTAAATAAAGTAGTCTGAAATATTTATATTTCGGACTAATTTTGTCCAGTACAGATTACCATAGCTCTACTTAAAAATAGAGTTATTTGATCAAATAAGTGTCAAATTGAATACCTAACTTTCTAGCACAAACTTATGTATCTTACGTCTACAATAAAATCTAGTTATAATATTATGTTATGTAGAAAAATATTTAAACACAGGCACAACAGAAATGGAAAATATAGAAAATCATCTCCATTGTGCACACTCCCTTATCCAGAAAATGTTAAGCAACGTGAATACTATATAGTATATCACATTATTGTGTTTTCTTTTTTTGGAGTCGTCATAATTAAGTTCTCACAATAATGTGATAATCTCATCATCAGGTGACACCGTGACGAAATTACTTCCAGGACTTTCAAAATGTGACTTCACGACGTAATAAAAAGAATATTGTGTTTAAGAGTTCATACTTTATAGTTTAGTGTGTTAACTCACGAGACCTCACGAATCACGATAATTAAAAAAATTATTGTTTCTAATTTAATATGTATAATTAAAACACTATTTATTAGAAGAAATATAGGTTTAATTCTTTAGCACAGAGTGGTGTACAAAAGCGAGGGAGACATGACAAGTATGATAGACAACTCACATGACATTGACATTACAATCGCGTTCATAAACTATGTTCGGGAACATCTCCCTTTCTTTACAAAAATAAGCTTAGCATACGTAATCATTTAAATAACTAGGTTTAGTTCTAGTACGAACACTTCTGCTTCTGTGAGGTGGCTCTTCCGAAAGCTGCTCGTGAACGTTTTCATTGATATAGGGCTCCGAAAGCTGACATGGTGTGTACAGATGAAATCCAGCAGCATCACTATGTACAGGAGGGTCAGGAGGTGGTTGCTCAGTAACTGGTACATTAGTTGTTTTATTTTCAGGACACTGATCCCCTGCGAAAGGTTTAATGTGGACCCTGTTTCTTCTATAATCTTTCCCATCAACTGTGACTATGTAAGATCTATCATTAATAACTTTGGTAATAACACCAAAGCTCCACTTTTTATCAACTTCAGGATGTAGCTGAGTGATCACTCTCTGGCCAATAGTTTAAAGGGCTGGTTGTCTACAATGCTTATCTACATTTCTCTTTATCTTCTCTTTTCTTTTTTTAATATTCTCTGCAACCTGAGGGATAACTTGAGGCTTGAGGTGCTGTAGTGTGCAAGGTAGACCGGTACGTGTACGCCTAGAAAACAGTTTCTGTGCTGGGCTGGTGTTATCCATTTCAATTGGAACATTCCTTAAGTGAAGTAGACTATACCACAAATCTTTTTTAGTTTGAAGGTTCTGAACCACTAATTTCTTTGCTATTTTCACAGCTGCTTCAGCCTTGCCATTAGACTCTGGGTGATGAGGCGAAGATGTCACATGTTCTATTCCCCATGCCTGTGTGAAAGATCTAAATTGTTCATTAACAAAATTTGTAGCATTGTCCGTACAGACTCTTTGAGGAATACCATGTCTTGCGAAATTTTTCTTGCATATTTGTACAATTTCTCTGGCAGTAAGTGAAGTTAGGCTGTCTAATTCAAAAAAATCTGAGTAGTGGTCAACAGATACTAAATATCGCAGATCGCCAACTGAGAAAACATCCATAGAAATATATTGAAAAGGATATAGAGGAACATCATGACACACCAGAGTTAATTTCTGTAAACTTGGTGAATGAGCTGCACATATTAAACATTTCTGAATAAAATCCTTTTGTCTGCCGACATGTTTGGCCAGTAAATGTTAGCTCTAGCCAGACGAAGTGTACTTGATACTCCATTGTGAGATACATGTAGTCTATGTATCATTTCACTTTGTAATGATTTCGGAATAACTACTTGATCATTTCGAAATATCAAGCCATCAGAAGTAGATAATTCGTGACTAATTCCATTAAATATTTTCAGAGACTCTGGTAGTGCAGAGATGTATTTAGGGAATCCATACTTTATATATTCTATTAACTTTAACAAAGTATCATCCTTCAATGTTTCTTCTTGAATTTTTTTCAATAACTGATCTGAAATTTTTAAATACTTAATCCTGGATATGTTAGCTATAATTTTGAATACTTTTCTTTCCCTCAACTTAGTTTCCAACTCATAATTCTTATCTATCTCTGATGTGACAGGAGCTCTTGATAAAGTATCTGCAACTTGATTGTCTTTACCTTGAATAAACACCAGATGGACATTGTATTTTTGGAGTGTTAATAACATCATTTGCAGACGTTTTGGAGCGTCTACCAGTGGCTTGTTAACAATATTTATGAGCGGTCGGTGGTCAGTTTTAACAATAGTCCTTGAGCTTCCTGCAATATATTGATTAAATCTGGTACATGCTGTCGTCCAATGAATCATCTTCTACTTCTATTTCCTTCACCGAAACACCTTTCTTCTTACATACAGATTTGAAATGGTTACGACCTCCACAGCCTTCACATCGGGTACCCCAAGCTGGACAAACTTTCTTCTTAAACACATGCATATTACCGCAGAACTTGCACTTTTTAGGTCCTTCTGTAGCTTCCTTCTTCACATGTTTTGATATCTTGTTAACCCCATTAACCTTCTGCAAGTCTGACACCTGAGCTGATGCCCTTTCCGCTGAACGGCATGTGTTAATAGCAACATCTAAGGTGAGGTTCTCATTCCGCAGCAGTTCTGACATGACTTTGTTGTCTTTAATACCTACTACGATCCGGTCCCGCAGCATTTCTTCCTTGATAGTGTCGGGATAATGGCAAGGTTTTATTAATTTTCTTAAACTGAGCAAAAAATCATCAAAATTTTCGTCCGTGCTCTGGCCTCTAATATTGAAAACATAACGGGAGTGAATAATATTAGTCTTCTTTATGATTTCTTCTTCTATTTTAATGAATATAGATTTTTCTTTCTTTTTGTCTCTCTCTGACAGGTTAAAATCCATGTACTTCTTCATAGCTGCGTTCCCAATGGCATTTAGTAGAATGCCCGCTTTTATTTCGTCTTTCTCGGGGCCCCAATTGTTCATACCAGTGGCTATACAGTAGTTTTCCCATCTGTTCCGAAAAAACTCCATATTCTCGTACGGGTCTCCAGTTTCCACTTCAAGAGGCTGGGGCCAGGGCACGCTTACGCTGGATTTTAAAGTGGATCCGACGGCGGCGTCGCTGGATGACGCCGACATCCGAGTAATTTGCTGCTGCATCAATTCCATCTGCGTCTCCATAGTACGCATCAATTGCGTCTGCTGCTCCAGCAGACGGATCAGATTTTCGTCAGCCATTTTTATGACACCATGTTTCTAATTTAATATGTATAATTAAAACACTATTTATTAGAAGAAATATAGGTTTAATTCTTTAGCACAGAGTGGTGTACAAAAGCGAGGGAGACATGACAAGTATGATAGACAACTCACATGACATTGACATTACAATCGCGTTCATAAACTATGTTCGGGAACAATGATTAAACCAGTATATTTCAAAAGCTAGTACATAATATTATTATATATACATACTAGCTGTCCCGACAAACGTTGTTTTGCCATATTATAAAGTATTTCAATTTTTCACCCATATTATTTTATTGAAGTGACTAAATAAGTATGGCACCATGGCAACGTCCATCGCTATCCCGTCGCACAAACAATGGTCGCCGTCAGTCTCGAGTTGTAATAATTTATTCAACAATTAATGCACTTATCAATATAAAAAGTAGCCAGTAGCCGACTCTCAGACCCACTGAATATGCATATAAAATTTGGTAAGAAACAGTAAAGCCGTTTCGGAGGAGTACGGTAACTAACAATATTGTGACACGAGAATTTTGTATATAAGATTATAAGGTGAATCGACTATTCAATATTCATATGTACCTTTAGATTGTAGAGTGCAACGTTATCCACTTAAACGTTATATTATAGGTACTTAACGAACTAGTAACCTGTAAAAATATATTATCATAATATCATCTCCAATATACATTACTCAATTCTTACCCAACCGTATCCCAAGTCGCAACCCAAAAATTATATTGTGTATCTAAAATCTCTATGAGCAATCACGATGACGGCGCAACATCAAACACCATGTCACAGTCGATTGAGTTATCTACATCTCACCATGTCATCGTGATCCCGTCATCTCCCAATCATCTCCCGGTTCCCACGCCGCGGGGGCGCGGGGGGACGGGGGGGGGCAAATATTAAAACACGTGGGATGAATGAAACAACCTGCGAGTGACAGGGACGGACTTCGAGATTCTACAATCAGGCGCACTGCGCAGTCCCAGGGATGATCTCAGGTCGCATGTCACATGACTGACATGATACCTGCTTTCGAAATTCATACAGAAAAAAACGTGCTACTTTTAAATATGGAGAGGCTCGAAAAAATTATGTGCCCTTGTACATTGACACTTTTAGTATGCTTTTCCTTTGCTTTTACTATACTTGCTCCTTTTACTATGCTTTTAGGGGCACTAGCATGTAGCCTATAGCATAAGATTCCAGCACGGGATAACTGACTAAATGCGGAAATTTCTAACAATAAAAAGAAAACAAAAGAATCTTTTGTGCAATTTCAGGGTTTATGAGATACATCCTGACAAGTAGATAGAAGTTTGACCAGCAGATTCTTAGTAGAAATTCCTAAAACTTATGTTTGTTAATTTCAGTTCGACCTAGCTATATGAGGTATCCACTCAATACGAAAGCTAGAGTCTCAGATTTCCTTTTACCTAGGAAAATTCAGAGTGAATCGCAATATAGTATATTATAGCATCAATCTAGTATATCTGTATATATAAAACTCAAAGGTGACAGACTGACATGGTGATCTATCAACGCACAGCCCAAACCACTGGACGAATCGGGCTGAAATTTTGCATGCAGGTAGATGTTATGACGTAGGCATCGGCTAAGAAAGGGTTTTAATAAATTCCAACCCCAAGGGGTTAAAATAGGGGATGAAAGTTTGTATATAATAGTACTTCTTAACGCGAGCGAAGCCGCGGGCAAAAGCTCGTTATAGTATATTATAGCAATCTAGCCTATAGGGCAAAACGCACATTATCGATAGTAGTCAGCTTAGCTTGTTGCAGTCCGTCCCTGGTGCAGATTTAAGTGACGGTGAGTGGTGAGTGTGGTGACGGTGCAGTCACAGTCGGTGTGGTGCGCGCGAGCGCTGCTGTTGTGATGAACCATTATCTCCCGCGGAAAATGTGATTCAGTCGACATACACTGTGAACTCTACTGTGATCTGTGAATTACGAGTATTATAAGGTCAGTTATTATTATAATATTATTATGATAATTAGCAAAGGATAATAGTAAAAAATGCAGCTTGATAGACTAAAATGAAATTAAAATTTGTGAAATTATTTTCCTTGATACAAATATTTTTTGTGAAAGAGACAAAAAGAAAAAAGAAACGCCCAGAGAGGATTCAAATAATATTAACTATACATGGAAAAATAAATTTAAAGGATCGAGCGAGAAAACACTTTAAATATGCAGTGATTATTTTTTAATTTATCGTTATGCTATATTTAATATGTACAATAAATAATCATAGCTATTTAAAGTGTTAAAATAAAATCAGGAGAAAACGCGCACAGAAAATTGGAGAAAATAAATTTCTTCCGCGCGCTATGAGATGATAGAGCGCGCTTCATACGAGTAAATTACAATAAATTGTTAGAAGAGCTGTAATTATGGACGCGTATTGAAATACCGACTGCGGACTGACATGTTAGCTTACTTAGCCATATTTTCTTAACTTAGATTAGCTTTAAATGAATAAATTTAGTTAATTATAATAACATTATTTTCCACAAGTATTCTAAAGAAACCATACTTACCATAGCGACAAAATTATCTTTTTAACTTACTTACTTGAAATATTATAAACGCGAGAAACATACTTATCATTTCACGCAATGACTACCGAACGAATATCTATTTGATTTGGTAGTATTTTCAACTATTATACGTCATGCACTTTTCAACCTCCGGGATTTACACATCCCGCGGGATTTATTTAGATAAGTAGGTACGTGTATCTCCGACATTACATAATAATTTTGTTATGTTATTTTATGTTTCACTAACATAACAACAATGTTTTTAGTTTACGTTAACGAGGAATTCGTATGTTTATTTGTAAAATAAAACAGCCAAATACACAATCTATTTTTGGAAGTCGGTTAAATATAATTGGTTATTGCAGTGTTATAATTTCCTTCTGTCCGATCCAATTAAGTGTAAAATTGAAATGAGCTCAATTACAGTTGCATGAGCAACGGTGAACGGACATAATATCTGCATACAGGATGCTCGGGCATATCCTAGAAAGTAGATACGCCTATATTTTAGCATAGGTTACTATCAAAAAATATTTATGACTTATAAAGCTACTATGGTTGCACCGGTTACAACTTATACATTTCTATACTGACTACTTACCTACTTAACTAGACTATTTTTGGGCACAAAGTTAACAGTTTTAACTGACACAAATTATGGTCACTTATGAACTTTTAAACTGAAATACTTCCACTCGAGTACCAAGCTACATTTAAAGAAATAAATGATAAAATCTTGTCGCTACTCGCAACGTATCTGCTGTTTTTATTATTAAAAGAAATCTATTTGATTCGGCTCCAACGAAAGTTAAAGCCATGCAGCTTAAAGCTCCACTCTACTCATATCATTTCGTTACTCATATAAGGAACGGCGATGATGATGATAGCTGTAGAATGTAGATAGACAATCAGTTAATTTCCTCAGAGTCCGGAATGTGAGGCATTAGCCGCTCACTTTGTAGCCGCGCGGCTAACTCGCGGTTTGACTTAACTTTCAAATCTATTTATACGGCTAAAAAAAGGTTCAACCGTTTAATTTTAATCGTAATAAAATAACATAGTTTAATGTTTACCGATATTGTTTTATTAACAGACTTCTTGTGATTTATTATTCAGGTTCGTTTTAGACCTTTTTCTTTTTAAGTTTATAAAAACGCCTACTATCAACAAATTGATTTATGTACAAGCAAATAGCGGTCCTAAGTAATTTAGTCGTGTTTTTAATCGGAAAAATAAGGAAACAAACCCACTGAACTCTTAAGCGAATTTTAATTTATTTTCTTAATTATTGCGTGTGTAACTCAATAACCAGAAGTTGTTCGGCAATCGATGAGTTCGCGATTTCAAAATATCGCATATACGGAGTGTGACCGACTTTTCCGAAATACGTAACAGATTGCATCATTCACTTAATAGTGTAGCCTCTTTATAGCCCGATTAAGTTAAGGGCCTATTTCACAATGTGTTCTGCTGGTTATGTCAAGTGACAGAGAAAAAACTTATGGAGAAGCTACCTATTCGGCGAATGGCGATTAATTAGTCCTGAGTGACAAAAAATGTAAGTGGAATATTTAGGTGATTGCTACTAAATAACTAGTAGAATGACATATTTTTGAAATTGTTCGTTCTTTTAAACGAGAAATTTGAATACGATTGTTGCTTTTTTTATTTGTAGTGTACCTATTCTAAATTATTCACCAGAAACTTGTAACAGAAATCTTGAAACTGGTACTTACCACAAACGCCAAGTATCTAAAGTACCAAGAAGTTTTGTACGACATAATTCAAAACTTGTTCCACACTATGTAACAGCTCGTACTTGTAATTTAATTGTATTTAACGAGGTATGATATTAAAATTACGCAATATTACAATTAAGTATGTAAATAATTTTAAAAGTCGTATACAATTTACTTTAATGTCTTCTTCACTTTCGTGGACGTTTATTTTTAACTATGTTTTACGTTTTTACGTGTAAACACATTATGATGTGTTTACACGTATCAATGTGATTGTAGTCGTAATTCAGAACTAGAGCTTAATGTCTAGACTCTAGTGTCACTACTCAGTCACTAGGTTCAAAAGGCAATGAATTCGATTTCACAAGTGAAAATATTATCCTCTTTAATCTTTATTTCATTGTACTATCAGAGAAGTTGATTCATAGGCAGATGGCGGACCTTCTTAATTTGGTCGCGGTCTGTCAAACTCAGCCGACAGATCACGAATTACATTGAACTGACATAATCCGACCAAATGACGTAGGTCTGTTAACTGTCTATGAATCAACTTCTCTGATAGTACATAATATTATGGTGTAATTCAGCGACAGCCGTACATTAACGCCCCATGACAATGTCAGTCAAGCGCCCTAAGATCCTTGCAGGTCTGATGTACTATGACGGAAGTTGGCGGACAGACTACATATTATTTTGATTGCGTTTTGACCCAGCCGATAAATCACGACCTACATAGAATTGGTATAGCTCGAACAACTTACGTAGGTCCGCTATCTTTTTATTTTTTTTATTTAAGGAAGGCAGGTCGCTATAGCCCTGACGTCACTGCGACCCATGAGGATCTATTGTGACTCCTTCGCACTAGAGAATCATCCCCAACCCAATACTGCTCATAAATTGAACGATATGGTTGGGGTTGGTGCCTCGAATTTCCTCTGTGGGTGAGTATTCATGGCGACCAAGGTGCCTGTTCCTGCTCTGTAGTAGAGCAGGACAGTCGAGGAGAAGGTGTATAGGTGTTTCATCCTCCTCCTCACAGAATCTGCAAGTCGTTATGCTACAAACACCCATTCTGTTTAGGTGTTTGTTGAGCTTGCAGTGCCCAGTTAGGCTTCTGGTAAGGATTCTTAATTGGTTCCTACCCAAGGTGAGCACTAATTCTGATAGTTTCTTGTTGAAGCCAGGAATTAGTGCCTTGGAGTGTTCAAGGCCAGGGATCTTAGCCCTTTGCTTCCTGCATAGTCTGTGACACCATTCCTTGAGCACTTGCTTTGTGGTTGCCAGTTCGTCAGCGGTTTCATTGCCGGGGACGTTACTCTGGCCCGGGATCCATACTAGGCGGATGTTGTTGTTCCTTCCCAGCATGTTTAACGTCTCAATGAATTCCAGAACTAATTTGGACGAGACTTCTGCAGCAGTCAGTGCTTTAAGTCTGTCCGCTATCAGCCCATGAATAAATTTCTTTAATACTTCCTAAATAAAAATATCAAATTTTACCGCTCATTCGCCTTGACCATTGTAAACAAAAAGTTACGTAACTCCAATATTCTGTCAATACCGCCAGAACCCCGAACCTTACGCAACCAGTAACCACTTTCCTGTCGAGTGCTGACGCAACCGTAACATTTAACTCTATATTTATACTCGTTATTAATAAAACAATCAAATTAGGAGAAAACGCATTTACATTTTTAAAACGTTAGACATAATTTAAACCATTTCTAAGTTACGTTGCAAGAAATTGTAGAGCCAATAGAATGTTCTCAACAACGTTTCTACTACATTGCTTTCAGTTAACTTTTTACAGTAACATACAGACATTTCTATATAAGTTTTATAACAAGTATGTGCGGTTAAATATTATGTAATCGATTTATTGTAATAATTATTACAATAATAGCATTACTTAAATAACTCGACCGTTTCAATACCCTTTGACGTAACAATCTCGTTATTGGGACGCGCAATGTTAAAAAAAGTTAAACCAAAATATTTGGAGCACAATAAAATAATCACGCTGTTAAGTGGTTCCGATTTATTATAATTTTATGAAGAAACGTTTTAATATAATAAAACGTTTCTTCATAACCGACTTACTTACAAAAGAGGGTCAGAATGTACAGAACTTTGTGTAGTGTCCAGATTACTGAATAAACGTTTATTTATTTATAAAAAAAGTTATGAAATGGGCTAATATTGTAAACTTAGCTTTATATTCTTGTAAATTCCTACGGATTTAGCAAAATATGTTAGTCTAAAATTTTGACTTAGGGTTTTCTTTTCAAGGATCTATACTAATATTATAAAGCTGAAGAGTTTGTTTGTTTGTAACGCGCTAATCTCGCGAAGTATTGGACCGAATAGACCACGGGGATGGACATAGGCTATTTAATTGCGGGAAAATTTATGATTCCCGAGAAATTCCTTATTCATGCGTGCGGAGAACGAACGTGGAATGTCTAGTTGTCAATAAAATTTTAATTTAAAAAATCTTACTTATATTAAAATAGTATTTAAATATTTTTTTATTATTTAATTAATCTAGTGTAAAGTGTTGATGTAATCGACGTAACATTGACAATGGGATGCGGCGTCGTGCCGGCGTGACCTCACGACCAGTTCAGAGGTAATTGAGCTGAGTACATTACGATGATGATCTTCATAGTATAGAATATAATATTATGATGCATATACCTATATACATATACCATTTAGAAAAAAATGTGATCATAACCTTTGGAGTTGTTTTTGGACTATTTTATTATTTGCGGTATGAAACTCAAGTTCATAACTTTTAAATTGTATATTTGCATGAAACATCTTTTTTCTTGTATTACGATTTTTCTGACAAAAATATAACGCCTTTGTTTTGAAATTGTTTAAAGTAGTTATTGTTTTTGACCGACTTCCAAAAAGAAGGAGGTAATACGTTCAGCTGTATGTATTTTTTTTTATGTATGTTCAACAATTACTCAGCCGTTTGTGGTCCGATTTTCAAAATTCTTTTTGTGTTGTATAGGGTTTGATTCGAATTTGGTACCATGTTCATAAAAGTGGTGATCTGATGATGGGATCCATGAGAAATCGAGGGGATTCCTTGAAATTTGTATGGAAATATATAGTGATTTCGATTTTTTCTGAAGCATTCGAGGTAAATGCTACCAAAAAGTAAGACTTCGCACCAGGTTATACCCTGGATCCGAAGGTACCGAACAGAACTTTTGAATGCTTATAGGTACAGGTTCGGGGATTTCGGCGTTGTTTAAACAACTGAAAGCATAAGCCAACACATCAATTTGATTGATCATCATCATCACAACCATAATTATACCATGGGTCATCACACTATGACCCAATTATTGGTACTTTTCGCGATATTTTGCATCGAAGCAGTTGTTTTTGATGATGATTTCGCTGTTTGTGGACCGATTTTCAAAATTCTCGTGTTGTTGTATAGAATATAATCTTAATTTTATATAACAACTACGAAAGTGGTGACTGATGATGGGATCTATGAGCAATCGAGGGAAATCCTTGAAATTTATCAAAACACTCATAGTGGTTAAAATGTTGTTTCTGGTTAGTTAAACATAATATGTTACGAATAAGAGAAATTTCATACGAAGGTGTCTCTTGGTCCAAAGGCACTGAACAGAACTCCTGAACCTTTAAAGATAAAAGTTTGGAAATTGCAGCGTCGCTAAGATAACTGCAAGCATTTACCACTATTTCGCTTACAGTAACATAATGTGAATAGATAACATTCGTATTGGTTATTTACGCATAAAGCCTTATTTTGTAGATAACTAAAAAGAGTGAAATTATTATTTTTAACAAAAAATTAAAACCGACTTCCAAGGTAAAAACAATAGTAATATGAACTAAAAAGTATTAAATAACTCTTACTCTTTAATAGTGCCTTTTTCAGAATTCGTCTAAATCTCAACTATTTCTATACATATACTACAGTCTTCATTACTTTGAAGTCGGTTCATATTACTATTGTTTTTACCTTGGAAGTCGGTTTTAATTTTTTGTTAAAAATAATAATATTTTATTTATTCAATACTTTACAAACTTATAAGTTATAACATTATGATATAGTTTGGCGTAACAGAGGTTATTAAACTTGATATAATTATGTTGTAATATCGATTAGAGTCCCGGCGTTACATGCGGAATGTTAATGCCGATGTAGTAACGAAAGTTTGGCCTGGGCGAGTTGTTACTGCCATAAATAATAACGTGACATTTATGAAGTGGTAGAAATTGGTTATCTTACGATTTGCATAATTTTAAATATTTATGAATTATATTTTATACCTAATCGTGGATAATATATTATTATTTTCTACTTCCTATTTTAGTTTTTTTTTTTTTTTTTTTCTTCTTTTCTTTTTTATTATTTTAAAATTGAATTTAATTTGTATTTGACAAATGACAAGAAATCTTTTATAATTCTATGTTTAAATATTTATTGCAGCTCCGTCGCCTTATATACAGATAAATAAAACAAGTCAGCTGTTTATTGTGTAATTCGTTCAGAAATCTGATAACTATAGTTACTAGTCCTAGCACCAGTACCTAATCATAAAAATTGCTATCGCAACCTAAATCTACTGGTTTGGTCGCAACCAGCTACCGTATCCGAAACATCGTCGTCAATTAGAACCGCACCCAGCCACCGCAACCGAAACCCACAAAACCGAGGTCGTTGAACCCGCACTTTCGCCGACGAAAGTTGTCAATAAATCTATTAGAAGCCGGCCGAGAGAAAATATTACTTCAGCTCCGAGTGCCGGGTGTTATCACACATTATGTGACCGATGACGCGGTTCACTCGAGTGACATTTTTTGTTAGCGCGATTTCACTTTCCGAAACAAGGATCCCACAATTTTCTAAAAGTCTATACTAATATTATAAATGCCAAAGTTTGTCTGTCTGTCTGTCTGTTACCTCTTCACGCCCAAACCGCTGAACCGATTTTGCTGAAATTTGGTATGGAGATACTTAGAGTTCTAGGGACATTCAAACAGAAACAGAATCATCTGGAATTTAAATATATTTTTTTTACCTTTTTCATTTTAACTAAGTACCCAAAGATTTTCAGAAAATCGACATGGTGCCTACCACCAAGAAATTGTCAGATTATAGACTAGAGCTCAAACTAGGGCTAAGAATCTGCATGTTGATATAGCATGTACGTGTAACATGTATGTATGTAACGATATGTGATATCTGTTGCATAGCTGCCGTCGCGTGCGCTCCGCCTGGCGAGCATGTGGCGCACTGGGGCGACCGTGTCCACTGTCCACTGTCCACACGATATTACATTTACAATGTTATATTTATTAAAAGAATGGACCAGATGTAGGCTGTAGCTAACCAAAATTAAAGGATTTAGCCCAGAACAGGAACCAATTTCAACCTTCTGAAGAGGGCACTGAATGATGACGATATTTATTTTATTATATCATTTTACAATATTTAAATATTGATACTGGCTCACAGAAATCTGCGTTATTCTAAACAGTATTTAAAATGGTTCCTCTCTAAAAACATTGAGACCTTTAAAAATGAACCTGAAATGTACTCAAAGTGTTATGACTTATATTTTTAAGTTTTAATTCATAAATCCATCATTAATACTGATTAGTGACATTAAGTGAGCAAAATTGAATTTTAATCTAGTAACACAGTAAACACTCAGTTTGCTTGAAACATACAAACTATTTTTTTGTACACAAATTTTAGAAAAAGTAACAGTTGCACACAGTAACCTGTTTTATTAATAAGTAGTACATTACTTGCTATCAGACCAAAGCAGGCCTAAAACTTTTATTTAAAGTATTAATTAAATTACTCATTAATTTCGTATCCAATTGTCGTCTCGCGTCGTGAGGCAGTGGACACACTCACCAGTCACCACACATTTCCGCATGAAGCAGCCGCGCGGCGATGTGTAATATATCGCACTGTGTTTGTCTTACGGAGAAAGCTCGCACATCCATTACAGATGACAGACCATATGTTATTACGCCGTCTATCTTCTAATTAATAATCAAATTAAAGGATTCCTTGCCAACTTTCTACGTCGAGCGTTAGTCAGCAGAAATTAATGATATTGTTGATGACATTACAGATAATAATTCTGCAATATTCGATGGGTCGAGATCAGAATAAATTCTAATTAAAGCTGCATCGACCAGTAGAGTTTGAATTATGTATGTATCGTCATTCATCAGATAAATCGATTCATAGGCCGATAGGAGGACCGATATTAATCCTTCGATTGCGGATTCTTGGAAATCTATTGTTATTCTATTGTTGTCGCGGTCGCCGGTGTCCTTGTGGGGGTTGATAGGTTAAAACTCGTCCAAATATCGTAGGCACTATCAGAGAAGTTAATTCATAGGCTGATGGCGGACCTCAGTAATTTGGTCGCGTTAAGTCAAACCCATCCGTGATTCGACCGATCACAGCTAATATTGAATTGACATAAGCCGACCAGATGACGTAGGTCTTTCTACTGCCTAGAAATCAATTTCCTCTATGGTACATTTGCCTTTGAATAGCTGAGGGTGCAAGAGAATATTATTATCTTCTTGGAGAGAAGGAAATATTGGAGGGATATAGAAACCTGTTTTAGGTGACCATTTTGTATTATAATCCATACGTCGAGTATCATATCGCTAATCGCTTAAGCTACTGGATACATAATCTATAAGCGATTAATAAGCTGTCATCACAAATGCAGTCAAGTGTAGAGGATACATAACATCGGAGATTAGGGTCAGGCACACCGAGAGGAAGGTCGATGCTGCAGTTTTAAAAATGATCTTTTACTGATACATGTTGAATAAAAAGAGTAAGATGCCTTGCTGTAAGACGTGTTTTTTCCTAAGCTGTAAAATAACTTTAACTAAGCTGTAACAAAAATTCAATCAAGCAGTAAATAACATTTAAATCAGCCGTAAATAAAATTCAATTTTGAATCGGTACCTCAAGTACGTTAACGTTTAGTCGTTATTTAAAGACGCAGCACTGCGTTGCGACTTTTCTCGGTGTCTTTTAACCCTATCACAATAAAACCATCAATAAACGCAGTCGAGTGTAGAGGACACATACCGGAGATGTCAATATTATACCACACTCTGATGACACTCAATCTGTCATCAGCATCGTGAGTGTGGAATGTCGTTTGGAACTTTCGCTACCAACCTGTCACCTGCCTCACCCACTCAATATAATAACTTTATTTTGTTTGATTGTATACTTGCTTATTATAGCTTCATGTATTTCGATTGTACTTGTATAATATATTATTGGTGTTTCTGATTGTATTGTTGATCTCGTAATTTATGTTACTAAATAAGTTAGTTATGATTTAAAGCGGCCGAGAATACAAGAACGGTTTGCCCAGTTTATCAATCCTTCTTGAATCCTCTTTTCTCCAACCCATTTGAAGCCCGAACATTTACTCCAGAAGTAATCCTTGATTTCCCTATATCTAAGGGATCCTCTTCGGCCAATACACAACTACTGATGTAAAAGTGGTAATACACTATTTATTAATCTCGTAATAGTAGCCTTGTTTCGAATTGACTAAATATTTTTTTATGAAAGAGCAACGAGCAAACGGGTCGCCTGATGGAAAGCAACTATCGTCGCCCATGGACACTCGCAACATCGGAAGAGCTGCAGGTGCGTTGCCGGCCTTTTAAGAGGGAATACGCGCTCTTTTCTTGAAGGTTTGCAGGTCGTATAGGTCCGAAAATACTGCTTATGACAGTGTGTTCCAGAGTTTTACAGTGCGTGGCAGAAAGTTACGCGAGAAACGCACGGTGGAAGACTGCCACTCATCAAGGTGATGAGGATGGTATATTTTTCGCGTGGGACGATGGCGAAAAGTTGCAGCTGGTACGAGTATGATATGTTTTTGGGATAAAATTTAACAAAATCAATTACCAACGTTCGGGAAACTTACATTTCTTAGAGTAGATTCACATGGCACAATCCTTTTTTTTTGCAGTGTACGTCTTAACATTCATACGCCGATTGTACTGCAGCAAATCGTGCAGTGCAATCGACGTGTGAATGGTTCTATACACATTGTATGCGCCATTATTTATTCTAAGACATATACTGCAAAAAACGTGCAGAAAACGAGCAGGATTGTGTCGTGTGAACTTACGTTTACATTCTTACCGCAGTAATCTGTGTGTACTATATCTTTTCAAATCTCTAGACTCGTTATTTCGTCTTCATACGCCTGCCATAAGTGTTCTGTTACGTACATTTTTACACCGTTTATATCTTTATTGCCCCATAAAGACGCGTATGGTTTTAAATATAACTAGCTATGAGTGTTGCTTCACGCAAAAATCTTGAATTTTGAAGCTTTATTAGTTATTACGCATCAGATAAAGTCAGTTATGTAACAAGTTATTTTAAAACTGTCTTTAATATTGTGTTGTGGTCTGGATCGGTCTCAGTTGTTTTGATGTGTCAGTCTCACAATTTTGTTTAAATAATATTTAATAGTGAAGGAAAATTATACCATTATGTAGTACAAGATGACGCCCGCAACTCCATTGCGCCAAAACTCGTTAATCGCGCGGGAACCGTACATTTTTCCGAGATAAAAAGTATCCTATGTCCTTTCGAGGGACTTAAAGTATACTCTCCATACCTCCTCTCTCCTCCATACTCCATACCAATTTTCAGCAAAATTTGTTCAGCGGTTTGGGCATGACAGACACACTTACCCATTTATGATATTAGTATGGAAGTATGGATGTAGTATAAAATCCATATTTTGTACTGCATAATAAACAGAGTACAGACATACTTTCGCATATTATAAACGCGAAAGTGTAATAAACGAACCTCTTCACGCCAAATCTGCTTAGTGATTTAGCTGAAAATCGGTTCATCCAGTAATTTATAATTCCTCCCGTTCCACTTGCCAATTTCCGCCGCAAATCAACCAACGCGGCATAAAAAAGGAAGTAATGTCCTATTTATACCGCTCGCGCTTGGCAAAAATGATACCGTGTCTGCTGTTTTGGTTTCACTTCTGTCGGCTCTGTCAGAGTGCAATCCTTTGTTTTTTCCCAATTTTTTTTTCATTGTGAGGCAATATGGAACGGCAGTGGCTGTAGCGTGCACAAGTGTCGCAGGATGTTGCGTGTGGAACTGACGACAGTTATCTGTTCTCACACTCCACATCATTACTAGCTGTAGCTCATAACGCAGGAAACCATCCATTACTCAGTTATGATAACTGTCAATAAGTAATACGAGTAATTATTCTAATATGGCAGTTCTGAAACCAGCAGCTTATCCTAGAAAGTTGGAAATTTTATGAAAAGTATTGAGACTAAAAGAACTACGATAAGAAATACACATTTTAATGCATCTTCATTTACTTGTTCGATTTAGTCAATATCTTATTAAATGCAAACAGAACTCTCACATACTCAAACTTTTGTGGTTTTGACCAAGGCGTTGTTGGTTTAACGTTTCAAAAGAATATCATTTTGTAGATTAAAAGAAGCGGAATTGAGCGAACAAGCTAATCTGTATTACTGTTGAACTGAAAAAGTGGAATTGAAGTGCTGCTATAGACAGATGCAATTGTAAGAAACACGTGTGTAATAATTCAATATTAAATGTTATGTATGTCGTCGTATTATGATACTATATTATATAACAGTATGTTTCTAAGCTAGTGATAAAAGTATAATAAAGAGCTATACTTTTTAGCCCTCCATCGTCATAAACTTTCATACTTAAATCATGATAGATTTTTTGTATTAAATAAGTTTAAATAAAAATATAATTAAAATTTGCTACGCAAAATATGTTGTAGTTTTACTGTTTAAAGTTAATATTGTAAACTGTAACTTGTTGATTAATAATGTGATAATGTAGTCAAAGCTCGCCCGCCATATAAACGACATCAACGCGCGCCGCTTGTATTAATTTAACATTTATCTCGCTTTTGTTGGAAAATTGAAACGGTCTTAAACCACGTGCTGCCTGTCTAGTCTTTTTATACAAATTATAATAACAATTAATTTCATCCTATAAAAACTGTATTTATTTTATGCCATGGATTCTATTTTTTTTTAATATGTCACAATTACTACTAGAATAAAAGTGTATGTGTTGTAAATTGTAATGAAGCTGTATAAAGCTATCTATGAGACATCATGTATGTATGTATCGTCACGTACTGAGTCTACTTACCAGTCGTCCTCGTGTTACTTACTTACATGTCGCGGTGTGGGCAGAGCTTTACCGATTATAATGTATGGGATACGAAATTTAGAATTAAAGGTTACCTTTCAAGGCCCAACTTATCCTAAATTAAATATTACAATACTCTGTCTTGCTCGTTGCATACATATGAAAGAGAAGCCGTGATATTATTTTAACTTTAGATTGTGTTTCTCTTGAGACAATATTTATCGAAGTTAAGGAAATATTGAATATAATTATTATTTCCCGTAGTTAACTGTAAATTTAGAATACCTTAGTTATAGAAATATCTTTTCCTGATGTTTTATCTAAACGAAGTATGCAACATATAGAAATATATGTGTGTACTATTGTAAAGTAGTAGACAGATATTTCTATATCAAATACTGTGCAGTACAATTAAAGCCAAATTGTTGAGTTATCATTATTCAGTGACAATCAGGAGCATTATTCCCAGTGATAAATTATACTAGCGGTCTTTTGTATCAAGTACAATAGTACTGCACTAGCGCCGCCCACTACTCTACCTACTGTTCCACACCTACAACATCACACTCAAGGTGACAAGGGAATAATTACTTATAATTAAGTAATGAGAGAGATTTTCTTGACTGTGGTTTGAGTAGGTGAAGCCTTTTTTGAGCTGACGAGCTTTTGCCCGCACCTCCGCATTTGTAAGCTTATTTAACTTTAGCGAGTTTATCTAAGGAAAAAAGAAACCAGCCACAGGCCATAGCTATGCTAGCTATCATAAGGCTTTATTTCAGTTATATTTTATACATTTCAGTTACTATTAAGGCCGTCCCCCGAGCAAACGACCTTGGCCATACATTTGTCGCGTTGCCGAGATCGCGCCAAAACCCTATTATTTTTACTTATCTTAGTTCAAAATTGCCCTAAAAAAATTTTAAACGGGGAATATGTAGTTTATGATATTGTCGATCTATTGGCGTGAGTTTCAAATAAAAGTAATTTGTAAATCCTAAGGAGATGCTGAATGTATGCTTGAATTTTAATAAATTGGTATTACTTTGGAAGCTGATATCATGAATATAATAAACAAAAATAGAAAATTTAAAACGGGGAAAGGAATGTTGATATACTGAAGATTGTTGCTGTATTTTTATTATAACTTTGTAGCTTTCAAATTATGAGTTTATAAGGCTCTAAATACGGTAAATTACGGAATCTCCGGAAGGAATGCCCTTAAATTATTTTGCACAAAAGCACCTCTGTAAAAGCACATATTATTAAGTGCTTAGCTGAATGATTGGCTAAGATTAAGTGCTTTAGTATCTACAGGCCACATGTGTGATACAAAGTCGTGACTTTAAACGCCTTATATAAATATAATTATAGTTACAGTTTAGCGAATTCAGGGCACACGTGCATGTTATATTTTCAGCTTATAATTTCAATAATAATGTACATTGTATGTACATATTATTAAAATAAAGTGTATATATAATAATAATATTCCACCACAAAATTCTTTGCTTTAAAAAGTTAGCTAACAGTGCCAGTTGGAACTATATATTATAGCCTTATAGTAATTTAATAAGCATCTCGCTCAAAATAGTTCATTTTGAGCGAGGTGGTATTTTTGAGCAAGCATGCTTTATTTTTCTCACGCATCTTTTCGCAAAGCAATTGACACTGTTTCTAATACAAAGAGTTTATCGCAACTGCGTGTAGTAATTATTGTAAATGCCTCGCACGTCGCTCGTCTTGTGTATACGATCCTGGGGACCACCACAATACTGTAGCAACTGTGTAGCAACTCGTACTTGGCCATTGTATGTGGTGATCATTTTAAATTGCGCTTGTGAGTGATGACATACGTATTCACTTTTGTACTGAATTCAATATTTTTAGCAGAGAACTTTAAAACATAATATCTGTTACTTCATTCGCAGTTTACATAGGAAGAATATGTTATCTGATCATAGACTCTTACTGTTTTCAGTTGATTATTGGTCTTTATCATTGCATAATGCCACTTTTATTCATTACACGCTTATGATGATAAACCAGCTATTCGAAACTCAAATTAACTAAAACTCCACCAAGTTCTCTAAAATTAATGAAAACATTTTTTACGCTGAAAAATGTCTTTCCACATTCCGCGGGGGGTCAGGGACTCCCAACGCGAATATATGTTAGAATTGTGGTGCGTCCGAAGAGACGGTAGTGGATGCAACTTAAGCTACTAGCCAAACTTAAACTAACCTAAATCTTCACATGACTTGATGATACTCCACGTAATCAGTATAAACATCCTGCAAATTTTTCGTCACGTACCGCGAATACCTAAGCCGGGGTTCTCGCGTGCGCCTACGCAAGTCCCGCCGTTTTTGGACATTTAAGTAACTAAATGTGTATTCCGTGCCTTAAGCGGCCTGGTGGTTAGGACTCAGTTGCCTTGTAAGGAGATGTTGCGACACTTATGTTAAAAAGTGGTGGATTTAGTTTATAAGTACTTACTTGAATAATTAGATGTGGTTATCCTTGTCGAGAAGTAATTTTCCAGGCTTTTTATGCCGGTAAACTAAATTACAAGAGTGACGAATTCAAAATTCGTGATTTCATCATCATAATATGTATTATCTCTTTACTGTGGAAAATGATGGTTGACGAAAAATGCTAGCATGACGGCTGTAGACTATAGTCTAGGGACGTAGGCAGCTCCCATTTATCTTGATAACTATATTGACACGAAAGTGGTTCCGGAAGTGTTTGAGACTGTACAAAGGTATACAGGCAAAAAATATAGAGCTACAATAAATATTGTTTTTATGTTAGATTATATAATTATGGAACAAAACCACCATAATATCACCATGACATTTGTGGTCAGGACATTACAGAGAGGAAACATAAAAAGTTAATGCTGGTCCTTTCCGGTCCCGGGCTGGTTGCCGAAACCTTTGATAAACAATCTGGGTTGAGGCTTAGGCCTTGATTACACCTGCCGAGTAGAGTGGCGAGACAGTGCCCTCGGCCGAGCACATCCATAAAAAACATACCGAGTACTCGGTAGGTGTGATCAAGGCATTAGGGCTTGAAGGTAATGATGGTGTAACAGCTGACATTTAACCAGCTTATTTACATTACAGGATTCACGTCCTTTTCCAAGAAAAACAGGAAAATTTAATTACACCATGAATTTTAATAGTATAATTATAACGTACTTGTTTTCCAAGCAGGAATGGAAAATTGAGCGAAAATTATGTGAATATTATGGGGTCCCAATAATACAAGCCATATCGCGCCGACTTTAGAAACTTTCATATAGGGATCCAGGAAACTACGCTGCCCAAACTCAAAATTTGGTACATACCTCATCTATACTCTAGACTCTACAGCATATATAATAGAAACAACCATATAAATAAATATTATACAATATTATACATATAGCATAAACTTTACTGTGGTAAAAAAGTCAGTGATCACTTTCGGACCTGCCAGTATACCTAACCGTAGAAAGCCAGTTAATACTCCCCCACAGATCTGTCATTATGGTTAAGCTCCACAGTAATAAGTGTTTATGTTCTACCTGAGGCTGTCGTTACTAGTTATATTACAAGTTATGATATAAACGTTAAAATTTTGATGCCGCTGTAATCGGGTCAAAAAGATAACCTCTTTAATTACTTTTTAAAAGTTAAAATTATACTATTATCACAAAATTGACTGCGTATTTTATTGATATTCAGTCCAGCAAGAAGAGTCTGACTTCCGAGTCAATTCGCTACTCTCTTACTATTTCCAAGTTTGATCTGACGGAGAAAATCTAACTTAAACTTTCTCGCTATAATAAAACGTTTTATGATATTGACACTTCCCCTTCCCAGTAGTTAAATAAGCTATAACAAATAGCCGATATCAAATAATATAACTATCAACTATGCTGACTTTCACAACCTCAATCTTTCTTTGTGTGTTTAGCTTTTGTTTTATATTTCAAACGAAAAAAGCCTTAAGACTCCTCACTACTTTGGGCCATGATGGGTAACCATGATTATCACCATGATGGACTTGACGTTCGTTATCGCTTGTACTGATCCATCATGAGCTAACGTAGAGAGGCCAATCACGTCCAACCTATCTTTCTATCAGAGCTACATTGTAATTCTATTACCTTGATAAATTAAACTGTTTCTTTCTAAACTGTTTACTCTACACTTGTGTCAAATTTTATCAAAAATGATCCAGTAGTCAAAGCTTTTTCAATTGATATAAAAACCTATCTCCTTCCTAATTTCACCGCCTTAAGCCTTGAAGTCGATATGGAAAGAAAAACACCCTAAACAAAGTACATACTCTTGCATGTTGTTTGTATGTTTGACTATAATAGTTCTACATCCGCTTCGCCGCTCCACATTATCTCAGAGAAAACTGTCTGACTTGCAGATCCTTGGTGTTCCCCTCTACACTTTCAGCGTTACTAATTCCGTCTAGAATAACTATAGACGGCGTTTCTATTCCATTTCATGAGCAATGACTCGAGAAATTCATTCACAGATGCACAGAGCTGTGAATGATGTTCTCGCATTATTTATACTATACTAGATGACGCTCGCAACTCCGTTGCGCCAAAATTAGTTTATAGCGCGGGAACCGTACATTTTTCCGGGATAAAAAGTATCCTATGTAACTCCATGCCAAATTTCAGCCAAATCGGTTCAGCGGTTTGGGCGTGAAGAGGTAACAGACAGACAGACAGACAGACAGACAGACAGACACACTTTCGCATTTATAATATTAGTATGGAATTTAAAGGTTACCTAAGTATAATAATTGATGTTTAAAATATATGATCAAATTATATTATAATGTATCAAATGATTCTGTAGACAAAATCTAAATAATTAACTGTTTGTTAATCATAGATTCGTGCAATAGCTCATAGAATTCCTTAAACATTTTGAGTTAAGATGATCTAAAAGCGCAACACAGCTCATATAGGAACAAGCTTGTCGTTTTCTGAACATACAAAAAAATATATAAACAGACGAACATATAACCTCCTCCTTTTTGGAAGTCGGTTAATAACAGGAATTCTTATTCTACTTAATACAAATTAAAATATACATAATGATTATTACTTCCATTACGTTAACATAGGATATGTCTCAATTGAACAGCTCTATCTGACATAACACGAGCACTACACTGTGACGAAACATAGTAAGCTGATATCTCTACTTATAGTAAGTAATAAGTAACAACATGTAATACATACTCATTTCACACTCATTATGTATCACTTACAGAGATATTATTGATTGTAGGTTTAAGTATAATTAAAGTAAAAGGTACATACCTTTTACTTAATAAATTGTAAGATTAAGATGTATTTCTACAAGATTGTAGAGATACATCTTAAATTATTTTGAACCAGGTACCATCTAGTCTTTTACGTGAAATATTAGTACCAAATTGCATTTATAAGTTATATGTCGGACTCAAATAATTACGGATCACAAGACTAGGATAGAAATATTATAATACGATGACGAAAAGATATTATTAAACTTGTACGAAACTATGAAACTATACGATGGATGCAATATATAGCTCCTTAGCGGATGCGTATTGTATAGTAAGCTTTAGTCAATTAAGTAATTAACTTATTTTTCCCAAGAAACACAAAAATGTGGAAGGAAACAATAAATATAATTAATAATGTTCGATCAATTATTTGATAACACATTACGTACCTAGTCGTGATCTAAATCGGCAATCATATTAGAAATCGCAAGTTTTTCGTACGAAGCAGCTCCTAATTAAACTAATAAGGCGTTACAACTTTCCTCTTGTATCGATTCTGCAGTCCATTGTTTATTCTGTGGCGCAATTTTCATTCAATGGAGTCGATTTTAAAATTCCACTTTTTACGTTATCGAACGAACACAACAATAGGTGCACACCTGATTATAATTTATTGCTATAGAATATGTAGAGACAGAATGGACCTGTTTGGTATGTGTAATGTGCTGAACCTAGGTAAGGTTTAGCATATTACACATACTATACAGGGGGTGTACGGGTCACTTGTCATACCATATACACCGAACCGAAACTTGGATATAAAACTTAAACCACTGAATTCGTTAATTTCGGATAGGCATCTAATCGACAGTTTCAAAATTCTAAGGAGATTTGAGGAACGTGAATATATAAAGGCTCCAGACTAGATTTTAGGATCTCAATACATACGTACATAATCTAAGTGTACTTACTGACTATACCGCATGATACTTTACTTCAATGTGAAAACCATGACGCAACAACATATCATAACTTTCTGAAGACACTATTCAGGAGTTATTTATATCTCCATAAAAACTATTTTACATAAACCATATAATATAATCCTAATCATCTAATATACCACTTATAGATCATAAAGCCGCGACCATATTGAGCACAATCGATTCCCGCGCTCTCGCGTTTCGCGCGCTTTCTCCGCGACGGGTTCTTGACCCCCCTCTCCCTCCCCCCTGTGCCCAGGCATCTCCCCCTTTTCTCCCCCCTGTACTCAGGCATCCCTCCCCCCTCCTCCTACCACGATACACCAAATATTGATAACACTTTCCCCTGTCAGCGAGGACTAATTATGTTAATGTCGTGAAGTTCAAGAAAATATAAGTTCTTGTCATAGCAGATAGAGACCTTTGACCGACTTAGAGTAGACAGGTGTAAAATGTCTTGTGAACAGTATCTGGGGTAATATGTAGGAGGTAACGACTAGTGCACATTAGCATAGTAACCATAAAAGGGGTTTCTTTTTACGGAAGAATAAAAAAAAACAAATTTTTCATGCGATGATGCAGGTCATGCTAAGGAAGCTGAATGTTGATGCAAGAATTATGACCCGACGCATTCGGTTTTCTGATATGTATTGAAATTTTATTGTGACTTCTAAGGACAAGCTTTAAGAGACATTCCTCTGGTAGTTGGTATTACATAATTCTCTTCTGCTTTCTTACATAATGCAAGAAAATACAACTAATATGCCAAGTTTTCTTTTTGATAACAAAAACCAGAAGTGTGTACTAATTATAAAGTATAATTCTTTTATTGAAGTACTACGAGTATAAAACATATTTAATTTACTATTACATCGTATATATACGTGTATGCGTGCTGCGTACCCGTACCTGCTATGGTGTACAATGGGTGTATTATTCAAATGAGTACACCAACAATTACATGGTGTTTAGTGACACAACTGTTACGTGACAGATAATTATGTATCTGTGTTATGTTAAGTGTTGGTCCCTCCCAGATTTGTATCTAATCCCATGGGGCAGGGAGTAACCTTTTATCTTTTTTATTATTTCGATACCACAGTCTATAACAGCTAGAATTCTCAACTAGCTATGATGAGTATGTCTTCCATGTGAGAACTTCTCACATTGAAGGCTTTCATTATAGGTACTCTTATAAAATATAGCGAAAATATCAATCAACAAAATACGACATTAATTATTCTTCTTTATAGGCCGACTAGAGCGGATGAATGGCACTCTATAAATGGTTTATGTATTTTGGGGAAAATGACTTTAATATATTATGAGTTCCTCGGGAGATAAAAAAGTGATACTTATATGAATTGAACATATCCCAAATTGGGTTACGTTCAATTAAAAAAAATAAAAAACACTGAACTAGGGCAGAATTTTCTACGGGTTGCATAAAGGAAAAGATAGTTAATTGTGTTCTATTACTATTTAGACTCCCACACAAAACTGCGAATTCGCATCGCATTGTCATATTTTATAATATTATAATTTATGAATTTTGTCGCAGATAAGTATTTGCGATGCGATGCGAATTCGCAGGTATGTGTGGGAGCCCATACCTAAAAAGTTTGGCACCACTAATCATCAGGTGAACTGTCAGCTCGTTCTCCGATCCACAAAAAGCCGAAATTGGCCGAGACATTCCTCTGGCGAGAACACGTGTACCACGTGACGACACCGGCATGCAGTGAAAGGCGGCAGTTCGTGAGGTCAGCGGGGATCGCGCTCGCTTTCATTGTCAATGTCGTTCGTCACTTGATAATGCGATGAGTCGCGCCGCAAACGAGCGACGGATCGCCTGATAAGTAAACCGGGGGAATGATTTTGAGATCGTCTAAATCCGCTATCCCCAACCCGCGGCCCGCGGGCCACATGTGCCCCGCCGGGACTTTATATTTTGTGGCCCGCGTGATGTTAAACTATTTTGAAATTCACGCCCACAGGCAAAATAACGTTAAGTCTACGTGATAGTCGTTAAATTTTTTCCACTTTGAAGTCGTTAATTTTGAATAATGTTGTTTTTTAACCCTAAAAAATTTTTGTTGCGGCCCGCGACACCACGAACACACCACGCGACACCATGAAAAAAAGGTTGGGGACCACTGGTCTAAATGATAACGCGCTAAGTTCGCGCCGCAAACGAGCGACGAATCGCCTGACTGAAAATTACAATGGTCTATTTTGAGATCTCCTGAATTTTCGATTTAGATATATTTCAGTGATGTATTTTAAAGCTATAAAACTTTTTATCTTGTATTTTTGGCATTAATACCTTCACTGCGGGGCAGGCCGAAATCAGCCTGCCGCGGAATTTCAGCTGGTGCGGACGAAGAAAACTATGTTCTTTCACTCGGTGCGGAACTATTATCTCAGGTGTTTGTAAAGGTACGACAGAGGCAAATATATATTTGAGATTGTGTTCAAAATTATAGGTCTTTCCTATAAAAAAAAATATGGCAGGTCGTTATCGGCCTACTACGCACTGGAGGTGTCAAAAATCAACTCAGTGCGGCAGTGGGCCTATTGCGGCCCGCCGTACAAGCAGGCGGTTGGCGACCCGATACCGCACCGAGCGTCCGCCTCGCCATTTATGCCCGGTTTCTGAAGTTTTCAGTTATACTCTCATTAGCTATTGATTCAATAAAGTTATCTATAGGATAAACGTCGGTTAACTGTCACTGGGTTTCTGAGTACGCAATGAACCGTTCAATAACTATCAAACAGATAAGCAGTTCCACAATCTGTCGTTAGATGGGTCTTTTAAAATTCGCTATTTTTAATTCAGGATTATTACTAGTTTTATTAACGAATACGAATATTTACGAATAAGCGAATAATACGAATATTTTATTCAAGAGGAAATAAATAAATAAGCAGTGTTTTAGTTATAAACTATTAAAATTCGCTATTTATCAGCGGATGAATGAACGATCGTAGTCAATTTTTTTAAATAAACGTCAAACTTATTGATGTTCAAAAAAGTTTCGTCTAGTTTCCATTCCATTGCCATCACTGACTTCCATTATACAAGTTGCCATGTTCATAACTATCGTTCGTGCTTTATCTTTTCTTATAAAACCGCTGAACCGATTTTCATGAGATGCACACTGAATAAAAATGCTGCAATTTGCAAATCATTTACCTACTATGTAAGTAGTTTTAATACAACCACAGTCCACATCACAGAACACAATGCATATTATACTAACGGAGAACCAAATCAACATCTGTTTCATGTTTGTAGAGATAAGACTACCTGCTCTTTTATTTTGTTGTAACACTTGTTGCTTTGTTTAGGCCAAACAAAGCACTTTTTTGGGTTTTGATATCTCACGTTCCTTGGCACCCAAATCGCGTCAGCCAAAATTTCACCATCGAATTTAATAAAAAAAATAGTTCAAAAGTAAAATACATGTTTACTTTTGAACTATTTTTTACGGTTATAAACTTATAACTAATAATTTTTATCTGTAGATAGACCGTACGTTATTGAAAACGGCCGTAAGTTTCTAGGTAAGTAGGTACTCAAATATAAGAAACAAACTCCAATACTTCCAAATCAGACTCTGATGGGCTGCTCGTATTCATCACGTTAATTTTAATACTAAGCTTTCACTGACAATTTAATAATAACAAGCTAAAGCCTAAAAGTTTATGTAATTTGCTTGAAGCAAAGCGTCAAATAAAGTTATGAAATCGATAAACGGCACACGTTGGTCAGTTAAGTTAACCTTAGTATAAACGGACTTTATCTGACATTGCGATGTTCAGAAACGCGCTTTCTTAGTTTATCGAACCAATAGCGCTATTGAATAGATAAACGGCCGTTAAAAGTTCCTCAGAAACCGGGCATTAGTGATATGCAATCTATCGTAAGTCGTAGCTGACGTACGTCGCGTTTTTTAACCGACTTCAAAAAAATTTTATCAATTTAACTTGTATATTGTATGTATTATTTTCAGAACTGCCTAGTTTTGACATGTTTTAGTCTATATTATCAGCATCTGAACAAATGTGAAAAATTTCTAAAGTGACATACATATCCATGTATGTTTTTATGTTTGTGTTCCCACATCTTCGGAACTACTAGTCCGATTAAAGTAATTCTTTTTTTGTACTGGGAATACCCAGTACAAAAAAAGGATTACTAAATTAATTATTATAATTAAGCAGTAGTTTAACTTCGGGAATACTGTTCATCAAAATCGATTCAGTAGTGTTTAAAATAGGTAATTTTGATTCTCAATTACGTACGATTTTGAAATCGGTTTTAGCTTTTTAACCCATCAGTCGTGGCAAAACGAGACACAATAGCTTTTTCATTGTTATCGCGGCCGGATGTGGCCGCTTGGGGCTTCATGAATTAAAATACAATAATTATTCATTTTATTAAATTAACAACGCACGATAGCAGGAAACAAAAGATCATGTCCTTGAGATGAGCGTTAAACGGCAAAATTGTGCAGGGTGATATGAAAAACTGGGAGAAACCTTGAGGAGTGTCGAATCAAAAAAGAAATAAAAAAAATAAAACATACTTTAGAATGTGCAAACAAAAACGGGCTTTGTGTTTTAAAGACAGGAATTTAAATTTATTAATAAAAATAAATATTTTCGATATCCCCTTATTTTTGTCTTTCCCATCTCTACTAAAAATACATTCTAGTGCGGTTCGGGTCGATATCGGCCCGCCACTTTCCCTGGTTTATTTCTCATTTCCTGTTTGGCAGATCCCGGGGCGAATCAAATCTAAAGGAGTTGGGTTCAAGGTTATTCCAACAGTCCAAAAACTGTACACCTACATTATGTTTTCGCAAAGTTATAGTAATTTAATCTAACCTTGTGCTGGTGGGTCGAGAAAGGCCTACCCCGCACTGGCGGAAAAATCATTGAGGGCACACTTTGGCCCGCCGCCGCACCAGACGAAGGTTTAAGACTTTACTTGCCGCAGTGAAGGTGTTAATAGGAAAAAATATGATTTTAATGTAGATTTATTAGTTATTACTTATTACTTATTTCCGAAACTATTGGGATGATTTTTATTAGAGGCGCACAATGCACATGTATAGAACACGGGATAATGATATAGATTTACTATAATATTTCGGAAAAATGTACAGCGCAAATGCGCAGTGCAGCGTAAATGTAAAGAGCAAAGCGTCCCAAAAGCGTAAGCAAAAGATATTCCGATACCGGGAATCGAACCCGAGCCTCCTGGGTGAGAGCCAGGTATCCTAGCCACTAGACCATATCGGATGTAGCAGATACTGCATAAAGAGTATACGTATGTAGAGCACATTTTCTTTACTCTCCTGTCTATTGACAGAGTAGATTGTGCTATTGATAACACAAAATTATACGTAGGAACTCATGCTTACTCAACCACCCTACTAAAAATAATTGTCACCTTATTATTAATTCAGATAATTACATCATTATTTAAATCAATACCAAAAGTAGACAGAATCTATTTCAAACTCGAATCCCACGTGTCATTTTAGATCGAATTTCCATTCGCTTCTTCATGCTTTCTTGTTTTTGGCAATGGTACGGTCGGCGGCGCAGAGATATCACGAATTATATCTAATTACGCTGCTGACGGTACGTAATTGAGTTTTCTCTTTGTTAACGCCAAAAAGAATATACGTATGATGTAATTTACTACTTACAGTAAATACGATATAGATGTAACTTGATTGTTTGAAGGTAGAGCAGGGAATAGTGATGTCGTTGAACCAAGATTACCCTGACAAACATAGACTACCAGTTACATATTGTAAGATAATAATTACACTATTATGTTATGTCGTAATATGTATTAATACGTCACATGTGGAGTAATAGTTGACGGAGGAATAAAAAGAAACGCCCCCGGGTGGGCTCGAACCACCAACCTTTCGGTTAACAGCCGAACGCGCTAGCCAATTGCGCCACGGAGGCGATGCTCATGCTGTTGAAATAGATATATCATTACTATATGACAGTTTTTTATCTATGGCTAGATAAAAAAAATTGGGTGTCAAAGTTAAACTGATTATGTTTTGTTTTAATCCTTATAAAAGATTTAGGCTATTGATATTAATTATTGTTCTAATTTACATTGCATATTATGTTTTTATTATTAGCTACAAGTTGCTTTCAAATCTTATCTGTTAGAAAAAGATCAACACGCAACAACAACAAAATAGGTATTATGATTGTTTTCATCACAACGTGCATCGAAACGCGATTACAAATGGAGTTGTCGGCAACTCAGATTCAAAAGACGAACAAAACTCATGCTCTACTTATGAAATTATGAACTGCTGAACAAAAAATATTTTATAATTGATAGGCTTATCAAGATAATAACCATACCTTAAATATCCCTAACTCATACTTGAACTATAATATAAGTAATTACTAGGCATATTGTTTATTAACAAGGTAACTACATAATAACAAGTAATATGCGTCTGTCAGGTATGAGACAGGTACTCGTAATTCGGTGGTGACGTAACCACTTTCTCCGGCCCCGGATTCGCCCGCGGCGATCTCCGGAGAGTAATGAAAAGTGAATTAATAATCATGCTCAGGTGGCAATATATACCGTAATAAGTACTCGTAGTAACTTTTTTAAGCTGAGCCTTACTTACGTTACCTACTTACGTTTATCTGTGATTAGTGACACAAAATGGCACACAAGTGCTTATATGTTAAATAAACTTGCATGTTTATGTTCTTCAGTTAAAAATTGATAAAATTGCATTAAGTATATTAAAATCGAAGAATTCTTATTTACACAGTTGACAGTTGTTACTTGTTAATTTTAGTTGTTACATTGTAGGACAATGACTTTTTTTTTCTTTTTAAACTGCACCTACCCCAAGTAACAAAATTCTCCTATAGTGCAAAGTTTAAAGGCTTGCAGCACTAGTAACTCTCGCTTAGTGGTTCCAGGTGCTACTACCAAGCTTATAACAGGTTACACGGAGTTTGTTTGGGTTTGTAGTAAACATGTTCTTATAAGTTGACTTATAGTCGTGTAAAGAACGAGATTATAGGCGTAGTAAAGGCTAAGATGGCCTATACGAGTGTTTCAAAGGTGTAAATATACTTGAGAAAACTTGCTCCAGAAAGTTACATTTGTAATAGACTACAAGAAGTAATTATAAATCCGCTATAAGGTCACACGCCAGTAATAGTAATTTATAGTGCCAATTTAAATTGTATAAGAAAAATAGTTTCATGTTGTTTTCACTAGATGTCGCTGAGGTGCTTCTACATCGCGCTATTGCTTGCACGAATGCCATTTATATAGTTGTAACAGATTTTTGTTACTGTCAGAACATTGTTAATTAATTTAGTATTATTAATTAACCCTCCTAGTTGACCTCCGCGAGTGAGTAGATCAACTTACCTTTTCTTAGTATTTTATTTATTCATCCACCACACAACACAATTCACAAAATTAATGTTTGAAGTAGCTAGTAATAGAAGCGCGGAGTACGTAACAGGCCTGCCTGGGGTTCTATAAGATGCTCATAGTTGGCTTCGTGTGAGCAGATAATTCTGCGTAGTCCAACAATAAGTGTATTATTTTTCTAAGTAGTGCTAGGCAAGTCTACTATGAGTGCTTTATTAGCAAAAGTATCGTATAAAATGGGCCCTTTTCCGTGGTTATAAACGTTTACTAGCCTGTTATAGTCCTGGCCCCGAAACCACTACAAGACCAAATTTTGTTATTTGGTACTTCAATGATGAGAATGGCACAACAAGAAGACTCTACATTCTTGTCGTGATACGTAAATTATCTAAAAAAGTGTCAAAAACTGCATAATATAATACGAGTAATCCAAATTTAAAATATTACATAATTTAATAATGTAAAATTAATAATAATCTAGCTCTAACCTAGAGCATAAACTATGTCTAAGCGCTTATAATCAAGTAGAGACTAGAGTAGGGCGGGGCGCTCTACTAACATTTGGTTTAAGTTTAATTACACAGTTAAATATCAAGGTTAGACGCGTATAATGTCAACGTTACTATATGTATACGTTTAATATTGTAAATATAATATTTTGTTTCAGATCACAAAATACTGCACAAAATAACTATCATGATATAAATCGTTATAATATCATGATAGTTAATAGTTACTCGTATTATAAGGAATATAAGGTGCCGACTTTTCCGATTCGTAATTCTTGATTCCACTCTTTAAATGATCGGTTCCATCAACAATTCGCTACAAACTAAGCCATATTGTAGAAACTGTCCACGGCAATTAGAAAAGCCGACACACAACCGGACAAACACTTCCACAACATATACATTAGACACTCATATACACTAGATAAACAACTAACACTTTCACTACTTGTGTTAAGACAATATGAAATTTTGACGTAACTTTTTGCCTAAAAAGTAAGACAAAAAAGTGAATTTTTCTAAGTTATTTGGTTTTTTTCATATTTTAATCTAGTTTGATCATAACTCTACTCTCTGAGCAACAACTCACTGAGCTCTGAACCGCTAAAATCCTTGACGCCTGGAAAAAGGGCATAGATTAGGATAGTTTATATCCCAAAAAATGTACGGTTCTCGCGCGAAAAATGGGAGCTTTCTATAATATGGAAGCTGAGGGCTACAAGGTATCTAAAAGAATTTGGTTTATGCTGGTAGAGACTAGAAGCCAGAGAGAGTGTCTCAATAATTAATTAATTGGAAAGCGGAATTGGAAACGATGAGTCTCGGATCCTCTGTTGTCGCGATTTGCTGCTAGATTAGAACAACTTGTAAATCGCTATATAATATCTAGATGCCTAAAATATAATATTACAATGCAGATGACACCCGCAACTCCGTAGTTTATCGCGCAGGAATATTTTTTCAGGATAAAAAATTTCCTATGTCCTTTTCCGGGACTCAAAGTATTTCCATACCCGATTTCAGCAAAATCGGTTCAGTGGTTTGGGCGTACGTGGTAACAGACAGACAAACACACTTTCGCATTTATGATAATATTAGTATGGATAGACCTTAAAGGGAAAAAGGTCCTTAAGGACACATGAGGTTTTTCTAAACTACGCGTTTTCACTGACGCCCGAAAGAAACAACTGGTCTTTTACCTAGCTTTTGAATTAAATGATACCCGAAATATGTTTTTGACTGCTTACTTATAAGTTTATAAAGTACCACGTCGAGGCGATAAATTAACTCTAGTTTTTGTCCCTTCTTAGAACGATTTTGGACTGTAAACTTGCCGTTTTAGTTTAATCGACGTCTCGTATATGGACAGCTTAAATTGTACAGGTAATTGTGGTAAACATACAATAAACATCCGACCAGCAATTAAACTCCCATAAGTTCCTTTTCAAGTTCCTCCAACTTCAAGGCCGCCGAACAATCTAAAGTAGATCAATTGTTCCATAGATCGTGTTCCCATGGAAAGTCCTGGCGAGGCCGCACGTTCTACGCCGAAGGTTGCATTAGCATAGTGCGTACATGGGGTTGCGCGAGAGCGGATATGGATCAAGTCGGTTACGTACTTGATGATTTAACTTTACGTTAGGCACTTTTGCAATGATTTCGTGTAGTTTCAGGGCATGTGCTATGAGCATGACGTGGCATCATAGCCGATGACAATCCATGTTGGTTCTATTCTTACTTTATGTAGAGTCTACGAACATTGTTGTAATGACCTGTGTTCTGACCTCGGAACTAATAATTGAGTCCAAGAGAATATTATAGTGTCTAAACATAAAGCAATTCCCATTGCTCTATGATCAGGACCCCTCCTGCAGTTGTTGCTAAATCTTCTTAACTTATATATATCTATATTTATGAATTATGCTTTTAATACTTTGAAAGTCTTATTAGTTTTATATGCTGATACTCATAGTTTGTAAATATTTAAAGTTACAAATGTTAGCAAGAATCTAAATAGATACCGAGTATCACGAAAGTCTAAATGCATATTTTACATTGTAAAGCGGCCTTTGCAAATATGCAGTTGTACTTAATTATGTAATCTGTTGCATAAGTCAGATAAGTAATTGGATCACAGGGCCAGTCTCGTAGTCAGCTGGTCAGGAAGCTTTTCCACAATTAGTGTTGTCCCGGTAATAACTTAACACATAGAATGTCGTGTCAGTCAATTATGCCTAATAAAACAAATGAATAATATTTTAACAATGAGAGCCAGTAGTTAACTTTAAGGATGGTTAACATAAGAATAATCGTTAATAAAAGAAGATTGAGGAACCGGTTCCATGTATTAAAAACAAACAAAAAACAATACCGTATTATAAACATTCTTTATCTGTACCGATGAATACCTTTCGACAAGTATTAGTCAGTTGCTGCAGCGTCATTCCTTGTGCTCCATCTTTACATAATTATCGAGCAAATACTAGAAATGAGTAAAAAAAAACCTCTCGTCACCATTTATTACAGAATAAACAAGGATGCAACACATTAACCCGCTTCTATTTTCTAAAACCTGAACGAAAGTAAACGTCACACCGACCGGTCGGAACCGGTCAGCGCTGGTTCTGACCGGCCTTCCTGTCATTTCACTCTTTTTTTCCTTTCGCCCGTCAACCAAATATGTGACTTGTGAGGCAATACTAAAGTGTGCTTTTGATCGCGGCTATTTTATTTTAATAATGCGACCGCTTCTTTTCCTAGAGTGAAATTCTCACTGCTCACATATTTCTCGTAAGTGTCGCGATATTGCGTAACAACACTTCCTAGTAAACAATTTTATGGTAAATTCCTATCATATGTGCGTCCAGTTGTGACAGTAACACATGAAGAAACACTATGGTCTATGGCGTATCGAATGGTCAGGTTGCGCAGTGAACACAATGGTACTCGTATAAATAATAGCTAATCAAGACATTTAAAAAGTTGAGTTTTAACGACATGTCAGTCAAGTCTTTGTGATAGTGACTGAAGCGTCGAATTATTTTAACGCTGCACTCAACGGGTTATGGATGAGTATAAAAAGTTTTTGCAATCCAAGCTAAGCATATTCGGGAAGTTAGTAGAGCATCACGCTCTCTGTGGGTCAGTATACCAGTCTAATTATGCGTCAAATGTTAATTCGCATTCAAAGAGTTTTCTAATCCATTACTTTTAGCATACAATTTTGGATTTATAACATGTCATTATAATTTTAAATGTGCGAACGCGGGAATCGAACCGGAGCGACTGCGGTCGTGGGCAAGTGGTACATCAAAAGCGCTCTGGTTAATAATTAGTATGACACTTGACGGCATACAAATATGAAATAAGTATAACAATATATTGTATTATATTATATTATGATTGATAGGTCAGGTTAGGTCACAACTTACAGGTTTATTACACGCTAACTTGAACCGCGGTAGTAAGCCGAGTTGACTAAACAAGAATGCAGAGACACAAAATTACGTACTTCTTCAACAATCGTAATTTGTGAATGTTTCTATGATGATCATGGTACGATTCATACGCCTTCTGGTTTATATTGTTGGTAATAAAATCTCAATTTCGGTGGTGTTCCTATATCATTTTCCTATACGATCCCTTATAATTGTTATAATTCAAAGATTTAAATCTCTACCAGACGACTCCCTTCCCTCTCTAGAATTCCTTTTCTAGTTAGATACCTACCCCATTTACATCAAAGTTGTCTTGAGGTTTCCAGTTTTTGTATCGTTTGGTACACACAGACGGTCACCTGACCTCCAGTTGGAACAATAACACATCTGCACTTTGCACACAATAGAGCTATCCATTCACTTGGCACTTCACCTCAATGCTTCTGAAAAGTGAGCTGTAAACAATGTCATGAGCCATCTAATACATTACTCCATTCATTCATAAGTTGAAATTGTGTTCTTGAAAAGGTTAAAGACTTACGTATTATGTACCTAGTTTTCATATTTTAGTATGACTATGCTAGTAATAAGCATATTTCTCCTACGAAACCAACCAACCAACTCCTAATATGCAGTAAAATTATATAATAGAACTTCATTATAAATTTTTTATTGTTTATTTGTCTGACTGTTCACGCTTGAACCGTTCTGAGGTTTCCACGGGTAAAGAGTCGATACTTTAAATATTGGTTATGAAGATGTTAGATTTTTTTTATTATATAGTTTCTAGTTATTTCATCAAAATTTATAGTTACCTCTCACAAACAGTATAACAATATTCCCTGGGGTATATTGTAATACTGTGCACAAGGTCACTTTCTTTATTTTCTAGAACTTACAATACTAAAGAGAACCACTAATTAGTAAACTAGTAACTAACAATTAGCCAACACAGATTAGCCACACCGTTGCCGTAAGATTCAAGCATTCGACGAAATTGGTATTCCGTAGAAGGCTGCAGAGCTCTCTACAATAATATGTTGTAACACGATGTAAGAGGCGTGGAATACCATACCTGTGACTTGTGAAGAAAGTGGATGGTGGCTGGACGACTGTTAAACAACAATAACTGAAATGGTAAAGCAAAATTTCTATGGTCTATCAATATTGTAAATACTAAAGTGTATAGGGCGTTTTCACACTGCGACGATAACGACACGACACGATACCACAGAATAGAGGGCCACCGCACATATACAATTTCAAGTTGGCCGACTATCGTACAAACGAAATTGCGTAGTGTCACAATTTAATTGGACAACTTCATCGTGTACGCTGCCAGCCGCAGACTTTTAGATTTAGTTGGTAACGGTGTTGCTAGCCCAGACGTGCGTGTTAAAATGCGTAAAAAGCACGCTTTTTTGTGGCACTAATAAAACGATGGCGAAAAGAAAGGAGAATATTTTGGGTGCATTCAGTACTAAGTGACAGATTAGAATTAGGAAAACATCATTGATCATAGATAGTCGGCCAACTTGAAATTGGATATGTGCGGTGGCCCTTATCTATTCTGTGGTATCGTGTCGTGTCGTTATCGTCGCAGTGTGAAAACGCCCAATGTCACCATTCTTACCTCTTGACGCTTAAATAGCTCAACCTATTTTGATGTAATTATCGCAGATTACTAAATAGTTATCTACTATACGATAGGATTCCGGTATATGACATAGAATAGTTTTATCGCGAAAATGCGCAGCTATAAAGAAAACTGGGCATAGAGTTGAATTGAGGGTAAGGTATTTTGTGTACAGTGTAACTACTAATATCGGCAAATCGAACTCCTAAATAAATCCAGTAATAAATCTTATCGTCATTAAAAAAAAATACTCAATGATTTAAACCAAACGGTTTTTACCAAATCCGGCTTCTGTTAGCCGGCTATTTATTAAACAAGCAATTACTGTTAAAATAACAAATAATGAGCGGTCAGTAGCAAAGGTAAATTTATTATTGCTTTAATTGAATAATTACCAAGCCCCACATTTTGTCGTTACTTCAGGAAGTAGGCTTTCACGCTTATAGGCTCTAATTAGTTTTGAGCAATTAGTCAAGTGTATTGTATAATATTACGACGTAGTTTTTTGGTAGACCAGTCCGAGTAGGCAATAAGTTATAACTTACACATTATATATTTCATAAATATACGATGTAGTTACTGACATCAGACACGCGCCGCCGACATCAGACTGGGCCGTGTCTTGCGCCAAAAAAGTTAAATAATAGAGGATTCCTTGTAGGGCTTACCCTACTACAAAGAAGCCAAAAGGGAAGGTTTTTGACAATTATGTATAATATATTATATACGAAATATCATAGAGGAATTATACGTACAGTACCTATGTATAATTGGTTCATGAATCATGATTGATGATAATAATATGTAGCGTATGTAGTTATGATTATATTTTGTTTTGCCGAACTATTGATAACTATCAATTATAATTTATTGAAAGATTGAAAGATATTAATAGATTCGTTATTATAGACACGATACGTTTTACACATAATATGCTGCAAAGTCTTAAGCCCCTTTTTACAAAGCAAATGTTTTTATTTGGCAATTATAAATTACTTAATATAAAATCGGCAAAAAATTACCGACAAATAGAGCAAATAACGCAAGAATAAAAATAGAAACAATTTTTATTAGGAAAATGACGTTCCGAGGCACGCAGCGAGCGTGCAGATATTTGTGTTGGCTGCTGCGTGCGGAATCCGCTCCAGGAAACTCGGAGACGTCGACACACTTACATACATTAGCAGCTGTGTGTTAGACGAAGCGTGGGAGACCACCCGGCACCCGGCACCCGGCCACACACAAAACCGGCGAGATATTACGCAAACTGATGAGGTTACCCTGCAGATTAGGCATTGTAAGGACTAGGAAGGACTCACGCAAGTTTATTATTATTATTAATTTTTTTTTTTTATGAAATAAGGGGGCAAACGAGCAAACGGGTCACCTGATGGAAAGCAACTTCCACGGTTCGGACACTCGCAGCATCAGAAGAGCTGCAGATGCGTTGCCGGCCTTTTAAGAGGGAATAGGGTAATAGGGGAGGGTAGGGATGGGAAGGGAAGGGAACAGGGGAGGGTAGGGAAGGGAATAGGGTAGGGTATTGGGCCTCCGGTAAACTCACTCACTCGGCAAAACACAGCGCAAGCGCTGTTTCACGCCGGTTTTCTGTGAGAACGTGGTATTTCTCCGGTCGAGCCGGTCCATTCGTGCCAAAGCATGGCTCTCCCACGTATAAAGGTACGTTACATAGGTACGTTATGAAAATAATAAGGTACGGCCGTGCACGGCCGTACCTTATTATTATTTTTTTATATGGCTTGGCTGGGGCACTTTCGTGCCCCCAGATAAAGTAAATAATATAATAGTAATGGTAAATAGTTCAAAACTATATAGTATATACCTACCATGACTATACGCTGCCCTGTAACAAGGACAAGGCAATCCACGATAATTACTATTCAGACGTTTCTACATCTATAATAGGTAGATACTAAAGTTAAAAATAAATTGAAAAAATGTACTATCAGAGAAATCTATTCATACGCAAATGGCCTTATTTGGTTGGGTTATGTATTATGAGTTATGACTTATTACAAGCCTTCACTACTATCATTGACTTGACAATTGACATACAGACAGACAGATAGACAATTGACTTGACCAAATTAAGTCCTTTGAATCAGTTTCTCCGATGGTACATTACTCTGCTAATTTATGGATGGGTCACCGTTTCCCGTGTCGGATGTGTGACGGTGAATTTTCCTCTCGGCGCACGCGCAGGCGGCTGGCGGGAGAAAAGCGATTACCGCAGCTTTCACTGTCGAGTGCCGGGCGAGGCGGGTAAAGCGGTTATGCGGTCGACACACTTTATCGATTGTTTGTGATACTATGAATAGGACGAGAAATAACTTAGTACTAGGTGCAAGTAGAAGTAAATCGCCACAATTTAATTGGAGTAGGTAATGTTAGAGAATTAATTTCTCAATACGATATGATATCTCTATCATTATGATTTCTATAGGCCGTAGGGGTTTAAAAGGTTGCCACGTGACAGTTTAGCTTGCCATTGTATCTTCATCCAAAATAATTAATACTTACTACAGGACTATTTAGTAAATTATCTAACCATAGGATACTCAGCCTGGAAAACGTAAAAGATTATTTGTAAAAATTACCTTTTTTGACTGATAGTGTCATCTCTTTGCCACACTTGCGAATACCTTGTAAGATTCATACGAAGTCTACTTTTTATCCCCTATCTGTAATCATTGTTACAAGTTACAACATCATTACGTGCTGGTATTGTTTTGTGTACAACATCAACGCCTACTTTCCAGCAATGTAGAGCAGTAGATCCTTCCGTAATATTCATAACGAGGGAATATTTAAGTCTCGCCTAGTGTCAACGCCTACTCAAGGTAAAATAACGACGACGACTAATACTGTGATTATTATCCATTTCAGATGGCGTACAAGGTGCTAGCGTGCATGGCTCTGCTCGCGGTGGCAGCGGCGAAGGAGCAGTCGAGGTGGTCGCGACAGATCAGCTCGTACACGGCGGACATCAGCGACTGGGTGCCCCTCACCGGGCCCGTGGAGAGCGAGCCGGCGGTCCCGCTCAAGCGGCAGGCGGTGGCCGAACCCAGGATCCTCTCCGACCCGTTCCCAGAATTGACGAGAACTCTCAGCGGCTTCAACGGGGACACGTTCCCGTCGAGATCGTTCTACAACTCCCAGCCCAACCGGCAGCTCTACCTGCAGTCGGTGCCGTCCGCGCCGCAGAACTACCTGACGGATCAAGGCTTCGGGCAGGGCATGAGATTTGGCCTATCGCAGCCCAACTTTCCTCTGACGCAGGGCTTCATCGCCCCGCAGTATAATTTTGATAGCGTGCCCCAGTTCAAACCGAAGCCGCTATCTAATACTGGGCCGGTTAAGTTCGACTCGTTTTCGCAAGCTCTCCCGCCGCTGCCGACGCCCGCCAAGCCGTTTTTGAACCAGGCGCCGAAGCTGAGGCCGGAACCGCCGAAATTCGTAGACGGCTACCGCGTCGAAAACAACACCGATCCAGGATTGAACAAAAGGCCCAAGCCCCAGTCGCTTCATAAGATAAGGTTCGATAATTATGATAAATCAAAAGAAATAATCAATACGCCGAGAACAAAAGTAGAGCGAGAGGAAGTTCAATTACTTTATGTGCCGTTGGAATCGCTGAACAAGGGACAATTCAATTTTAGAAATCCGATTACCGCTCCGCAGATTCTAAATTCGGAATTGTACAATCAGGCCCCTAAACAGAATCCTCTCATGAAGAATTTGGCAGCCGAAATTCAGAGACCTACCCCCAAGCCTGTTGAAGCGTACAAGCCACAGGATTTCTCGAATCGTACTCCCAAACCTGTTGAAGCATACAAGCCCCAGGATTTCTCGAATCGTTTCAATTCTCCGCCAAGAGAAATAGATACCACAAAATACTCAACGTTAACACTGCCTTTTACGACTACCGTTACAACTCCGAAACCGAAGCTTAAGCCACATCAACCGCCCCTGGCCATCTTTTTAACCCAGGATTCGAGAAAAGATATCAAAGTTGGTGACGTATTATCATCTCTGAAAAACGCAAGAACTGTTCCAGTTTTAGACTCAGTGAACCCATTGAACGCGCCTGAGGTATTCATAGGACCTTCATCGTTGAATCCTCCAGACGGTTTTGTAAAATTTGAATTACCATATTTGTCCAATATTGAAAACAAAGACAAAAAACTAAAGCAACTGCCATTTTTTGTCGCACCTTTGAGTTATAATACGCCGCAAGGGTTTGCTAAGATTCCTTTCCCTTCACCACATGTTGGATCAGTTGTTATAAATTCTCAGATCCAGGAGTCCTCATCATCAACTAAATCTTCTACCGTTGCTAATGTATTCCCCAACTCGTACACGGCAAATCCATTCGCTTACGACAACCGACAGCCCGTAACACAAAAACCAAAGATAAGCTACTACAGCACTGCCGCGCCGAAAGAGAATGTAGTCAGCAATAACTATAAACAGAATTACTATTCTTTCGAACCTCAGACGGTCAGTACAATAAGACCACAAGAATCTAGTTTACCGACTGCCAAACCCGGCACATATTTTATAAATAGAGAAAACCAATTTAATCCATCACAATACGTTAACTTCCCACAACAACAAAACTATCAGACTCAAGAGCCAAGAAAAGTATATAGCAATAATTACTTACAAGACACAACGAGCACAACGCAATCAACTACAATAACAACGAGACAACCCTCGACCCATTCTACTCAATTGTTGGAAACTCACAATCCATACTCAATCAATCAAGGTCTGCAGTTCAACGCGCCAAGCGAATATCAAAATTTCTTTGATGAATACAAAGAGTCATCGGCAACAACGCAAGGCTATGGCCAGTCTCAGACACCGTCATCGACTCCTGCTACTGTACTTACTACAGAGGTGAAATACGAACAGACGCAACAACCGAATAGGGTGACCCCCAGTTATCAACAGAACTATCAACAAAATTATCAACAAGATTATTACAGTGGAAATGTAAATCAAAATTTAAATATTCCCGTCTCTAATGAGTCGAAATATGAGCAGACACAATATACTCAGAGTCCAAGTCCCAGTTACGAACAAAATTATGAACCGGATATATATTACAACAAACAAAATAATTACGAATCATACCGTCAAACTCCAACTAAAAATATAAATGAATATCCAGAAAAAACTGTTTCAAACTACAACAGTGATAAAGCACAGCCTCAAAATTCTGTGAGCGTCAACTACAACAATAACTACGAAAATGTGGATAGCAAATTGCAGTATAATCCTAACGTTGCTAATACAACGCAATCGTTTACATCAGAGAGCTTTTCTGGTGAGAACAAAAGTCCTGAAACTGAATCGGCTGAAATAAATTCATCAAATTCTGGTGAATATAATAATTATAATGTAAATTATAGTTCAGAAGAACAGGCTTATACGACAACAACAACAACTACTACTACTACGCCCTCTACCACAACAACATCAAGACGGACTCCACCGTTAAGAACAAGAGGTCGTCCTAAATATCCAACGAAGTCAGAATCTAATGAATATTCTACACGTGCAACGGTGACTAGGAGACCTTTGAGGGAAAGAAGGCCATCGACCTCTAGATCAAGATATGAACCAAACAAATTCGTCACAGAAAAATCTACCAAGGAATCATATGAGTCGAATGAGAGCACTACAAAAAGTTACAGACAAAGAACAAGGGGCAAGATTCATTACAAACCATCGGAAGGTGAAGAAACCTACGAAAAACAAACGAAAAATGGAAATAAAATGGGTGATCTCGCATACCAAAGAGATATTCTCCACCAAAACTATCCTGTGACACTCATGGAAAGAGCTAGTACAATCGACATCGAAGCTATTACAGAACCTATTGGGAAATCTGAAAATGCGCAGTCAACGAATTCTGAAGACACCGCAAATGCCTTTAGTAATGATGAGCTCGCTATAACTGAGCACACCCAACCCAAAGAAACCGTACAGTATATCTCACATGAAGAATCAGGAATACATGCTGACGATGTACCGTTACCAAAGAACCAAAACTATGAAGATTATCCAACAAAAACTAGTGATGTCCAACTAACAAACGAGGATGGCTATTCACTACAAACCTCACCCCAAGTAAATCATGAAACACAAGATTTGTATGAAAGAAATCAAAACGAGCAAGCGAACGATTCTAAAGGAAACGAAGATCGAGAAACTGAAGCTCCTAAAATAAAGAGCTTTGAAAATCAACATGTAGTCAGTCAAGAGGAAGCTCAGCAGGATAATGCTGTCGAAACGACACCGTCGTATAACAGAGTGAGAATACGCCCTGGTGTCATCCGACAGCATCACCAAACGTCTACGACTGAATCTTCAAAAATAAAGAACGATAGGAAAAATAGTGCACCTATAACTTACAGACCGGCATTCGACAAGCGACGTACAACCATGCGCATTGAAGAAATTGAAGCTGATTTAAAAACTAAACAAATTCATGCACGGCCAGAATTTAATGATTACCGACAGCCAGTATACAAACCAGATCCAACGACAGAAGCCACATCAACGACTACGGAAACTACCACAAAGCGTGGACAGTTTAGACGAAAACGCCCAACCTACACAACAACATCTACAGAAGGGTCTATTAATAGAAGACCTTACGAAGCAAAAAACAGATTCAGGGGAAGACGGCCTACAGAAAAACCTACGGAAAAGCCCGATATTCAACTTGAAGATATTACTACTACAGCCAGAAGTATACCTGTGAATAAGTATAGGTCAAAGTTTTCTGAACGATTTAACAAAAAACCTGCCCCTGAACCAGAACCTGAAGAAATAACAGAAGACCAAGATCCAAATTACTCAATTCATAGGCCCAAATATGCGGCACCTGAATCTGACCACTGGTCCCCTAAATTCTCTGGTGGAGCATTTAAACCTTTTAATCCAAATGATATAGATAATCAACACAAAGAAGTCGAGGAAAGTAATAAGGACGAGGAAGTGGATATAATAACCGTCGGACATGATGACATATTAATATCTGTGACACCAGCGACTAACAATCGTGTAATAAAAAAGGTTCCCGATATTCCACCAACTCTTGAAGCTCTCGTAGAACAGACAAAGGTTACAAAAAGTGAGCCAAGTGATACAATGTCGACCTTTGAAACTATGTTGGAAGAAGTAATGAAAAGTTTAGAAGAGCAAGATGAGGACGAATACACAAATAAAGTAATGAAACACAAGGGTGGCGAAATTGGCGAGATTCCACCTGAAAGAATAATATCGTCCGGAGATAATTATGTCTTTAAATCTACGACTCCCACGCACGAAGAAATTACGAGTCATCCAGAAGCTTCTTCTCCAAAAGAGGTAATTTTTGTTAAGTATTTACAATGTGTAACGAAACTAAGTGATAATACTTTAGGGTGTGTATGAGTCCCCTGTATTGAACGCTGCTACTTTCGCAGTGAACTCAATATAAGGGACACATGTACAAACCCTATAAAGTATTATCACGTAGTTTTGTTACACCCTGTATAATAACGTGGGCTATCTTGGGTTTTTTCCATAAAATAGATAATATAGACATTTCAGTTCTTATAACAATATAATATTATGTTATTACAACAACAACGTAAAAGTTCTTTGGCAAATTAGACTTAATATAATATATCTCATCAACCTTACAGGAAGAAGTACAAAACAGGCGCCGTGGATACTGGAAGAAAGTCAAGGTTCGTCCAGTTTCTGAGGGAATCGAGACTGCCGAATCTCAATACTACTCCAAGACAGTAAACCGGCTAGGACAAAGTGTTCCCACCAACTCAATCGATCGAGTCGTCGAAGACAAGCCTAAGTTCAAAGTTACCACCTACAAGCCACAGTACTCCTTCATCAAAAACTTATTCGATAACGAAGAAGACGAGTTAGATGTAATCCCAGAGATAGATATTCCAAAAATCAATGCCACGTCTAGCGAAGGAGACGTTAAAGAAACGATCAAACTAACTACTGAGTCCTTCCTGAACAAAGAAACACCTACAGACAAAGTAAACCCGGGTGAAATGGATTTGGGAACTGGCTCACCGGACCCCACATACGATGATACCTCTTACTATAGTGAACCTACAGAACCTACCTCGAGCTCGACGAAGCACGACCGATCCGATAGATTTAGTTTTATGGACTACCTTTTCGGTGTGACGTCATCCGACGAAAGCGAAGAAAGCGTTCCAAACGACGAAGACACTGGAAGTACAGACGCTAGAAACGTCGAACAGGAAGCTCAAGCAAACAAAACCACCACAGAGAGCTCGTACATTCCAGAAGAATTTACAGCGGAGTCGCAGTCCCAGGAGGCAGAAATCGCTACTGAGGCAGCGACTAGCAGCACGGAGAGGGTAGAAACATCATCGATATCCAGCTTCATGGATCCCAGACGAGTCATCAGTACGTCCATGTCCACGGAGGTATCCCACGAGACCGAGATTTGTTTCCGGGGCAAATGTATCAAGACTCTCAAAGACCTATTATAAGAATGGTGCTAAGTGTTGTGTTCAGACTCTTGTGAAACAAAGTGCTAGTGAAAATATGGACACTCAATGGTGTTGTATTCACATTGAAATGTATTATAAAATAGATAATTTTAAGAGAAATTTAACATTCGCTGATATTGTAATTAAAGTTAAATTTAGGGACCAGATGTAGAGCTTACTTACTTTTTTATTTAAGTATCGCATATATTAGTTTTAAAGTGACTTTCATCCAACGACCTCAACCACAGTATCAATTTGTACACTATTTACAATAATTCTAAGATACTTTTTTTCTTCCTAAATGACTTAGTTTTTACATTACTAACATAGTCTCAAAATAGCAGCTTGTGGAGTTTTTAACATTTTATTTATATTTACCTATTATTTAAAGTTTATATGTGAAATTTTGTAAATTGCTTATTAGAGCTCTTTACTCTATCTCACATGTGTTATTTTATTGACCTAAATATAAGAGTACACATTTAAAGTACTCAAATATACTTTGAAATTAAACATTTTGTATTTAAATGGGTACTCTCATAGCGGGCAAAATTAACCAAAATTTAAGAATTTAAGAATGTTTAAGGTGAGTGGCCAACTGTAATGTAAATTAAATAAAGGTACCTAAGTGTAAGTTAAATATTAGAGAATTTAAAAATATATTTTAATTGTTAAAGTACTGACTGAGTTTTATGTAAATTGAAAAGGAATTCTTCCTTTATTGCTGCTTATTAATTCTACTTGTTTTCCCACCAGTCACCACTTGCAAGTCATTGCCAGCCACATAAGTGGATGTGTATACCATTTTGTACCTAATTTATAATAAAACAATAAAAATATTGTGTCTTTAATTTCACAGTGTTTGCCCCGAGGTACCTACTTAATATATTGTAAGTTAACTTAAAAACATTTTCAAAGTTGTCAAGGAAAGTGAAACTAAATTACAAACTTATATTGAATAAGGCCAAAAAATGTTAATATCAATTTTATTACTTAAAAAAATATACAATTATTCACATTAAATGTTTAGCCAACGCCTCAGTCCTGTCTAATAACACACAATTCAATATTTCTGTCTTCCATCATATCAAATACTCAGTGAGCTTACTAAGCTTACTAAGTGAGCTAACATAATTTTGTTGTTACTCTATTAATAAAATGTATTTTACTCAGCAGACAATTGGATAGGCCATACAATATAATATTATGTACCCGGATTTCTGTATCAAGTGATTTTCCATATGTATATATAGGCCAGTCATTAAAGCCAAAACCCGAAAGAAATTAGTAACTTGATAAAATTTTAGGGGGTTGTCAAAGAAGGTAAAATAACTTACCGTGTGATTTTTCAGCATTCTGGGGTGTACGGAAAGGGTTGAAAAGGGGTGAAAAAGGTTTTTTGTTAATAACATTGCGTAAAAAATTTGTAACACGCTGCAAATTTGGAATTAGGTTGTTCTTACCGTTTTGTAACGTGTATTAAATTTGCAGCGTTTTGCAACATACGGAACATTGTTTATTATTAAAAAACAATAAAATTTGTTAATAACAGGGGTAAAAAAATTGTAACACGCTGCAAATTTGGAATTAGGTTTTTCTTACCGTTTTCTAACGTGTATTAAATTTGCAGCGTTTTGCAACATACGGAACATTGTTTATTATTAAAAAAACAATAAAATTTGTTAATAACAGGGGTAAAAAAAATTAGTAACTCGGTGTAAATTTAGAATTAAGTTGTTCTTACCGTTTTGTAAAGTGTATTAATTTTGCAGCGTTTTGCGACATACGGTACATTGTTTATTACTAAATTGCTGTACACGTTAGAAAATGGTAAGAACAACCTAATTCCAAATTTGCAGCGTGTTACTAATTTTTTTACCCCTGTTATTAACAAATTTTATTGTTTTTTAATAATAAACAATGTTCCGTGTATTGCAAACGCTGCAAATTTAATACACATTACAAAACGGTAAGAACAACCTAATTCCAAATTTGCAGCGTGTTACTAATTTTTTACGCAATGTTATTAACAAAAAACCTTTTTCACCCCTTTTCAACCCTTTCCGTACACCCCAGAACGCTGCAAAATCACACGGTAAGTTATTTTACCTTCTTTAACAACCCCCTAAAATTTTATCAAGTTACTAATTTCTTTCGGGTTTTGGCTTTAATGACTGGCCTAATATATCAAACACCTAATTGTATTAGTATCCAATGTGTAAAACATCTTTATTAATGAGAGTAAACTATTAATTCAATAGAACAAGAAAATTAATGTTTTTAATAAGTTTGATATCCAGAGAAACAATTATGCCAATGCCAATGCACATTAGTTTCTGAGTGAAACAGGGACCGTAAAATATATTCACTGAAATTAAAATGTATCTTCTTGTTTTTTATCTCCTCATTCCTTATGTTATGTATTTAAACAACTTTTTACTATCTCAATTGTAGCTAGATTCTCAGAATTTGTAGTTACAATACATATTATATCACCAGTGCTCAAATACAAGTGTATTCTGCAGTCCAAATCATTGAATTAGACTTGCAACTTTACATTGTCACAAAAAACTGCCCAGTTTTGACTGCAAATCAACTGACTATTTCACAGTCATCATCTTCAACGGCACCACCATTTAATGCATCATTCAGAATGTCTCTTCTATTTTTCTTCAATTCACTGTTAATAAAACTCCGTCTCTCCAGCTTCATCTTCAGCTGGTTGGAGAGATCCGCAGACTGACGAGGAGCGAGACCCTTAGTAAAGGTGTACATAACTATTGTAAAGTCACTCTCGAAGAAGGCCAAGGTTATACTAGACCCGGTCTCGACTGTGCACAGATTTTCCTGCAGTCTGCCTATGTAAGACACGTCCACATCGCTGTCGGTAGGTACAGGCACGTATATGTTCAATCGCTCGTTCTTGTTAGGCCGCGCGACCACGTACAGCGTGTCTATATCCTTATTGTAACAGTACTCAGTATCGTACATCAATTTTTCATCCACGAGATTAATATACAGGTGATAGGCCATAGCAATCTTTTTTGAGCAATTACAGCCAAGTGATTTCATGTCTTCCTTTATCTTCGCCTCTAGCTCCATGTTTGCAACGAAAATTGTAATTAATTGTTTTTCAATAAATGCTTTCTTGAAGAAAACAATGCCATATTTTGTACTAACAGAAATAAAATAATATTTTGAAAAAGAAAATTGGAATTTGGACCACAATTTGGACCAATATTTGGACCAATAATTAGTTCTCAATCAATGTCATCACTACTGTCATTTGAGTTTTGACACAAATTTTTTTTGAAAACTGCTGCCATAATGCTGCCATACGACAAAACAGGGCTTCATAACGTTATCATTTATAAATTACCAGAAAAAATAACGTTACGTACCGTTATTTTCATAATGGTAGCCAGATATCGTTTTTTTTAACGATATCTAGTAACAACAGGGCTTCAAATATCGTTATTTTTTTATAACGTTACTGCTTCAAGGGCATAGATAACGTTATGAAAATTTACCCGATACTATAAATAACGATAAAAGTTGAAATTAGGGATGGGTAAGGCAGTAAAAACTGAGTCAGAGTAAAAACTCTAACTCAGTAAATACTGAGTATTTACTTTATTGTATGAGTATTTACTCACTGGACACAGTAAAAACGATTTATTCAATATTTTAGGTTCTAATTACACTTAAACAAAACAAGAACAATACAGAATAATAAAAAATACTTATAATTTAACAGATTCATAATAATTTTAAGTAAAATTACTAACAATTACTAATCATAATAATTTTAAGTAAAATTACTAACAATTACTAATAATTTTAAGTAAAATTACTAACAATGTATTTTCATGTTGAAAGTTGTCAATATTATTATGTCGACCCTTCGCTACTCATAATTATTTATATCGTAAAATTTGGCAGTATGTACTATGTATTTAAATTCTTCAGCAACCTATAATTGACCGAACAATTCGTTTCTCTTTTCATCTTATTGAACATTCAGATTCAGTACAATAAGACTTTTCTTCTTCTATAGAGGTTTCTTTGATTTTTTGTGGGTTGGTAAATCATCAGTTTCATCGCCAAAAAGATTCGGTGACAAGTTAACAAACCATTTTTTTCTGAAATTAACAGATTAATTTAATAGGGTATTTGACAGATTTTTAATTTCTATCTTGAATTATTTGGTTGCGATTAAGAAGTTCATCGAAAGTATTTTTTTTTATTTTAAAATATGTATTTCGTAAGAAACATGTAAATAAAAATTCGAATAAGCCGCCGAAACGCTTTATTCAGCAATATGGCGTCGCGCTTTAAGTGACATCACTAGCATGGAAATACATAGGCTGCTATTTATGTATCCGGAACTGGCCACTTACAAGAACAATATTTAAAAAGTAATTACAACATTTGAAAATAGAACTCTTTGGTTGAAGAATACATTTTGTTTCATGTGACTGTCAATTATTTTTCCATTGTGGCGTCATTTTGAAAATTGCGTGTCTTCATTTGCCATGGATTTAACGCGTGAACATTTTCGTGCAATGATTTACTACGATTTTCGGCGTGGGCTAAATCAACAACAGTGCTTTATTCAACTCACCGCAACTTTTGGAGATGAAGCACCATCAAAAACCACTGTTTATCACTGGTACAGTGAGTTTAATCGTGGGCGGTCTATGCTCACGGATGAAAATAAAGAAGGTCGCCCAAAAACAGCTGTTGTCCCACAAAATATAGATGCTGTGCGGGAACTGATAATGCGTGATCGTCATGTTACATATCGCGAGATAGAGGCGTCCTTAGGCATAAGTATGACGAGCATACATAAGATATTACACGAACATTTGGCTGTGAAAAAAATATGTTCGCGTTGGATTCCGCACAACTTGACAATCGATCAAAAACGGGCTCGTGTCGATTGGTGCAAAAAAATGATAAAAAAATACAACCGTGGTACGTCAAAAGCCGTTTATAATATCTACACAGGTGATGAATCTTGGATCTATGCATATGACCCCGAAACTAAACAACAGTCAACGGTGTGGGTGTTCCAAGATGAGCCGAAACCAACAAAAGTTACTCGTGCAAAAAGTACTTTGAAGCAAATGGTCGCCTGTTTTTTTGGAATTAATGGACATGTGGCTACAGTGCCATTAGAGAATCGTAAAACGGTTCATTCTGAATGGTATACGACCATTTGTTTACCAGAAGTCTTTGAAGAAATAAGAAAGGACAACCGACAACGCAGAATCATATTACATCACGACAATGCTAGCTGTCACACCTCAGCTGAAACAACTCAGTTTTTGGAGGGTCAAAAGATCGAATTGACTGGTCATCCACCGTACAGCCCTGATTTGGCACCTAACGATTTCTTTTTATTTCCATACGCGAAGAACAAATTACGTGGTCAACGTTTTTCGAGCCGCGAAGAGGCTGTTGATGCGTTCAAAATGCACGTTTTGGAGATACCTCAATCAGAATGGAAAAAGTGCTATGAAAATTGGTTCCAGCGTATGCAAAAGTATGTCGATCATCGCGGCGAATATTTTGAAAAGCAATAAAACCATATTAAATGATATATTATGTTTGTTTCTTTTTTTAATTCCGGATAGTCGTAAATGTATATTTCAATCTGCTGTATAAACGACATTACTCGCCTATGACGTCATCATGACATTAGCCAGTCCGGATCGTTTTCGAATAAGTGGCGCGAGAAACAAAAACCGGCCAAGTGCGAGTTGGACTCGCCCATATAGGGTTCCGCAGCAGCAATTAGGTTTATTTTTATGAAATTAAGAGGTTTTTTTATTAATTTTAATATTTCATTTGATTTAATGAAAGTTAAATTAAGGTTTACCATTTATGACGTTTAAAAAAAACAACTGGCTAGATGTCGTTCAAACCAATTTTCGTTGATAGTTGTTATAGTAATATACATCATATAGTTTATTTTAGACTTATCATGCCCCTACTTTAGAAGTTAGAGGGGGAATTTAGATTACACATTTTACCGCTTTGGAAGGGTCTCTCTCGCAAACTATTCAGGTTAGAAAAAACTGATATGAGAAACCTCAATATGATTTTTGAAGACCTATTCATAAATACCCCACACGCATAGGTTAGATGGAATTTTTTTTATTTTCAAACTCAAACTCAAAATTTTTTATTCAGAATAAATTTTTTCAAATATTCTCTGAACGTCGGGTCTACACTGGTGCCTTCCACCGGTTCGGGAACTACCCCGTCGAGAAGAACCGGCGTAAGAAACTCGCACGGAGCCATCTTTTAATTAAAAAGATGGAAAATTACAAAAAGGATGTAAAACTACAGTGTCATTATGACTAAATAAAATACGAGTGTACCATACTGTATATTATAAAGAAACAGCTCTGCAGGGGCGACCTTATTCCCATGGTGTACTATCATTCATGAAATCAGTAACTTTATAGTACGCTTTTGTACACAAACGTTCTTTAACAACTTTTTTGAATTTATTAATTGAGAGATTTTGAACGTTTTCTGGGATCTTATTATAAAGGCGTATACATTGACCTTTAAAAGAGTTTTTGACTTTAGTAAGTCTAGTCACCGGAATGTCAAGCTTATGTTTATTACGAGTATTTCTCCCATGGGTATCACATTTTTTCTTGAATTCATATATATTCTTTTTAACATATAATACATTTCATAGGACATATTGAGAAGCAACAGTTAGGATTCCAGTTTCCTTAAATTTTTCTCTAAGTGAAGTATTACGGGCCAGCTTGTAGATTGCCCGAACAGCTCGCTTCTGCAGCACAAAAATTGTATTTATATCTGCAGCATTGCCCCACAGCAAAATGCCGTAGGACATAATACTATGAAAGTAACTAAAATAAACTAGGCGTGCTGTTGTTTCATCTGAAAATTGTCTAATCTTACTTACTGCATATGCTGCTGAACTGAGTCTGTCGGCCAACCCAGCAATGTGAGGGCCCCACTGAAGCTTGGAGTCTAGTGTAATACCTAAAAATACAGCTGTATCCACTAGCTCCATAACATCACCATTTAAAAGCACATTGGTTTCCGTTTGCCTTACATTGGGCAATTTGAATTTAATACATTTTGTTTTTTTACTATTAAGTAAAAGATTATTAACGCTAAACCAATGTACAATCTTTGAGAGAGCATTATTTACTTCAGTACTGATATTTCAGTTGTACCTATGGGGACCTCTAAAATTTTTAATAATTTTTCCATTTTTGTATCAAAATCTTAAAGCGGTTCACAGACTACATCTACTTACCAAGTTTCAATAGTATAGCTCTTATGGTTTCGGAGAAAAGTGGCTGTGACATAACGGACGGACAGACAGACAGACATCACGAATCTATAAGGGTTCCGTTTTTTGCCATTTGGCTACGGAACCCTAAAAAGCCAAACATATTTTTGTGTTGATCGAGATGACAATCAAGAAGAAGAGGAAAACGCAACCGCCGAATCAGATCCATTAAATAACAATGAGCCCTCTACAAGTGCACTGATATCTGAACTAGATTTTACAGAATTTGGGACTAATTCAGATTACATAATATTTTTTTTTAAATTTAAAGTAGTTGTTAAATTAAAATTTTTATCTAAGTAGGTTCTTATATATTTTTTCCAATGTTTGATGGTAACAATCATGTAACAATAATACCACATTTAAATAATATAATCTTGTTTAATTTATAACCTACTAGCTGTGCCCCGCGGCACAGAATATATATTAGTTGTACCAACAGAATTCCCACTAACGAAACCCGTTTAAAGAATTAACGACTCATGCTACGATACTATAAAGTTCAAATTCCGACCGCGCAGTGCTAGGTGCCTACAATTATATTTGCCTACATCTCCGCTCTCTTTCTATCGCATAACTCGCACCTTTTCTGAAGAAATCAGGGTTGTCTCTTTTTAAAAATAATATTATAATCTTTATATTTAATTAACTACATTTTATTTAACTCGAAATAATCTAAGATATTATGTCTTAGTACTATGTAGATTTAATTATCAAATTTGCGTGTAACTAGTTACGCGTACTTAGATTCGATAGGTTCTTAGATCTTAATTATTGAAACCGGTCTTATAATATTACCTACTTAAAGTGTTTGTATAACTTAGTTATTTTTGTAACCAAATGAGGTTTCGAATAGTACGCATCACGTAATATAATAGCAAAGACGCGAACAAATAGTCCAGGAGCCAACAACTAAAAACACATACTTATTTAGTTCTCTCGAGCAAATTTTAGTAAATTTTAGTAAACCCAACTTTTATTAATCAACATCGAAAAAAAGAGGAGGTTATATTATTACGTTCGGTTGTTTTTTTTTTTGTATGCTCAATGATAATTGATAACTCAGCCGTTTGTGGTTCGAATTTCAAAATTCTTTTTTTTGTTTTATAGGGTATAACTTGAATTTGGTACCGTGTTCACAAAAGTGGTGACCAGATGACAGGATCCATAGAATGGGATGGGTGTAATAATAATAATAATAATGAATCAGGCCCTACAGCAGAGCCTTGCCTTAACCGGCCGGTCAGAGTGGAGTCGCGAGAGCTTCGGCTCGGAGGGAGGATGTGAAGCGTAAGTGGCGAGTGGGCCCTTTGCCCTTTTCTTTTTATTGTCCATTGTGAGATTAATATCAATTCTGTGATAGCGATCGAATAAGTTACGCAATACGCAGGTATGCAACGAACAACTCGTGCGCGTGCGTCACCGCTCGCTTGTGAGGTCCCTACTGATTTGCCACCCGCGGGTGGTACTTACAGTTCGATGCCTATTCGCGCGAGTGGGACAGGCCTGCCCGCGGTGTTACTCGCGGTTTAAGTGATAATATGTAATAAAAAACTTTGAAAAGTACCAATAATAGGGTCAAAACGGGACGATACATGGTTCTTTAATTATAATATTTATAAGGTTTATGGAAGTGATTGATGATTATGATGATGAGGAATGTAATTTGCGTAGTAGCATATGCTTTCCGTTCTTAAAACAACGTCCAAACTCCCAAACTTGTATAAGAATAAGAATGGATTTATTTTTAGCATCACACAATACATTATAATATAAGTCAGTAGTACAGTTCGCAGTATTAAAATTAATTTACTTTAATGCTGTGTGACGCCAAAAATTGGCACCAGCTCAGCAAACGCAGCAAGCAAGCCCGCTGCACTGATATTCTGCGGAGGCCAATGAGTGGCTTCACAACGCAACTAAACTAAACACAAGATTTACGGGAAAAAAAACAAATAATAAAAGTGACAAGAACTAATTAACTAACTAATTAATACAACAATTAATTACCTACAAATTATATATACATACATACATATTTTCAATCTACAGACCGAGTACAGGTGTTGTTGTCTTTAACTGTGAAAAGAGAGAGAGAAAAAAAAATACAAATTTGACAGATGGTAAAAAAGTAATAAAATGTAATAAAACAAAAATGGTGGTTTGACGCTGTGGTTAGACGTCTTGCGTTACAACGTGGTTTCTGACGTGGCAATAATAGAAAATCTAAATAGCAATACATGAAATAAATAAACAAATTACGTGTAAATTTATAAATGAAAGTATGTGTATCTATAAAGAGTCAGGAGTTCTCTCAGCACCTTCCGAACCATAGAATACCCGGTGCAAAATCTTACTTGTTGGTAGCATATGCTTAGAATACTGCTCACGAAACCGAAGTCACCAAATGTTTCCATGTAAATTTTGAGGAGTTCCCTCGATTTCTTATGGATCCCTTCATCAGGACACCACATTTATGAATACGGTACCAAATTGAGATGATAACCTTTACACCAAAAGAAAAAAATTGAAAATCGGATCGGCATCATCGGGCTTTCTCACTACGTCCGGTCAGCAAGCAGAGCACATCTCTCCTGGTCAGCACGTAACGTCGGCCCCGCACGGCAGCTTATCCGACTCACTGGATCCCGTGCAGCAGCTTAAGATTCCAACTCACTGGGACTCACTGCAAACAGTTCCAACTCACTGGAACTCACTGGCACTGGCGACTCAAGCGACAAGACTTCAAGATTCGACCTCCGGTGTTCGGGGGGGGGGAGTGATGTGGCGGTACCCACAATTCGCCTAACATTCCTACATCGCGATGTCGAAGTTTTATGAGCGCGTCGGTATATATACGACAGCTGAAATGTATCACGTGGGCTTCGGCCTGACCGAGCATAACACCTCGCTCGGTCGGAAGATCTTCCTTTGGCCTCCACGCATTATTCCCACAAGTATATCGATTTTTAATCGATTATTATTCGAGTTCATAGACAGAGGAATGATAAATCTTAAGATACGTGCTTGCCAGGACAGCTAGTAATATATTATATTATTCTAAACTAAATCACTAAACAGGAACATAAATACATATTACATAAAATATAATTACCGAGTCACAAAATATCCCAAAGCGAACATTATCATTCTTCTGTTTCGAAAATCGATTAGTTAGAATCGAGAATATGTACAACACTATTTGCTTCATTTGACAGAAAAATGAGAATATTGACTGTACCTCGAAACTAAGCGATGAGTGAAAGTATCGATTGTTTTATTTCCATTGCGCGCTCAATAGCGGACAAACAGAACGGGCTCTATAATTTTCTAACTAAAGCGGCAATGTATTATGATTTTATGAATCATGCGGTACACACGCAGTTACGTAGATTTCATGGTAAAAACTACAGCCACCCACGATTTACATTAAATAATTGATTTTAAAATAAAGGACACATGATTTAATAATAAAATTACTTACCGATGATAAGAAACGTGTCCACTATTTATACCAACGTTTCTATTCGAGTTTCCACGACCCAATACGGCACAATTAGGCATTTTTAGAATTCCGATTGACGTCCGATTCCAATAACGGTGGAGCACAGACTAAAGAACAGACTTTCAAATGATTAAAATTTGTCATCGTTTGGGAACGCGATGGCACGCGAAGTACCTACACATGCGGTATCTAATTTGATAAATGTCTGTGGTACGCCGCGAGTGGTCACTTGACTTGACCGAAGTGGGTGTCGTATTTTAACAAAAACATAAACGACGCATGACGTTAAGGTCACAGATGTTTTGTTTTCATTAAGTTGACTTTATACGCTACAGATAACGAAAACATTACAAGCTTCATAGATTATAAATATTGAGTACCAGATGAAAAATTAAAACATTTTTCAAATCTGACGCCAAAACTGATATGAATAAATACGTTGTTTTTAGTAAATCTATAATTACGATAAGACTCATAATACATTTTCTAAAATAATGATAGATAAGAGTATCAAAACAAATTAACAGAATAATATAGTTCTAAGAAAAAACAATAGATTTATGTTGTTAAAAGTAGTCAACTAAAGGTCATTTTTCCGAAAACATTTTCTCTTTTTATCAGATTTTATTTACCAAAAGCTACGTGAGTAATATACATCACTGGGTTGCTAGATTAATTTACTTTATGATTGAAATCTGTTCTATGAGGTTAAACACTTAGAAACACGTTAATTTGAGCGGGAACCAAGACCCGGCCGCCGAACCATTTCCCGGTATAGGTGACAGAGGTAAGGATACCGGGACCCGGTACGCGTGACGTGCGAGGGGTAGATACTTCGATTTAATTCGCAATATGTTGTAGTAACGTTAAAAAATAACATATATTTGCCGTTATAAATCCTATTAACCGTTATAACATTTACCGTTATTCATTTCAACTTTTATCGTTATCTATAGTATCGGGACTATCGGGTAAATTTTCATAACGTTATCTATTCCCTTGAAGCAGTAACGTTATGAAAAAATAACGATATTTGAAGCCCTGCTTAAAAATAATAAAAAAGATGTGTTATGGAGGCACTTCACATGGCTTTTTGTTGTTCTCAAAAATGGTAACACTTCCGGCAAAAATTACGTATGATATATTAATAATTCATCAAGCCCCAAGCGGCCACGTCCGGCCGCGATAACAATAGAAAAGCCATTGTGTCTCATTTTGCAACGATTTAAATTATACAGTAGAATAAAACATCCTGCATCGATTGATACCAAAAAATCAATACAATATTACCGACAAGATAAGTGAAATATTTCATTTTAAAATTTCCATTTAAGAGGCCGGGTGCCATCGAAATTCTCATACATACGTAATACCATAATCATTTTCTCATACGAAAATATTAAACATGTTTGAGTTACTTTTTCTAATTTTTAATACATTGTGTGTAATATTATACAATGTGTCCTAACACTGGTGTCCAATCCTCACATGTTATAATAAATGGCAGAAGGATCGGCCACTGGTGTTGGGACAGTGGACACATTATATTATTATGTGTCTCGTCACCAGTATCCAATGCTTTAACGCATCTTTAACGTCTTTATTTCTTCGATAATATACTGTTGTTGTTATTTTACAAAATTGTTGTATAATAGCTAAGTATAATAAAGCATATTTGATCTTCTGTTGTTTTTTATAAAAACTGTTGATTTTATTGATATTACACTCCGGTCAAGCCTTCGTGGCTTATGGAGTATACATAATTATTATATTTTTAACTAAGTATTTGTGTAATAATATATATAGTATTTTCATATTATTATACTTAAATAAATGTAAAGAAAAATGTATTTTTCTTAATTTGCATTTTGCCGCTATTTAGATGATTATTTGACAGATTCTTCTGCTCTACGACTTCGTGTAATCAATGAAAAGAAAAGATGGCCGAATGGACCAAAAACTAGAAAGTATTATCATTGATTTCGGCGATTGTTAATTTAATAACACTAAATGTCGTTTCTTTGTTTTTTCCAGAAACCCAATTGTGTTATTATTTACTACGTAATCGTCGAAAATCCTAAGAAGTAGCTTTACAAAACGACATTTAGTGTTAATAAAGATCATAGGAAGTCGGAGTCAAATTTTTTTCACATCTCAAAACTAACCCCAGCTACTGATGGCATCTAGTCTGAGAGTTTGCGTGACTAAACACCTGATTATATTTTCTTTTGGGGGGGGGGAGATGTAAAGAAAAATGTGTTTTTCTTTATTTGCATTTTGCCGCTATTTAAATGATTACCGTAAAATGGGGTGAATAGAATTTAAGGGGGGAATAGAAAAAAAAGTGAAACTTTGTACGTTGCATTCATGCTCTCGCAGTGCTCAATAAAATTAGCTACATTTGATTTTTTTATATACGGCAACATTGATTCTGTTATGGCAACATAGTCATGATAGTGAAGTCGTTCATAAATGCGAAAAATAATGTTTCAAAGTGACCAGGTAACGGTTGTGAATTTGAGAAGCGTAAAACTTTTATTTCTGTTCGTTACTACGATTGAATTCAGCCATCAATACGAATTTATGCAAAGTGTTAGTTACTTAACTATTGAAAAAACTCAAAGGTAAGTCAAATTAAGCATGATTTATGTTCTAATTAAGTCCAAAAGTTGTTACCTATAAATTGAATAAGTTTTGGGGTGAATAGATGACGCCTGAGGGGTGGATAGAATTGAGGTATGGGGTGAATAGAAACGGGTAAAGTCTAAATAGAAGTGCACGAGGGGTGAGTAGCAATACGACTGGGGTGATTAGAATTCATCATGCTAGGGCTGCTACGCAAAATTATACCTGTTCCTTTTTTGTACTTATGGGAGATCGTGGGTACTTAGTGACTGTAATTTTATGAAATAGTTAGTTTATGTTTTTATTTTCATTCGTATTGAAAATAAATGTTTATTTTGTTTGTTCAGCAGATTTAGACAATGCCGCGCATTTATAAACCTGAACCTGGAGGCAAACGCTATAAAAGGTATGACGAAAATGTTCTTAAGCAAGCGGTACAAGATTATTTAACGGGTAATGATTCGATAAAAACAGTAGCCATCAAGCACAATATGCACCCATCAGTGTTGTATCGCCACAGCAAAGGACTAGTAAAATCGCATGGTGGGCAAAGGGCACTTTCGTTGGAAACTGAAGAATATATCATCCAATACTTAAACGTTTGTGCAGAATGGGGCTATCCACTGGACCCACTAGACTTAAGATATATCGTTAAAATGTATCTGGATAAGATTGGGATTACTCATAAGCGATTCAAAAATAATTTCCCTGGGCCTGATTTTGTCCAATGTTTTTTAAATAGACATAAAGATAAAATTTCTCAACGAATATGCCAAAATATTAAAAGGTCTCGAGCTGCCGTGTCAGCAGAAATCATAACAAAATATTTTGAAGAACTACAAATATCTTTGGCCGATGTTCCAGCGGCAAATATCGTCAATTATGACGAGACAAATCTCGCTGACGATCCAGGGCGCAGAAAAATTATTACGAAACGCGGCACTAAGTATCCAGAACGCGTAATGAATCATACAAAGGCCAGTGTTTCCTTAATGATAGCGGGGTCAGCAGAGGGCCAGATTTTACCACCATACGTGGTATACAAAGCACAACATTTATATGATACATGGATTTCTCACGGGCCTAAAGGTGCAAGGTATAATCGGTCCTCATCGGGATGGTTCGATGGTACAATTTTTGAAGATTGGGTGCAATCCATCGTCATTCCCTTCTTCGCTGATAAGCCGGGAAAAAAGGTGCTAATAGGCGATAATTTATCTTCACATTTGTCAGTTGATATGATAAAACTTTGCAAAGAACAGCAAATTGATTTTGTATTTTTACCAAGTAATTCAACACACATAACTCAACCCCTCGATGTAGCCTTTTTTAGGCCTATGAAGGCAGCCTGGCGGCAAATACTTCTTAAGTGGAAAAAAACAGATGGCAGCAATGAGACATGTGTGCCAAAAGGTTGCTTTCCTAAATTACTGAAGAAATTAATGGAGGTTATTCAAGAAAATGCTGAGTCTAATTTAAAAGCCGGTTTTAAAAAAACTGGTATCTATCCTTTAGATGCTACGCAAGTGCTATCTCGAATACCAACACAATCGAACAATAGCGGTAGACATAGGGAAGCAGTGGATGAGTCTGTACTAACTTTATTAAATGACATGCGATATGGTACTATGGGCGTAAAAGAATCGAAAAGAAAGCGGAAGCTCAACGTGGTCGCAGGAAAGAGTGTTAGCGATTCTACTGAGGACTATGTAGACTCCGAAGTAACACCAGGCCCGAGTACATCAAAACCACAAAGAAAAGAAAAAAAGCTAGATAACTCAGTGAAAAAAGAAAATCTATTGCCTAAAGAAACAACAAACTTAAACAAAAGTATTAAAGGAAAAGGGATAGGTAAAAAGACAAAAAAGAAGGTAAGCATGTTGATGGAGGAGTTATATGATTTCAGAGAGGAAAATGTGGGCACAGGCAATGCATTTACAGACAAACGAAACGATAATATAGACATCAATGACAGTGTTTTAGATATGCCTATATATTTTGAAGATGACTTGGAATGTGGAGGAGAACTAACTATTGAAAACTGTCCACTAAGTGATTTATCAATAATAAACCCTATAGCAGCATCTGAAAATAAAGAAACCGGTCTTAACAACGTCAGTCAGTCTGAACATGCTGGTGAATCAAACTGTTCATTAGGAAATAACGAAGGAGAATATACTGTGGCAGAAGTTATAACTGATACTTTACCGATGATGAAAAAAGAAAAAACAAAGATAATAGAAAATAAAAACTTTTTAGAAACTCGTAAGAATATTAGATATGATAAGAAATACAAAAAAGTTTCCCCTGAAGCGCCTTTATTAATTTTAAAGAAGACTGCAAGACCGAGCAAGTATTATAAAGACGGTGAGGCTATACTAAGAGACTTACTAGATGATAATATTATTTAAATATACATAATATGGAATTCTCCAAATAATATTATAATAATTACTTACTTACGTACTATGATTAATAGAAATGTTAACTTAATTTTATGATTATTTTATTAATTCAGATAGGTTTTGTTTTTAGTTGATTTTATTTAGATTCTTTTACATATTATACAGGGTGTAACAAAAATAAGTGATAATACTTTAGGGTGTGTACGTGTTCCTTATAGAGAGTTCACTGTGAAAGTAGCAGCGCTGAAAGACGAAAATTTTTTTTCACTTTTGTATGGGGAAACTCGTGACGCTCGGGCCCTTGCCCATACAAAAGTGAAAAAAAAATCGTCTTTCAGCGCTGCTACTTTCACAGCGAACTCTCTACAAGGAACACGTACACACCCTAAAGTATTATCACTTATTTTTGTTACACACTGTTATACACAAGTAAGTACATAATATTATATAGAAATATTTTTTAATTTTATAAGTTCGTTTATTTTTTATTTAAAAAGGATTTTTACTGAATAAACATATAATTATTATATTTAGTCCCTCAGTTAGATCATCAAAAAAAAACGTTAGCCACGTATCTTTTGCTTCCTTAAATTAATAAAACTCGACAATAATAAAGCACCTTAGTGGGGATTGTGTCGTCTCTTAATACTAAAATTTACTACCTTGTGACAGAATCCAAAGTTTTAAAGCGTTCTCATCCTCATTTTTTATTCAAGTGACAATTTAATAAAAATACTTTGTTACAATATGTGTTGATAATCTAGCTGATGGACTAAACATAATTTTTCAGTAAAATTCACTGTTACCTATGTTTATTAAAAGTTTTTTTACGGGTGATTGACCCTAATTGTTTTACATTGAAAATACAATTTACTATTCCTGTTCTGTTTTTTAAATTTAAGGGTACTATAATAAATAATTTGTAGGTATATGTACTGAGTAGGTACATTCATAAATAAATTTTGACAACCCTAGCATTTTTTTCTATTAACCCCCTTTTCGACTCGATTCGCCCATATTGCGGGTAAATAGAAAACGCCCAGATATTGTAATTTATTAAATAAATAGCAATAAAGTTAAGTTAATCTTTTATTGAAAACAGTTTATTACACTTTAACTCACAAGATACAATGACTGCTACCTTCAGAATTTCCTAAAAACATACTGAAATTTCGATTCAAAAGTCGAAATCCTTTCTATTCACCCCATTTTACGGTACCTATTTGACAGATCCTTCTGCTCTACGACTTCGATGTAATCTATGAAAAGAAAAGATGGCCGAATGGACTAAAAACTAGAAAGTATTATCATTGATTTCGGCGATTGTTAATTTAATAATACTAAATGTCGTTTCTTTGTCTTTTCCAGAAACCCAATTGTGTTATTATTTACTACGTAATCGTCGAAAATCCTAAGAAGTAGCTTTACATAAATATAAAATCATATCTTTTCACCAAATTGAAAGCGACTTCTAATTTAATGATCATAATAATGTTTGATACTGTATAATATAACTTACTTTAAGATCTTTGTAAACAACATTCTTTGCAAATAAATGATTATTATATTATATTATTAATATTATATCCTAAATTGAACATGCGGGTCTAATTGATAACCTCCTTTTTTTGATGTCGTTTAATAAAAATCTATAACATAAAATTATGGTCGACTATTGGTCGATAGCAGTTGTAGTCTCATTTTATATTTTTATCGATATATACAAGCAGATCGCCCATCCCTACACGCACACTACGGCAATTGCACACAAGCATAAAATGGCCACGCGCTGGCGAGCTAAGAAGCCATCTACCTATCCTTAAATCTGTGGATGTAACCTTAGGCCGTCATCGCGTGGCCGGCCATTTTGTGCTTATTTTCATACAAGTAGTGTGCGTTTATTTTCTTGAATATTTCTATTTGTCGATCATTTCGAAGCACATTATAATACAGAAAAGAAAGTCATTTAGTTCATGATATCGATAAACTATAGATCAAGTAATGAGAGTCCGTAAACACACGTAAATAGCTATGCGATTTTTGTAGACAAATTATGAATTGATGTGACATTTTTAGCACTAATACCTTATATAGACGTACTATATAAGGTATTAGTGCTAAAATAAGGGATTATTAAACTTATAAATTATCTTTTTAGCTTACAAAAATACCGATTGAAAAGCCCAAAAAACGTTGTTCAAAACTTACGTATTTAATGTTAAATCCACGTGTTTGAGGCATTCTTTGGCCATTCTTATGGTTTATTATTTAGCGGAACCACAAAACTCAACAATATCTAACATAAAATGTTCACTAGAAACCTTTATTAACACTTTTATTACATAAAATATGCAGACCGACTCCTTGTTATGTCCGAGTAAGTAGGACATAACATTACACGCTTTTGACGCTTATACACCGATATAAGGCTCTCTCCTAGTAAGGTAAATGACTAGTAGATTGGCCAGTACCAGTCATTGGAAAAAGCACAAAAACGCCATATTTATTAATGTTGATTTAAAAATTTCCTGTTTTTAAAGTAAAAAAACGCCTGTTTTTAAAGAAAAACAGTCAGTTTTTAAAGCAACATTAATAAATATGGTGTTTTTGTGCTTTTTCCAATGACTACCTAGTACTGTCCAATCTACTACCTAGTCATTTACCTACCCTATATATATTTATAGTCGTGTTCGTTTGGTTTTTCAACTGCGCATGCGCGGCTTTTTTGTTCGTCAGTGTGAATGTCATATTCTAAAATACCTTGTCATGTTCTAAAATATCTGTCAGATTTTCTAAAATCTGACAGAAATTGATAGGTATGGTGCCACCAACTTATCTGTTCAGTAGCCGGGGCCAGTAGTGTCGCGTTTAGTGTTGCTATTTAAGAATGTTTACCAAAACTGTAGGGAATCCACTGTAACTGGGCTGTATCTGTATAGGCGTATTTTCACTGGTCGATATGAGAGGTGCGGGAGATTTCTGAAACGCATGCCACGACCAATGACAATGCGCCATTAGTTGTCAATTAGTTGTCAAAGACTCCCCGCATGCTGTATACCGTACGAGTTAACGACTAATGAAAATACGCCCTATTCTGTACACATGAGATGTCCTTTCACGGCCGTTAGAAGCCAAAATGTTTTTCTTTTTAATATCTGTCGGTGTATTTGTGCGCGCGTCGCGCATCAGGAAATCTAGTCAATGTAAAATGCGGTTTTCATAATTGTGTTGCTCGCTTAAAAACTGGCCCATATAGAGCTGCTTTTGAATAAAATAGTAATAATTTATTAAAAGCACTTTTTAAACACGTACGTAACAGTATAATAAGTACTTATAACAAAATAAAAATAACAACACTGATTTATATCTTTTTACAAGTTTTATTTGACTTAGCTTGCTCGTATGTAAAGTTTGTACTAAGTGTTTTTTTAATAATATTTTATTATATTTTATAACAATAATTATGGTCATGATGTCTATCTTCAAACAGCTGTACTCCAGAAATTCCAAAAGAAGACGGGCCTGACGATTCCCACAACTCTCCGTCATCATAATCATCATCACTCGAGTCGCTTTCGCTATCGCTTTGTAATTGGATAATAAACGGTTCATCTCAATAGACATCCTTCTTTCTATACTCGCATTCAAATTTTTTTAACATGGTTACAATGGTTTTTCCATTCTGCTGGTGTAATTTTATTAAATGCATTTTCAATTTACTGTGGCACTTCGGCATTGGACTTCTTGATATTATGCTCCGCAACATTTCTTTTCATTGAGCTCCATATCATTTCAATAGGGTTTAGGTCGCAATGGCACGGCGGAAATCGAAGAACAGCATGAATCACTAACACCTATAATAACAAAAAGGAGTTCTATTAAAACTATGAAAAAATAAGTAAACTATGAACCAAAATATTTTTGGAACTCAGTAAGAACAAGGCACATTTTTTAAAGAACCTGTGGGACTTTTTTCATTAACTAGCAACACGAACCTGTAGCTGCTGCAACGCGCTCGGTCACGTTTTTAAATGGTATTTTCGGAGACTGAAGGCGTTTCTCTTCTTTCATAAAAGCTAACACTTTTAAAATAATCTGTCGCGCATCACTTTTTAGTGGTTTCGGCATGATAATGATACTTTTAACAATAAAACAAGACTTAAAACACACGGAGCACTCGCACTTCAAAAACAGGCAGCGAATGACATTTTACAAAATGGCAGTTGTAGTTCCAATGTTGTCTACTGAACAGATAAGTTGGTGGCCATTGAGATAATATACACTAGGAGAGAGCCTTATATCGGTGTATAAGCGTCAAAAGCGTGTAATGTTATGTCCTACTTACTCGGACATAACAAAGGAGTCGGTCTGCATATTTCATGTAATAAAAGTGTTAATAAAGTTTTTAGTGAACATTTTATGTTAGATATTGTTGAGTTTTGTGGTTCCGCTAAATAATGAACCATAAGAATGGCCAAAGAATGCCTCAAACACGTGGATTTAACATTAAATACGTAAGTTTTGAACAACGTTTTTTGGGCTTTTCAATCGGTATTTTTGTAAGCTTAAAAGATAATTTATAAGTTTAATAATCCCTTATTCGTGCTATATAAGGCATTAGTGCTAAAAATGTCACATCAATTAATAATTTGTCTACAAAAATTGCATAGCTTTTTACATGTGTTTACGGATTCTCATTACTTGAACTATAGTTTATCGATATCATGAACTAAATGACTTTCTTTTCTGTATAATAATGTGCTTCGAAATGATCGACAAAACGAAATATTCAAGAAAATAAACGCACACTACTTGTATGAAAATAAGCACAAAATGGCCACGCGATGACGGGCTAAGGTTACATCTATATATATATCCTTAATCTGTGTTGGTGGCACTATATTTTAGAATATGACACTCCCACTGACACACAAAAAAGCCGCGCATGCGCAGTTGAAAACCAAACGAACACGACTAACTCAATGGTCGACAGCGAAAAATTTTTTTTTTTCTTGTGGCAACAAAGTTATAAAAATGTCGAGAGCTGAGGAACTTTTTCAATTACAAAAAGCATAATATAATTTGAATTCGGAAATCCAGATGTACGGGACTTAAAAATTGTAATTCTTTCGAAGTGTAACGTGAGTGTAACAATGAATTTCAGAATAACTTTGAAGAGTAGGTACAGTACCTACAGTTTAAACTGTACAAAAAGTGTAAACTGAAACTTTTATACGTGAGTAGAAAGTATTCGAAATTCAAGTGATAATAACAGGTTCTAGTGATAGGAGTTCTATTATTGCATTTCGACACAAAATAAGGTAAGCTTTTATTGATAATACTTACAATTTATACATCATTTTTCAATACAATCTCAAACGAATGAAAATTTTTACTTGTTTTGACATGCTCGCGCGACGCCTGAAATGCTTCGTATTTAATATTGATTATGTAGTTTATAGGATGAATATAAGTGCAGTTCTATTTAAGATTTAGATTAATGTAAGGTCTATTTTGTTGGCAATTGGAAATTAAAAGTTTGGAATTATTTCGATTTGTATAGTAACTACGATGCATCATGCCATCTGTCGGTCATTTGGGAAGTATCGGCGTTTTGAGACTCGAGATCGTTGAATAGAACTTAATAATTGTGGATCTAGTCATCATAATATATAATATTTATGTACAACATTATAAATTATAATCATCTCAAATCACATGGTGCCAAAATATTACAGATTTGCAAAAAAAAATTAAATTTATTTTGTGTTATTTGTGTTAAATGCCATCTAGCGAACCGATGCGGTACTCGGTTCAATTTTAAGTCATTTGCAAGAGCTGCACTATGGCACTAGATGGCGCCTCGCAGTTAATAAGAGTATGTCACCGAAAATAGCTATTTTATTTTATAATAATATTATTTTATTTTTACGTGCATAGAATCTTACTGTGTTGATTAAAAACACTTTAAAATTGTAAAAGCTTTATTGATATGGTAACAGAAAAACTGTAAAAGGAAGTGATCTAAAATTTCGACATATCATTTTTGTGTCAGGATGGCCGAGCGGTCTAAGGCGCCAGACTCAAGGTTTCCTTGCCCACTATATGGGTACGAGTTGTTCTGGTCCTCTCTGAGGGCGTGGGTTCGAATCCCACTTCTGACAAAATCTTTTTGTTTTTTTTTTTAGTATTCTATAAAAAAACAAAGATATTTTGACAGAATAATATGGAATTCGAACTCTACCAGTTGTAAAATCCTGGGCCCATGGGCGCCGGCAGGGGGGTGCCAGGGGGTGCACTTGCACCCCTTGGGAATCTCGGGATCAACAGGAATTATTGAAATAAAAAGCATTTTGTAACCCAAAATACCATGCAGTACAAAGATAGTTCGTAATGTTTCAGCACTAAATGTATTCTTTTGAAGTAAATAGACAGTCACTGTTGTTCGTAAAAAGTAAAAAGAAAAGAAAAGAAAGAAAACTAAAATCTGCACCCCTTGGGAATTATTTCTGCCGGCGCCTTTTAACTTAAGAATAATTTAATATGAATTAAAATGTGAGATATTGTAATAATTTTTCTGAACTTCTTACAAAAACATAATATTTTGTTTATTGAGTACTATATGTATTAAAATATGAAGTACTAGATTTTGTTAAAAATTGCTTGGAGCAAAAATTTGGCTTCCCGTACCGGGAATCGAACCCGAGCCTCCTGGGTGAAAGCCAGGTATCCTAGCCACTAGACCATACGGGAGTTGTCTGTATTTTCAAAATATTAATTTATATTGTAAGGGCCTGTTTCACCACTTCCTGAAAGTATAAGTGGTGGATAGCCTATCCAGCACTTATCTGCAGGAAGTGGTGAAAGAGACCCTATAGATTCGCAAAGTCAATCCTCAGCTAGTTTATCGCACAGGATTCATCCGGATCTGACGGTCGACCTGGTTTGAAGAATCAGAGCGCCTGTACAGATATGAGCTACGTGTACATGATAGCTTAATAGTAGTAGGATTAATAATTCAAAACAATAATTATTTTTATGTACACAACATACGAAAACAAATACTTTAATATATAGGTACTTAATACCACAGAACAATAAAAACATAATATTGTTCTGTGCTTAATACAATAACCACTAAAGTGAAACTACAATAAAAACTAGTACAGTAATTAAGTATTCACGTATTTGATGAATTATGAATATACAGGGTGCAATTAAACCTTCCAGCCAAATTTTTTCCAGGGCTTAGGTATTATTAGGAGAGACCATTTAACAAAAAAAATTGGGTGTTATATTTTTTTATTGACATATTTTATCCCATTTAAAATCGTTGCAGAAGGATCATTCGCTGCGCGGGGGAATGATCGGGGGTAACGCGGGGGGAGGCGCGCGCGCGGGCGACGCGTCGTGTCCATTAATTGTAGTGTTTTTTAGGATAACTTTCGGAAGCTATTTATTTCTCAACATTTTAGTACTGAGTGATTATAAAAGAAAAAATACGTGTATTTTTATTTTTAACACGGATCAATGTATCAAAATTTGGCAGGAAGGTTTAATTGCACCCAGTATAAAAATAGTCAAAGATTTAGGGACATTGAGTATACTGTATAAGAGCATACCTACTCTTTTTCATTTAAACTTCAAACCAGTCGACAATTTTTTCTTAATAAAATAATTTAAGTGTCTATTATTTTTTTATTGATTCAATAGTAGGAGAATCAATTTAAAGAAAGAATTATCCATGTTGCTAGCAGTATATACTTAATATGTATTAATATGTTAATTATTGAAGAATATCCTAAGTTTCCTACTAATATTATTCAAATGGCAAAAGTTTGTTTGGATGTATGGATGTTTGTTACTCTTTCACGCCATCGCCACATCTTACATGCCAACGCTCAATGAAACGAAGTATGTTAGGTATTAAGAAATCAGATAAAATAAGAAACGGTGTTATAAGAAAAACTACCAAAGTGCAAGATGTCACTGTTAAGGTCAGAAAGTTAAAATGGAGATGGGCTGACCACACCGTCCGAGGAGTAGGAAAATGGAGTGAAAGAATTACTTCATGGTAGTTGGTACCCTAGACATGGGAAAAGGAGTAAAGGTAGACAGAGAAAAAGATGGGCTGATGATTTTAAACCAATTGCTGGAGTAACTTGGAGTAGAGTGGCCAGAGACAGATGAGAATGGAAGAGGCTAGAGGAGGCCTTTGCCAAATGGCAATCAGAAATTGATAAGCTTATATAAGTAACATAGATTACGACTTAGCTTAGCAACTTAGATTAGCGACACAACATATTTTTTGATAGAATATAAAAACACTGCTGTAATTCTGAAATAAAGGCTATATTATTACTATTACTCTTTCACGCAAACGGATTTTAATGAAACTTTACAATAATATAGCTTTGAATAATGAATACACCTTAAGTAAGCTACAATTTTAACGGACAAAATCAGACATTTTTAGTGGGTGTCTATTTTAACCTTTAGTTAGTATTAGCGAAAACTTTGTTTTATAAATCTTTTGCCATAGGTATAGTGCAGTTTCAACCATGCTTCATTATAGAGAAGTTTTCCCAAACTGTACTTATGTTCACTTTGAGTATTTAATTATTTATTTAATTAATTGTTATTGATTAGTGAAAACTTTGTTTTTCATTAATTACAATTGTTGACTGTGGACTATGTCTGGACTCTGGTCGGTCTACAAATTGGTAGCATATTGGGATGGAGCTGTTGTGGCTGATTCATCATTCATGGTTTCAACTTTTATATTTTTTTTGTGGTAAGGTAATATGCGGGGGGCTGTTAAGAGCACATAATATATCTTACAAACTTTTTAATCTTTTAATTTAGCATTAAGTATTTATTTTTGTTAATTTTAAAGTCACTTCAGCCTTCTCTGTGACCATAATACTTAGTTCAAAATACCATTTAGGTATTAGAATACAACTTGATTAATTTTTGATTAAATAACTTGCACAAATAAATGCTTGCAGGTTTCACTACCCAATAGATTCACTTTGATTGGTGCGAGTGCAGGTGATTAGTAATTAGGAGAAATTAAAGGACTAGCATTAATCAGTCGCTGTCCACACTCCTGAAAGTAATCACCTGCATTTATCACTTGCTTATCAGTTATCACTTATCACTAATCAAAGTGAGTACAGACTACAGCCTACATAGGCCAATACCCATGCTGTGAGTTGTGACTGCCCTAGATTATTTTTCACTTGATCATGGTTCGTAATTTCGATCTCGCAATTGACGCCTCCGTGGCGCAATTGGCTAGCGCGTTCGGCTGTTAACCGAAAGGTTGGTGGTTCGAGCCCACCCGGGGGCGCATCTTTTTTATTAGTAAAAATATTTAGTTCCGTTTTTCGCGAACCATGTTCTCATTTTCATTTGCAATTATTTTTTAAGTTTAAGTTGTAAAATATAACAGCGACAGGATTCAACCATTAATTATTTTACCACACTGGTATTTTATCTGTGATATTTATCCATGATGTACACTGGAGTCTGGAAGTGCTCACATGAGCCTATTCTTTTTATCAATCAATAAAGAAGGCCAGCCGAAAATGTAAATAAAATTTCAAATATTAGTTATCGGGGATATAGCTCAGTGGTAGAGCATTCGACTGCAGATCGAGAGGTCCCCGGTTCAAACCCGGGTGTCCCCTAGTATTCTCTTTTTTTATTCATTACTATCTTTTTTTTATACAAGGGGACAATGACAAGCAAACGGTTCACCTGATTTAATATAGCAACAACCGTTGCCCATGGATAGTCGCAACATCAGAAGAAAAATTTAAAATACGCTCTCTTCTTGAAGATTTGCAAGTCTGGAATTACTTCTGGCGACAGTTCAGTTCTATAAATATAATAGAACATAATATGTATTTTGTTCCAGTTCTTGTTTGCGTTTATAAGCAAAATGGATCGAAATCGATACTTCCATATTAATATTAAAAATGCGAAAGTGTGCAAGTAAGCTGTCTATTTGTCAGAACTCAGAATACCTCTTCACGCTTAAGACCTAGCTCCCTTTTTTTGCTGTGTTTTCTAATAAGTATTACGAACCCGGAAGACGATTGACACAAATAAAATTGAGATTTATTTAATCATTGTATATTTATCTGATATTTGCCTCGGAAAACAAGATTCACTTATTTTTATTTTTCGAAATTATGAATTTTTCTGGGCTTTTCAACAAATATCTGTTACACCTATTGTGTTATTTGGAAATTTAATTGGTATCCATTACTCAGTAAACGATTAATGTGTAATGTGTGGTCCTCCATTACACATTAAAAAAAGTAATGAGTAATGTGAATATTCACATTACTCATTACAAAAAAAATTTGTAATGGAGTATCTTACATTGCCATTTTACAAAATATTGAGCCATTATCGGACCTTTATTGTCTATTAAATGCAAAGAATGAGTAATGTAAAATTTGTCCATTACATTACTATTAAAAAGTATTGTAAGTATAGTGGAAGACATCTAATTATGTTTATAAAAAAATTATTAGGATGGTATAGTTAAGGAGTTTTTTTTTAAATTTTGATGAGTATACAAACTATTACCGAGTAATAAGGGCGACAACAGCTATTTTCATATTCAGGAGAACAGCGAGGGTACCGCACAAGTACCTTCGGGCAAGCAAACTTTCAAGACTTCACCAACATCACTCTCGTGAAACTTGCCCCCCTATTTTACTATCATTCAATAACTTGCACAACTACAATCACACACTTTATAAAAGATTAACTAAAGGAAATATTAGTATTGTATTTAATTTTTAAGTAATCATCAAAAACATTTTTGGGACTAGCGAAAATTTACTTTCGTGCTATAATGCTCCAGACCGTTGTTACGCGATATTGTTCACTATTAGCTACAGCGCAAAATACATTTCATGCGGGCACGATTCATGGAATCATTGTATCATGATTGGACGATAGCCGTGTGTGTAGGCGGGGCTAGCGTTTTGACAGCAGGCTCTTAAACGGCTGAATCAATTTAGATGAAATTTGGTACGGAGGCACTTTAAGACCTATGAAAGGACATAAGATAGTTTTAGTTGCGGGAAAATGAACGGTTCCCTACGGAATTGCGGGCGTCATCTAACTGGATCACGCGGCATGCCCGAAACTCCGTTGCGTAGAAACTCGTATATCGCGCGGGGATCGTATATTTTCCGGGATAAAAAGTACCCTCCGTCATTTTCCGGACTTAAAGTGCGACAAGGCAAGAAGGAGAACTGTCAAGAACGTGACGTTTTTGTATGATGGCAGCGTTAGTTCCTTTTTCACCACGTTCATTTTAAAGCCTTGTCGAGCTGTAACTGTAAACCATACAGTATATTTTAAGTCTATGCTGTAAACTACATATCTCCATAGTCCATCCATACCAAAGAAGATGGA